>OZ012663.1:98599397-99199397 GCA_963942545.1 Oxycera nigricornis
GTAAACTCTTTTGTGTAAAATACATTCAATACATTTTGCATAGTACAAGTGTGTTCAAATATAACTATAATTTCTCATGTGGATTTACATGCAAATGGTGACCAAATAAATGAGAACACGCAACAGTTGGAAATATGTCCCATATTTACTTTTAAAAATTTAAATACTCAAATGTTACAAGGGCTTTTGATCGTCTACATTTAGTCGTAGGATATACATAGCACAGCATCGTCCATGTCATATCATTTAAAAATTCAGTATTGCCTTAATCTCCTCTATCGGCAGCAACTTAATTGCTAAGATGAAATTAATACGCAATCTATTCAGCTAACTAATTTATTTATGTAATCCTATTCATATATGCACTAATGTATGTTTAACACACAATTTCAACAGATTCACGTACATAATATATTTTCACAGCAGTCGATTTCATTTGATTTAGCAGGTTACTGGCTTATGTCTTTTGAATTTAATAGTGCAAACATGAAATTCACGGGAGTTCAATTTTCTCTGCTGGCTAATTTCATTAATTGCAATCGTTATATATATATATAAAAGTTTCTGTAAATGTTGGGGTTCGAATGTTTAATTAGCTGTGTCAACGTAATTTGCGTGCCTGCCAGCTTAACCGGTGAACCTTTCACTGTTCGACACAGCAACAAAAAAATGCAAGACATTTTAAAACAATCACTTCATTGAAACGAGGGCGTTCATTTTTATCTTCTTGCTAGTTTGGCATAGATTCAAGATGGGAAACTGGGCGATAGAATTACATTTTGTGCGTTTGAAGTGAATTAAATCACGCTTTCGCATTTCTGTAGATGGTTTCACAGAAATGCAAGAAGATGAATTGAATCTTTTTCTTATGTATAACATTAATTTCTATCATTCCTTAAATTTTTCGTCTATTCCTAAACTTACGTTAATTTTCAAGAACATGTAGGTCAGTAGTAGCTATAAAAATAAATTCTGAAACAATTACAGAACACAGCAATGTATCTGCCCAATTTTATAGAATATTGATTTCTAAGCGAACAATAATGAAAAAGTGGCTTGATCATATTTGTAAATGTATGTCCTTTACTTAGAGAAATTTAATCAAAGTGTCAAATACATATCTTATAGATACTAATAAATTTTTTAAAGCATTTCATCCGTATTGTCTTCAGTTTCAATGCTCGTTTTCAAATAAAAACTAAATCTATTCGTAATTAATAGAAAGCAAATCTAACGTTTGGGATGCCACTGTTTTTTTATTTATCTATCTTCGTCCATCCAGAAAGTTTCCATTTGGAGAATATTTAAATTGAATGGTGAACTGTTAGTCGCTTATGCTTATTATTCTCCTAAAAGCAACAAATTAAGGTCAGAACCGTATAAATTAGAATCGTTTAGAATCAGTTTGCCAAGAATTCATTCTCGTAGCTTGTTCTAAATATTTGATTTTTAATTTGTTTCGTAGGTTTTTATTTTCTCATAAGATTTCGTTACATCTGCATAACACGTAACAGAAACAATATTCATTGTAGAAATCCAACATATATTTAAAAATAAAAACGATTTTAATAGGAAAAGTATAACAGTTTATAAAGTTTTTGATTCAGTAGCACTTATTTCTATTGGATCAAAATTTGCGAAAAAGAAGATATAGAACTAGCATAAATTTTGAAGTAAGTGTACAATATGCAATATTAAAAATTCCATTAAAATTAATCTTATTATAAAGGCCCATATTGTATCGTAAAGAGAATTATGTGACACTAGAGTGGCTAAAAATGATACTTAGCATGGGATACACTACACAACCTTTTATTTTGAAAAACTCTTTGTTGTTGTCTTATTTATTAAGAATTTTTCAAAGCTGCTCTATTTTAGCAAATTTTGTGACAAATTTAAAAATTTTTTAGAGTATATACACAAATAAAGTATTGCTTGGAATGGGGTAGCACTAGAAAAGCTTAACCAAAACATTCAATATTCAACAACATCATAAAATATATATCTATGAAAATGAAAACTGGAAGTCTTCCTAATAAAAAAATAGAAACTATTTCTGCCAAATTCAACTGGCTGCTATATTTTCGTGGCATACTAAACAAATTTTGATAGTATCTCGTACAACTATTGTCAAACAGAGCATAAATTTAATAGCATAATTTTGGTACAGTACCGTCTTCATACTTGAACATGTCTAAAAAAAAGATGAAGCCATACTATGGTTAACATTTCTCTCATATACTTCAATCATTAGATGAAGTTTAATATACTGTTAAATCGATTCAAGCGAAAGTTTTAAATAAGTTTCCGCATTGACCTTCTTCTATTCAAAATCAAGCATTCCTTCTACTTACTCAAAAAAATAATCCAGAAATAATTGTAATCCAAAGCATGACATCAAATGTTCGATATTGTCATCTTGCAAGCGAAATACTCATGGGAATTTAAGTGAAAACTTATGATGTTGCACCACTCATGACTTAACCATTTTGTTAATTTGCAAAAAAAAATTGCGTTCACATTTCAATCAGTAAATTGTTTATTCCGATTTAATTCTTTCTGACAAAAGCAATCGATTATATTTTTCGCACTGATTCAATTGAATGTAATTTGAAACATTAATGAGGGGTGATTTCTCTTAAAACACATAAATTTGATGTTTTTCCTGAAATCGCATCACAATTTGATTTGCTTGAAAGCAAAAGGATATATATTATCATAAACCAACCGTTGGCAATTTCAAAATATTCGAACTCGATACGAACGCGTTATTCATACATGTAATTCAATTCACTTTCAACCGGACATGAGTAGCTATTGAGCTTCAAAGGAAAGGAAAACAAGCAAAATCGAGTGCCTTAACAACAAAAAAGAACACTCGCGCACAGAAGAACTGAAAGCACCGGTGATGGAAGCAGTAGTTACATACTTAACAACATCTAAAATAAAGTGTTCGAATCAGACGGTCATTATTACCACGAGTACGACAGCACAATTGAAAGATTTTAGAAACAAACCGTTTAATTCTTTATCGTTTGTTACATTGCTAGCACTGGATAGTCACCACGATAGAATGTTGCGTTTTTTGTCTTTCGCATACAGCCTAGACCTCATAGCACCGTGCTAGATGACTTATCAGATGGTCTAAATGGTACACACTGTTCGTTCACTTTTACCATGTCTTTCCTTGAGCGTCCGCCTTCAAGAAAGTATGAAATTGTACTGTTACCACTTCTTCAAATCACCTCTCCATGCAACTCCGATACGACTGTAGTTTGTTGTCCATGCGCCATTTCCATTCGAATCTGCGTCGGCCAAAAGTTTCGTATCAACTGGAGCAGATTGATAGTAGAGCTCCAAACACCTTCCATTTATGTATTGTTGCTTAAGTTGCAAGCCATTCGTTAACACTAAAAACAAGTCTTGAAAATTCGTTACAGTGAATGTTGCGATCAATTTGAAAAGTCGTGGAATTATCACATTATAGTCACGACGCAACAGCACATACTCTTATCAATCATTTGCGTAGATAATATTGGTGGTACATTTTTTTTGGCGAGATTCGTTAGTTCAATCTTATATTTTTCCACATATTTTCGATGTGGGAATTAAAATGTTTCCCAAAAATTCGTTTTGATATAGAAAAAAATATTATATATTCATTTTTCATCCTAATATCTTTATTTATGTAATTTTATTTATGTAATTGTCAAGAATTGATAAAATTTTATTTTGTATATCGATAAGTTGAACTTATAAATATTATGAAATGAAACGGTGACGAAAAACTGTTGATATATTCTCAATGAAGTTGGATTTCCTTTTCGTAAGATATTTGATAGCCAAGACAACTCTAATTTTAGTTGCATCTAAAGTTGTTTAAGAAATATTCTTTTGATGTTTACAAACATTTTTAATTAGGTCATAAGCAGTTCAAGTTTTAAAGAACTATCATGATTTAATTGAATTAACGCACTAATTATTATGAAATACTCTTTTAAAATTTTTTCTAAATAAGTAGCAAAGCATTTCCGAAATAGTATTTTACAAAAAAAAAACGCATGAATGATCAAATGGGTTCACAAAAACACTTATTAAAATAAAACAAAGGCAAAAACATCTACGAAAAATATTATTTGAATATTTCGCCGGTTTTGACTGAAGCAACCGAATCGAGACTACAAAATCATATATGTATTTTAAGAAAATTCATGTAAATTGCATACCCTTACATGCTTTAAAGCATATTTAACAGGAATTTACTCTTAAAAACCAAATAAGGTCATTAGCGAGTGCTTGTTTACAATTTAAGAAAACGCAGATAATATTTTATCTCTTCAACATTTGAAACAATATATTATTTAACCACAAGTGGCTACTTGAAACTTTGTCAAAAAAGGCATCTACTTATGTTTCACGATTCCTTTTACCTATATTCCGTGGATAGCCTCTAATTGTTCACTAGCATCTTAGAAAACAATTAAATTGTTACAGTGATAGGTTTGCTCATATTCTTACACCTTACAGAAATTTAGATAACGGCAAGGCCAATAATAACGAGACGATTAATTCATGATTTATAGTCACTGTACGCTAAGATGACCACTTCTGAAGACTCTTCACAATATCCTCAAGTAGCAGCAATTGCTTACCGAAAGCAAATCGTGACTTGGTCTCATCCAGTTGCTAGAGTGTATCTAAACTCACGACAATATCGGCTTTAGATCTTGAAGATGCACCTAACAACAAGGTACGAGTATAACAAGTGCACAACATTTTACCTCTTGTCGACCTTCGCTTGGTAAGCGCAAGTCATACGAACAAGTATTCGTACTACAGAGAAATGACCTTAAACGTTATGTAGGTGTCAAGGATGATGTAATGTGAGACAGGAAAAAATAATTCGACGTTTGTCTAGATGTTTCACAATAAAAATGATAAAAGATGCCCCGAGCAGTACAACACAGGGGTCTAAGTTTACATTACATATTATGGAGTTGTTAACTTTAAAGCTGGGCTGTTATGATTGCTTAGATTAATAGTACGTATCTGATTTCAACGCAGTATTATTTATAAACTTTCAAAGACTACTCCTACATAATTGCAAAACCATTGTTTATTTGCAATGTTTATACATGTTTATGTCCTTAAAACCGCTTAATATTAGCTTTCCATGTGCAGTAACAATTTTAATATTGTGTTTGAATTACACAAAAAAGTACTCATTTCCAACGATTACCATTGCTCGTTTTGCACTTGTTATTGCTGGAATTCGGTTGGTTGTCATCCTGTGATGCTAGTTCTTCATCTAATAGCAGCTCAAAGTTTCCCATAGTCTCAGGACCAGGAATTTTATTCCATCGTACACTAAAAACAGAAACGAATAGACTCTTTGTCGGCAAAAAAAATGTAAAAAACTAACTCAGGTATTCCATCCGGAGGTAGAACGACTGATAGTATATTATCAATTAACTTGTATTTCAGAATTCTATCATTCGCTGTTGTTGAGGTTAGCGATGGTGATGCATTCACCTCGACGAGCCACGGTTTCAGGTTGTTATCAATTATAATGTCGTATCCGTAACACTCAAAGCAATGTCGATCGCTAGCCATTACAGGAGCAACCGCCCTTAACGAATGAACGATAAGCCAAGAAATTGATCCGAATAGACGATCAGTTACTTCTTGACCTCTTGTTCCTTCCAAATAAAGTCTCAAATTTTGAACAGACCACTTGCCACCGTGTAAACTGTTATACTCGCCCTGACAATGACCACAGATTCTTATAAATCACACGAAAATAGAACGATAAGTCAATAAGTCCTTACGCCATGTTTTTGAACGCTCACATTAGTCAAATGAACGTACATGTTGTCCAATTCAGTTACGCTTGTATCATATTTTACAGTGCAGAAACGGCAGAAACCCAACTTGAAAAGGTACGCTTTTAGCGGACGGAAAGATGATACAAGAACATATAGGCGAAGATCGAACTTCTTTCCACCAATCAAAAGCGGATTATCAATGTATCTGAAGAAAAAACAGTTGATTAAATTAAACAAATTAAAAATGTTTACTTTTTTCAGAAGATCCTTTTTGGAATTAACTATAATTTACCTTGATATAACATAACTTTCTTTTCCCATTTGTGGATGAAAAGCCCCTTTTGCTTCTCGCGACCACTTTTTCAACTTTGACAATTTATTAATTAGAAAGATACCAGCTCCTTGTGATTTTCCACATGGTTTCATTATCCAAGTACTCTGTGGATTTTTACGGTATTCTTCTACAAACATATTATAGTCTGTAAAGCATAATGGAAAACTTGTAATATTGCTTTGTAAACATTAAACTATATTGCTCACCTGCTGGAAGAACAAAAGTAACTGGAATGAAATCCAAGTAAAGATAACGCGCTCCTCCAGGCTGGTTACTTTCCGTTTTCTCAGCCAAAGGATTTCCATCGCGTTCCAGGTCTTTTCTGTATCGTTTGATATTTTTGACTAGAAGATCCTTTCGTGAAAGCTCATAGTGATTTGGAAAGTGATTTATAATTCTGTGGAGAAGAAAAACTGAACTGAAAAGTCACTGCAAATTTATATATATATATATATATATATATATATATATATATATATATATATATATATATATATATGTGTGTGTGTGTGTGTGTGTGTGTGTGTAAATTGACAACTTCGGTGAAAATGACATTAATATTAAAAATATGAGGAAAGTTCCCTGATGAACATAACGTCAACAATGTTTCGAGAATCTAAAAAGATCTACACAAATTTCATAAGGAAGATCAAACTTTCTATGCATCAATTTTAGAGACCACAAACTTTTCCCTAAAAAACGAAGCCTTAAAAAGTTACTAGGTACAGAACTGCACTGAATTCAGAATACACTAGACTTTTTAAAAATCTCACTGATTGTCATGCATCCTGTAACCGCTATCGACACTAAATATATTTCTACATGTTTGAACGCTGGCCCAATAAATGTTCCAATCGTCATCAGCGCCAACTTGCATCCATCCTCTTTTTTCGAAATTATTTACGAGAACTGATTTATCCAGATCTGTACAAAAGCAAATTTTCATTCGTTCATGAGGTCCCGATGCTCCGGTCCTGAAAGGAAGAAAAATTAATTAATTTCTTCGTTATTAAATTTCAAATTTCATCCGATTTTATCGAAGGATGATCAACCCTTTTTCACTAGAACATGCACGAAATTTTTCAAGACAATTATTTCACTTGCTTCACATATGTATTTATAATATTCATGGGATTCAAAATATGTTCTCTTCATTACCTGCCATACATGTTTGTCAAGTTGCTGGCTAAACGTTTCTGTTCATAAGTCATCCCCAACATGAGGTTTAGGGTAGTTATTTGTTGTTGTTGTTTTATGTAATTTGACCAGTAAAAGTCTATGCACATTTGCATATATGTTGAAGTCTACATGCAACTAAACATTTATGGAATTGCTTGTTGCTATGTTGTTATGTATTTGTCAAAGCTATTTGAATTTTATTGATCAAACATTGCAAACATAAATCAATAGTATTCGACTATTAACTATACGCCTATAATTTTCAAATGAAAAATAGCATTCAATAGCTGATTGTATATATGATAGTACCTCCTTTCTATGCTTTCGAATTGTCATAACTAAATATTATGGTCAATTGATAATTATCTATGAAAATGTAAGCGATGTTATATTTCTGTTTAATGCATGATTTGCTGATGAGAACAAAAAGGTGCAGTTAGGCCAGCACGCGCTATATTTTTATTCACGAGTTGTCCTTGTTTTTACCGATTTACATTTAGATCAAAAAAATTCCTCATTTGCCATATTGTCTGCCTCAAGAAAGAAAATTTTGCTGGACAGTTTCTGCTTTTAAAGCTGAAAATTTATCTGCTTTGTTACAGTTCTTAAGGGCGAACACCACTGTAGGATTTTCAAGAAAGCAATTTTTTTTTGTTTCTCTAAAAGTATACCTTATCATCATAGAAATCATTTAGCAAAGTTTCATATAGTGGAAAAATCGGTAAGTGTTCGAAATTTTAAATTAGCGCGGCGCCTCTCACTGCTCTTTCGGAGCGCAATCCACGCGTATCCCCGCGCGCTGTTGGTATTGCAATTTAGAACAATTTTAAATATAAATTTCTCAAAATTGTACACGTTCTCTGTTAGTTGAACGTTAGCAGAGTACGCTGAAGTACGTATTTTGCAGACTAGAGATATATCAAATTTATTAATGATTTTTCTATAACTTCTAACTTTTCTAACGCGTTTTTTTGGAACAACGTTTTTCCAACTGGCCGGACTCTTTTCTCAAACAATTTTTATTCGATTTACTTGAAATTGTTACAATACGTTCAAAACTAATGTCTGCATAGAAGTGCGTACATATTTCTTTTTATGTTGCATATTTCAATTGTTATTAACAATTTTCGAGCGTTTTTTACATTTTTTTTTTCAAAATAATGCCATTTTGTCAAAAATCAATTTAAAACAAAAATCCTACGCACTTCTCTGGCTGTTATTATGCTTTATCGGCAATTGTTTGTTTGATAGCCATAACCTTAACATTTCACGAGAAAACGGTCCGGCCGCAAAGCCATGCAAAAATAAGACGTTCCTGAAGAAATGCCGCCATTTTTGTTCTGAAAAAATTCAAAGAGGATGTCAAATACTTGTACAATATGGATCTTTAGACCAAACTTCGATATGTTGTTTGGTTTTTGAGAAACAAATTCCCAAAAATGACGTTTTTTTACCTCTACAGTGGTGTTCCCCCGTAAAATAAGATGCTATGATTTGCTCAGTAGCTAAACCTTGTGTTTTTTGAAGCTATAAAAAACTATGGGACCCGGAAATGTTTAGTAGAACTGCATTATTTATTGGTGTCGACCAAAATTGTCTTAAAAGATTTAATATTTTATTTATTGTTTGGGTTTGAAACCGATCCACCCATTTTCATCAAGGCGGCACAAAGTCTACATAATTATAGATCTCACGTCTTTACGAAAATATTAAGATATCTGATAGGATCGTACTACACATATTCAAGTGAAATACAGCTCGCTTGAATTTGATCTAATGCAGCTCGTTTTAATTTGTTTATGCTACTCGCACCAACTAGCTTTTCGATATATTCACTTTTATGGAAACATATTAAATTAGATGAATTTATAATTGCCACGACTAATTATTTTCATCCCCAATAAAATTATATAACACTCGTTTCTAAATGATTTTCTTGACTTCTCTATTATAAATTTATCCACAAACCCATCAAAACTGAAATTAATCTCAATTCTTTTTAGACATAAGTCAAGTTGAAGGTCTAACGATAATGTTATGTTCATTCAATGTAAATAATTCTGAATGCCGTAGATATTTTATGAAAATTAATGATACGCATCAATTCACGATACATAATACATACGTAAAAGTGAAACTGTAGCAACCTATCGCATCTGCATTTTTAACTAATGTAGATTAGATGGAATATGATTTGGTAGGCTAACGCGATTTTTTTTAAAGAAAATGTGTGATGTGGAGATTGATTTCGTAATGCCTTTCGCTGAGTTTAGCGTTAAATTAATCTTATTTAAATTAAACCAATTCCGTGAATGGATTTTTTTTTATTCCACTAATAGGCATTGGAAATTATCAAATTGTAAATAAAAATCGAATAAAATGTAGATCGTAGTATATGAAGCATGTTACCTTGTCCAATTTACATATTTTACTGGGATATAAAGATAAAATTTTATGAATTATTAAAGGGTGAAATTTTATTTTTACTATGTAATTACTATGTATCCTGATTTTGTGATATAAATATTTATATCTTTTAACAAACATATTAAATGAGATCGGTCGCGTAGTTCCTTTGGTTGATGGATATTTTGCTCAAAGATATAGTGTCGTGAATTAAGTTGCTGTGTATATTTTTTTTCGCTTAAAACCTCAAAGCACCTTTTCACTTTAATGTATATATTAAACTTTGGAAAAGGAAAGAAAATTTCCTATTCTTTTAGATTTATTCTATGTGTTTTCGAAAATAGTTATTTCGTTGTTAAATTTTTTTTTTCAACGTTGGGAGGTGGAAATCTTCAAAAGATGCCGATCAGCTCCCGGCTCTCGGCATGCCGGATTTTTACCGACTAAAACCACCTCCTCCTCCTGATCACTCTCTCCATCATTCATTTATTTACGTTCTTATTAATTGTCGTACCTTGGTGCTTCCGAGACGATGTAGATCGGTATAAGGGATAGCACCTAACTATCAAAATTTAGGTTCATTCATTTTATTTTATCATTCATGTGATTTTGTTGTTTCTGTTTGATTTCGTTATGCAAAAACTTTGAGTAAAGATGGAGCTGATGTATTCACTTCCGGTTTTGTTCATGTATGAGATACTTTTTTAGTGTCATTTTAAACGTGTTGAAGTTTGGTATGTCCTTTATGTAGTTTGGTAAAGTATTGTAAAAGCCTGCTGCTTTATTCACGGGATCCTCCTTTAGTCGTTCCGTTCTAGCATATCTGATCATTATATTGTTGGCACTCCGGACATTATAAATATTTTTTTCCGATATTTTTTCAAGGTTTAAAGAGCTATATTCTTTTGAGTGTAGATTTTTATAGATGAATTTAGCTCTCTCCATATTAATTAGACTTTCTAGGCTAAGCTCTTTAGCTGTTTTGTATACCTCGACCGTAGCGGTTAGCATAGGGAGATTATATATATTTTTTATAAGCCTTGGTTATGAGTCTGGAGATGGCTGTAATGTTACTTTTGGAAGTCTGACTCCATATCAGCAGACCGTAAGTAACTTTCGAAAGAATATGCGCATGTACAATTTGAATTTTACTGCTAGTCGGGAAGAAGTTGAATCGACGCAGGAGACCTACGAGAACCGCTGTATTTTTTCTAAGATCGTTTATGTGAATCGTCCATGTAAGTTTTTCGTCAATTGTGAGTCCCAAGTATTTCATTTGCTCAGCCCGGGTTGTGTGATTCATTTTGATCAGTGGATTTATGTCGGCTTTATTTTTCTGTTTAAAAAGGATGTATTTTGTTTTTGTATAGTTGATTGATAGTCTGTTCTGTAGTAGCCAGCGCCAGTACCTGTCTAGATCGGTGTTCAGGTTACGTTCAATGTCAAGTTCGGTTTTTCCAGAGTAGATGAGCACTGTGTCATCTGCGTACATAACAACTTTCGCAGAAAGCTCAGCACTACTTATGGAATTGGTGTATAACAAGAAAAGCGTTGGTCCCAGGATGGATCCTTGCGGAACCCCAATGCCAATTTTAGCAGGTTCGCTTTTTATTTCCCCAATGTAAGTTGATTGATGTCTGTGATGTTTTACTGTACAATTTCTGAACTCTTCCCGATTAGGGTCCAATTCTTTTGTCAATGTGTGTATTTTAAATTTACAGATTAATTTATGAACGAAAAGAAATATTGTAGTCTTTCTTTCAAAAGAAAATACATTTTTTCGCTACTCATTAAATTTTAATATATTTGCTGCAGCTTCAATTGATTTAGGAAAGCATATCCGCAAAACGACTGCGAATAGAATAAAAAATAAATGAAGCGACAAGTCCTAAAGTGAGATTAAACGATTTGAACGACATATTCAAATCGTTGCAATACATATTCATTACGCTCTTATTCAACCATAGATTCTTCCAAAAATCTTTTTAAACAGTTGAATAAAATACTATGCCTTTATTTTCAGCTTGGTTTGTCTTACATCGTCCCATTACTTTCTTTTAAAATTTGATTTTAACGTCTTAATAAATTAGACACAATCGCTAATGCAACTTCGATTTGACGTAAAAGAATTTACCTTAGTTTTCCTTCCCTTCTACCGCGCAAACCTTTACTGCGATTCATCGTACATTTGCATGTTCACAAACTCCAACTTTTTGAAAACAAATTGCGTTTTCGACAAACCGACTTCAAAATGTTCTAAAAAAATTACGAATATACCGAGAAAAAAAATTCACACTTAACGTTCAATCAATTACAATTGACAACATTTATCGCAGAGACTAAGTTATGAAATAATCGCTTGAAAATGTTAGTGTTTATTTTTATATTATGATTAAAATCTTTTGATAGATTCACATTCGCTAATTATTAGTGAAGTGAAGTGACCTTGTACGGCTATCGTGTTTGTTGCAAAGAGAGGTTTGAACGATGCAAAGGTGATTTTAGTCGGTAAAAATATAAGAAATAGGAGCAATTGTGAAGACATCTACCTCCCAAACATTAAAAATGTAAAATAAACCTACTTATATTAAAGAAAGCCTTTGAACTTGTTCGAAAGGAAACCCTTCAACCGTCTAAGACCCAGAAATATGAAAGCGTTGGCTTAAGGTTCCATGCTAAATTTTTCCCATATATTTAAATAAGACATAGTACATTAAATTAAAAAAAATTGGCTGTGGACGGTTAGTACCACGTTTACTCTATGACTGGATCTGGCAGATAATTGTTACTATGAAAAAAATGTGCTGCAAGTAGGCAAAGTAGGGATTAAAAAGAAACATCCTAATTTAACAGCAAATTTTGCTACCTTCTTCGTTGCTGTGTATTGTTTAAAGCTTGAAAGCCTCTATAATTTTTTTCAAAAACCTATCGATTAAACTAGGATGCAATCTAAAAAGCAAAACCATCGATTTATTCGAAATGTTTAATTTATCCTATCGCGATACACAATAAATAACAGCAACTATATAGAGAACCACCCCGGCAAGCCGGGTCGGTTTTTGTTCCTATCTAAATATTTATTGAACCCTTGTTTCGTTTCCTCTAACGCTTTCTCATCTGAATCTTTCTTTGTTGTGTCCTGCTTCTCAGAAATGTCAGGAAAAACGAAACTCATATCTTTTGGCTGCAAAAAATAAATGAAACCAGTCAATTACGTTCCACTTTCGTTACAATTTACGTTTACTACATACCAGCGTCACATAGGCCAGCTTTAAATCATCGCCCTTTGTCACATAACCTTTTCCTGGATCGCGACGCGTTTTGCCCATTGCAATGCGAGTACGTACGTTAACAACAGGAAGTTTATAGATTTTCTCCAGATAGTTTTTCACATCATACTGTGTCATTTCCATTGAGCATGAAAATTGTACAATATTTGGGGGTTGCTCGTGGGTTGGACGAATCAGCTTCAGCCAGAAGTTTGGAAGAAATACTCGCAGCTGTGGATTACCTCGCTGATATATAGGATACCATCTAGTCGACATTTTAGTTTTAATTTGGCGTGGTTTCTGATTTTTTACTTGGATACAGTAACAATTGCCCGGCACCGTGAATATCAAATGCTGTGACAGTTCAACTTAACCAAACATGACAGATAATTGGTCCGTTTATACGCCGGCAATAATGTCACATTGATGTGTCGACTTTATTTGAGCTCATAGATGTCACTCCTCGATGCTCTGATTTTTCAATTGAAGTGCGTACTAATAAATCTCACTTTTGACTAAGCTCATAGATGTCACACCTCGATGTTCTAATTAGGCAATTGAATCGTGTACATTAGCACAGTTTTAAAGGACAAATTAGAACATCGATGAGTGACATCTATGAGCTCCATCAAAAGTAAGATGTATTTACATCTCACTTTTGACTGAGCTCATAGATGTCACTAACCGATGTTCTAATTTGTCAATTGAAGTGTGTACTAATAAATGTCGCTTTTGACAGTTACCATTCTCATAAAAGTCGTCTTGGTTTAGGAGGTGTAATTTCACAGGTGAGTTGCAGTTGTTTTGTTTAAGGGGCGCATAACTTATCACCCTGATGTAGCCTACCACGCGTTTCGCCAAATCAAATCATCCTTGGCAAAGTAAATTGTCAGTCGTAGCTGAACTCGTCGAATTAGGTTACGTAATTGTCTCAGGGTGCTAAAAGCGTGTCCTCGAACGGAGAGTAATTAGGTGCTAATGAATCGTTCATATTTCTTCTAGATACTAGAACAATGCGTCTCACGTCAGCATTGAATGGTCAACATTTTGGCAACTTGGCCAAAGTGCACGGTATTGTAACTTACAAGTTGTCGCCATTTGAACAGAAGGCCTTTGCCGGAGTCGTCAGCAAAGGGATCCCCAATGTTTTTAGGCGATGCCGTGCAAATGTTTTCCGCGTTGTTCCACGTAAGTGTTAAAAAGCAAATGTTTCGTATGAGCTTATTGTTCAGACGCAATGGATTCTGTATTACAGCTTTCATCGTCGGCTACATTATCTACGACATGGTGGAGAAGGAACACACTCGATTAGGTCGCAAAGATCCTGCGGAATTCGCTAATGACCAATAGAGTAATTTGCAAAATGTATGGATTAAATATATTGAAACATTAAAGAACGGTTAACTAGTCGAGCTCGATCAAGTGTTTCGTTTAAGTACGTGTTGTGGTAATCGATTTTTGCAAATCTTTATGGTTTCATTTGCCAGAGTGCTGACTTGCGGCAAAGGTCACCGTTCGAATTATTTTCATTCTCGGAAAAATTGCGTCAACCCTATTTATCGTGGACCTAAACCGCCTGGAAAGTATGTTTCGATACCTTGTCAAGTGTGTTCAGCCCCATTTATCGTGGACCTGAACCACCTGGAATGTGGATTCCAGTCTCCATTGTGTTTTGCATTCCGCTGTCATCCATTTGTCATCGGAGGTTTCATTGAGCGTGGGGTGTGGGTCAAATTTTAAAGAAACAATTACATTCAACTTAGATAAATTCCAGGAATGCCTAAGCTCCAATTTCAGTTGGCGTTTGAAATTTCCTTTGTTTGTAGACATCAATTGCCTGTGTAGAGACTGACTTCCAACCAAGTTGTCAAACGACTAACGGGAAATTTATTTCCCACGGTATATTTCGTCGCTCGGCAGGTTTATTCGAGTACGATCCGCGTGAAGAGTGCTGGAAAGGCGCGTTTAGTTCCCAAAAGAAAGTGAAAAGGACATTAAATCAGTCGTTAGCCAGTCATATTTTCATACAGACTTTATTCGCAAGATCAAGTCGCGCACCGAAACCAATAAGCCGACCAAGTTGGGATCGAAGCGTTCGAAACACGTGTTGTGCGTGAAGTGCAATTGTAAGTTTTCTCATCCAGTTGGACTTTTTCCGAACAGCTGAAAAGGGAAAAGCGCATAGTCACTACACATTTCTGATTTTCAGCGATACATAATTGCAAGGAGCCAGGCAGTGGTGTTTCCTTTTGTAAAGGAGGCGACTTTTGAAAGTCGGGTGGTTCTAAGTGAATAAAAATGTCTGTGATCGGAATCGATTTTGGAAACGAGTCGTGTTATGTGGCTGCTGCGAAGGCGGGCGGCATTGAGACGCTGGCGAACGACTACAGCTTGCGAGCGACACCGTAAGTAAAATTCATTGATATTAAAGTTTCCGGCTAGCGTTTTTGTGGAACTGTTAGCAAATTCTAGTTTGTGTAGCCAAAATGTCGGGCGAGGAATGCCGCATGCGATTCCCATTGGTCGCAAATTACATGCTTGCAAACGTGATTGGCTATGGAAATGAAGACGTTCCGATTGCGGCCTTCCACAACAGTAGTCTAGGCGTGCGAACGTAACCTCAATTCTGCTCGGCTTACTTGCAATTTCTAGAATAGTCTCGATTTGTACGATAAGTGCTATTTTAATGCATGCCCTTTGACGTAAACAAGACTCCGCCGTTGCTGGGCTGCGAACAGAAGCAAATATAGATTCAAGAACGCGTTCCGGCCTCCGCATTTCCAGAAGATTCCACTCATTTCCAATAGAACACTTTGACAGATGTGTAACCATTTCTGAAAGATTAATTTTTTTTTGTAATAAATGGAGCTAATTAAATCGGCTGATTAGCACCCTATTGTTGCTTAGAAAAAGCGCCAAATAACACGCGTCACCACTGTAAAATGTTTGTGGGTAGCGAAAATTGAAATTGATGAATTGATGACCTATTGCTTTGTGGTACGCAATTTTCGGAAAAAAAATCAAGAAAGACCCATAATTTTCTATGCTGTGAAAGGAAATCTGATGTTTAAAATCCAAATTTTCGGTCGTACGATTGTAGGAAACCAACCATTTAACTCGACCCAATATCATAAAATCAACGAAATTCCGAAAATAAAATATCAACGCCCACCACAGCGAATGGAGATTTCAGTAATACGGCTGTACTTTGTTTCAGCGAACCTCCTAACTAAATTTTATCTTGGAAACACTACATCCTTGCAGGAATCATACCGGGAATTGTTCATATTTAAAAGTTTTATTTCACAAAAAGTTTATATTATATATTGTATTAAATACCCATATTAGTTTATGATTGTATTGAACACAATGGAGGCACAAACTCGTAGTATCCTTGGTAACCAAAAAGAAAACAAAGTGCCTGCGGAATTCCCCTCATTCCGAGCCTTGTTTGATAATACATTTCCAAAGATAATTTTACAATCCATTTGATTCTGTTACGTTCGATTTTAACAAAAAAAATAACAAAACTATGACCTTTGCATTTTAGTCTATAGTTAAAATGTATTTTATTCATTTAAATCCGTTCGTTGTATTACTTCTCCTTTCCTTTTCAGCTCACCTAAACCTTGTCCACAATTTTTCAAAGATTCATTTCTATCATAAGCAATTTTTCCTTGAACAATCATTGGACCTATGTCCTAGGTAATTTTCTCTAGTTTATCTCTGGAACTATACATACAGCATTCAGGACTTCAATAGTTCATATCCATCAAATATGATACTTTTTTTTAATGTTTAGTCCAGAATTATTTACATAGAAAGTTGTTGCACCAAGCCACAGAATTAATAACCCAGATATTTGATAAGCCATGAGTGTCTTCTCCATTTTGAACAAGTCTCTTACAAGTTCGCCAGCTAGACAACGCCACACCAATGCAGATCTTTCACCATGCTTCACTGTTGGCTTTACACATTATGGAAGCATCCGTTCTCCTTGCAAGCAGCGCACATATTGCCTAAGCTTGCCACTAAAAACCTTTAATTTAGACTCGTCCCATGAAAATAACCTGGCATCACTCATCAAGCCACCAATCTTCGTGTCTTCTTGCTTTATTCTGTTTCCGCAACAGAGGCTTTCTAGCACCCACTCCAACCAACCTCTAATACTGATCGGCGTTTCCCTGTTGCAGCTATCAAAACATCTCGTGTCGAATTCAATTCTTCTCGAATTTCCAGAGCTTTCGTGAAGCTGGAACTCTCTGATAACCGTAGTGAACTTGTCCTCTTGCAGTGACATTACTTTCGATGGCCCAGAACGAGTATTAGAAGACAGGTCTCCAGTTTCTGCATGTACCCACTTTTCTTCGCTGTTTCTCAACACGACATGCGTTCTTTCTGTAGAATCACAACTGCGGCGTGTTTTCCATACTTCATTCACTTCCTGAGAGACGTTCCAGCAGGTGATTCTGCCAAATTTTTGGTGTAAACTGATTTTCTAATTATATATATATGTAAAAAATTACACTTTCTCTGACCTCGTTTCATCAAAGAATGAAGATATTACATGTCCTTCATTTATTTTTATACTGATCTGGTTCAGAAAATCCGATTTTAAAAGCAGGTGGTAATTATTTATGATGCGTTTTACATGTCCACCCTGTTCAAGGAAAATATCGTTTTGATAATACCATAAAAAACATGATTTTAAGCCTGGTTTAGGATGTTGATAACTATAGGCAATATGTAGGAAGAATACCTGCCTGTTGCTACAATCTCTTCAATGCATTGGTTTTATCTCATTTCTGTCATGTTATGGACAGTCCTAACATACCTTGAATTTGAGTTTGAAGTTTAATGAGAGATTCTTCGGAAAGGCTATTATTTTTCTCACAAGAAATGATTTTATTAGATGTGATCTTCCAAAAATTATCTGTACAAAGGTCCTTTTTGCCGTATAACGTATTAACAGTAAACATGAAGCCCCGTTCTGCGACTAGTGCTATAAATATATAAATCCCAAAATATTTTATTCATAATCATCTTTAAAAAATGCAATTAGAATTTCACAACCCAGCTAAAGGAGAATAATAATAATAAAACGCAAAAAATCGCCAGGAATCAAACTTGAAACCGAGGTCATTTCCAAAAACATATAGATTTTCAGATAAAAAGCGACTATTCTGCTCACAGATATGAATTGAAGTGTTCTATTTTTATAACTATATTTATTTGAAGGCGAAACATTCGGAGGGTGCTGGGATGATGCATGCAAAGTGTCAGCAATTTTGTGTTATTTTTTGGTAGCGTAGCCAGCGAACATGCGAACATCAGGCAATGATTTTGTGTCTATTTGATTGTATGATATTTTATTTATACATTGTATTCAGCTCGTCGAGCATTATTCTCATCTGATCGTGATAATAAATTAAAGTCGTGGCATACCCATTTGAAAAAAAATTATTAAATAGCTGCCAATATTCTCATCGAATTATTTCGAATCAGAATTGGTTTATTAGCTGAAATGGTTTTTATAAAACAAATATCATTTTGTGATTTGATCCTTAGTTGGCTTCCACACTTTTTTTACGAGCATATATTACTGAAGTGCTGATGTTTAATTATCCATAAAAATCTGGTAGCTATTTCCCGCACTATAAAATAGTGAAAGATTCGAATATAGTCGGTATTAACAATCGAAGCGTGCGAGCAAATGATCAAATGCACATTTGTCCTATTTAGTTAATAGTGAATTTATTTGGGAAAATCTATAATACAGTTCCGATCAAATGCGAGACTTGTTGGCAGCTTGAAACGTGTGCTCAATTGCAAAGAAATAATAGTATTAATGTACAGTTTAGATACTATCATGCTTTTTGTGTGGCAAATTAGACAAATTGCAAAATTCTGAAAAAATAATGGAAGTCTATAATCATCTATATTTTCTAATCAAGAATATTTTTGTTTTATAATTAAAGTTGAAATTCTATAAGCAAATCATAAATATTAGGATGTGTAGTTTTTCTATAAACGGAACAGTAAACAATTACATAAATATCCAGAACGGGGTCAAAAAACTATTGGCTCGCTCCAATCAAGGATGAATCGACCATACGAAAATGACTCACATTTCGCATCGCGTTGTTGCTTTCCACAAAACGTAGGAACGCTTAATTTTCTGGCCCAAGCTTGAAATTGAATCAACTCATTTCCATAATGGGATCTCAGTGTCAGCTTATTCGAAACGTAATGATGACATAATTCTCTAGAGAAAAATAAAATCATGTCCAATGTTTTTTTTGGTTTGCCGCCGAATCCAGTAGGCGTCGTTTGTTGCCAGTAAATAACAATGTCAAATTAAAAATAGAATATCTTTACTGCGGGCTTCCTTACTACAGTTTCAATCCTTATAACTTGGTATCCTC
The DNA here is from genome assembly GCA_963942545.1 of Oxycera nigricornis. Taxonomy (NCBI): domain Eukaryota; kingdom Metazoa; phylum Arthropoda; class Insecta; order Diptera; family Stratiomyidae; genus Oxycera; species Oxycera nigricornis. Next base: position 98,618,836 of record OZ012663.1, read on the forward strand.
GAACCTATTATCTTATTAATGTGATTTTCTATTATCGTTTAAACATGATATATATATATATATATATATATATATATATATTATATACAGTCTAGCCATAAATACTGTCAGTACTTTCAGTGTTCATAACTCAAAAACTATAACGGATCAAAATCGAATAAAAATTTATTTTAAAATATAGGAAAATAGAAATCGAATGCACTACTAATTATTCGAAATGACCGCCATTGTTATCGATACAGAGTTTAAGTTGTTTGAAAAGTTGTTTGAAAGTCATCAATGTATGTACGTATCGTTTCTATCGAAATTTCGGCAGCAGCTTTCACAATACTTTGTTTCAAGGCCTCCAAATTTGTATGGCGCTTCTTACAAGCCTTCTCTTCGAGGATATTCCACAGCCCATAGTCCAGGGGGTTTAAATCCGGACTACTGGACGGCCAATCTTGATGAGCAATAAAGCATGGAACGTTGTTCTCAAGCCACGCTTGACTTGTCTTGGCTTTGTGCGCCGAGGCAGAGTCCTGTTGAAACATGCAATTGATTCCGTCGAATAAATTATCGCTCAAAAGCTTGACTACGTTCTCCAGAACACCTTCTTGGTACACTTTGGCCGATTTTTTCACTCCTGTTTCGCAAAAATGAATTGGTGTGACGCCGTGATATGACACTCCCCACCAAACCATCACAGAAGTGGGATGATGACCTCTCTACCCTTGGAACCTTATCCTTGGCTTCATTCGACATTCTGGCATACACCCTATCATTCTGCTTGTTGAACTTCTCTTCGATGGTAAAAATTTTCTCGTCTGTGAATAGGATATTTTTGTATCGATTTTCGCCGTACAAGCGCAACAGTTTTTTTTCGATCTTTCGCGCCTAATTGCTTTTAATTTCTCAGTTAAAAGGTGACTGGTACATCTTTTGTATGCTCTCATGCCTAAATCATCACGAAGAATACGAGAAACCGTCCTTGGCGATATTTTCATCTCTCTAGACATGATTTTCGATTGATTCTCGAGCGCACCGCTTCGATATTTTTTTAACACGTGCAGAACGTAGTCTGCCGGTTCTAATACGGTCTACTACATCGCCGGTAGTCTTATAACGTTGAATAGTGCGATATACAAACCGTTCGCACAAACCTAGGGCGAATGAGTTATATCGAAGGATTCGTCAATGGGACTTTTTTAAGTATGCTACGTGTTCCGAAATATGAGTTATCGAGGTTCTACCGTACTTGTAAAAAATTTTGCAGCATAGTTCCGCCTTCGAGGTAGCTTCATATGATGTGGAACACTCGCAACTGGAACCGCAAGTGATCAACATATAAAGATTTTATTGTATATATAAATATAGATTGCACTTTAATAATTGTTTACAAAATACCCCCGAAATACTCTGTTATTAAATTGCTATTATTTTCAGATCATGCGTAGCGTTCGCCGGAAAGAAACGTGTTCTTGGCGTTGCAGCCAAAAATCAACAAGTGACCAACATGAAGAACACAATAAGTGGCTTCAAGCAATTGTTGGGACGCAAATGTAACGATCCCCATGTTCAACATGAACTCAATGCTGTCTCATATAGGGTTGAACCGCGATCAAATGGAGAGATCGGCATTAAAGTGAATTACCTCGATCAGGACCACATCTTCTCTGTCGAACAGATTACGGCTATGTTATTTACGAAGCTAAAAGAAACATCGGTAACAGCTCTCCAAGCACAGGTAAGCTCAGTTAAAAGTGTTTCATGGCGCCCAAAAGCGGCAATACAATGCTTACATCTAGTTTAGATGACGGTTTAAAATTGGCAAATGCTCGTTAAGATTTCAATGCGTTGCGATTCGTTTGTGCTGAGCAAACCATTCGATGTATTTAAATCTGATCTAGAGTAACATCTTAACACTTTGTATTATGTTTCTGAGTGGAGGTTTGTCGAAAATAGAGCGATCTTGAGCTTTGGCTCCTGGAAAGAGAGTGCGTCTCGCCAACCGGTCGTGAACATGTCCATACTTTACTAAATTGTTTTCTTCAAATTTCTTTTTAGGTTAAAGATTGCGTTATTGCTGTACCAATCTACTTTACAAATGCCGAAAGGCAAGCTCTCCTCGATGCAGCTGTAATTGGAGGATTAAATGTACTTCGATTGATGAATGAAACCACCTGCATAGCGCTGCAATACGGTTTCTACAAACAGGATTTGCCCGAGGACAAACCGCGCAATGTCATATTCATAGATTGCGGCAATGCATCACTGCAGGTCAGTGCTTGCGCCTTCACCAAAGGCAAATTGAAAATGATTGCGAGTGCCTGGGATCAGATTGGTGGGCGCGACTTTGATTACGCGTTAGCCGACCATTTTGCTAAGCAGTTCCAAGAGAAATACAAGATCAATGCAAAGTCCAGTGCGCGAGCCTATTTGCGACTTCTTACAGAAGTAGAGAAGGTGAAGAAACAGATGTCTGCAAACAGTACTAAACTGCCATTAAATATTGAATGTTTCATGAATGAAATCGACGTACATTCAAGCATTCAACGTACTGATATGGAGCAGCTGTGCTCACCCCTGCTGAACAGAGTCGATCAAACACTGAGAAGATGCCTAACTGAGTCGAATCTCTCTCTAGACGAAATTCATTCGGTCGAAGTAGTTGGTGGAAGTAGCCGTATTCCCTCCATCAAGCATTTGATTGAACAGGTATATATACACCAAAAAATTTATGCATTTAAATATTCAAACCACTTTTTAATAACGCCGGGATTCGGTATCTTCATATCTTACTATACCTCTGAATTTATAAAGTTCTAGTCAAATCCAAAGGAAGATTACTTTCAAGGGATGAATAGATAATACTTTCTCAATAATTATTAAACTAGGATTTCAACCTAATTTATATAATACGCCCAAATTTTTCAGGTATTTGGCAAGCCAGCCAGCACAACCTTGAATCAAGACGAAGCCGTATCTCGGGGCGCGGCTCTACAATGTGCTATCATGTCACCAGCTGTGCGTGTGCGCGAATTCAGCGTAACCGACATTCAAAACTATCCTGTCAAAGTTGTTTGGGACAAGGACAATGGACAGGCATGTGAAGTGGAAGTCTTTCCGGCGTTCCATCCAGCGCCATTCAGTCGAATTATGACAATAACCAAGCGCGATCCATTCATTATGACCGTTATGTATTCGAATCAAATTCCATATCCTGATCAAGTGATCGGAAGATGGCAAATTAAGGACATTCGACCAAATGAAAAGGGTGAAGCGCAAGACGTTAAAATAAAAATTCGAATCAATCAAAATGGCATTGTTCTTATCACAAATGCATCGCTTGTCGAGAAAAAGGATCCTGCGGAACTTGAAGCTGAAGAAAATCAAGAGGCAGAACAGCAACAACAAGCGAGTTCCTCCGATCAACAGCAGCAGCAGAGTCAAGAACCGATGGAGGGTGTTCAAGAGGTACGTAGTATTTTAGTGTCTTGTTAATATTGAAATGAATCCTATAATCACATCCTGATATCATACGGAAAATGTTGTTGTTAATAGACAATTTGGCTTCATCAAGAATAGTTTAATTAATTCTCACGAATTTACGTGAATCAACTGAATTTCCTGTCTTTATATGAAAAAAATGGGTAGAAAATTGAAAAGCTATGCAAATATCAAGATAATAAATCAATCATCCGTTGGCCCTGGCAGCTAACTAGTGTAGACTAACGGTAAGAAGGGTAGCAGTTCCTTGTTTTGATTGGTATCATACTTTTGGATTAGAATATCTTAAGCAGAATTTCAAATCCCGTTCAATTCATATTGATGATCGGCTGGGAAGAAAACCAAGCATTAAAATCAGTATGTTTTCTATTTTTTCAATTTGAATTATATCACACATTGCAAACAATAGTTTGACCAACCGGAAAGATGTAAAATGATGACATTCAAGCATCTGCGTTCACTGTATTTCCAGTTGCAACCTGAACGTAATTATATAAACAATGTAGTCTCGTAACAACTATAAATATGATCTCATGTTTCGTAACGTGTAATCGATAAAACATCAGTAAATATTTTCCTTCAAAAGATTGTATTTGGCATACAAGAGCGCATTATTTTTTCGTGCTATTATATAAGACGCCAATAACGTGGCAATGAAGCAAAACAGAAGTCGAATATATGTTTAATATATATAGTAAGAAGTTTCGGCCAAACATACATACATTTTCCTAGTCCGTCTCATTGAGATAGATAATTTTCGGGCTATATCTAATTAAGTACTAATTAGAACCAACATTTTTCATGCTTGGTCACAGCAAATTAACAACGTTTCGTTTATCGGTTATTATTCATTGCACTTTTCCGTTGATTACTCGACCAAGCCACAGAAATTTTGAAATTTTTAGGCTGAGAGAGATATGTTAATAAAAAGTATTTATATATATTCTCCAATCATATTTCTGTTTACATCGTTTGCAAACTTGCCGTGAGTCTTTTCAGTATAAAATGAATCTGATTTCGCCCTCACTGTTCCACTCCACACTTCTATTTCGACACGACCGAAGCTAAGCCAGCGACTTCTCTGCCTCTTCTTTAAATAATATTCATAGCACCGTTTTGTCTTTAAAAAAATTCAAGTCATCAACGTCATCAAAATAATATCATTATTGTCGGTAAATTTAGTTGGTTTTGTTTTACAGGCACCACTTTTTAGGGCTTTTCATTGGTAGACATGAGAAGGAGACTTTAATTTGTGAAGTACTTTATTTGGGTCTCATTTTTGAGATTGCCTTAATTTGTTGATCCGTTTTGTTTTGAGTATGATATTAGTGCTTTCTAAAGCTTATGTTAGTTTATTTGCAATAATATGCCATGTACATGTAAGAAACAACAACACAGAACAGAAATTCAAATCTAAAGTAGATTTGATTTGAATGTGTTCGATAATTTTAACAGCAACTAAAAAACAAATGTTGATATAACAATCCCGAATTAATGAAAAGCGCAATTGGACGATTATCCACAATAGTTTGAAACGGATTTAATCATTTCTTCCTAATCACTAGCGTTTTTCAAGCAAAGGTTATAGCGACATAGAAGTGGTAAGTTGACTGTTAAATGCAGCAATATTTTCTCTAACTACCAGGCCATTTACTATCATACATCTTCACTACTTCCAAAATGGCTTTAGCATTTCGGACACATTTAAATGATATGTCCCTACATACTGAAATGATCATTAACTGTGTATCTGGCTACAGTGATGTAACAGATAACTGTTATCAGATGCCCTAGTGAGAGCCGACACCGAGCACCGAGGATTACACAGTAAAACCCCATGTTGTCTACCTTCTAAATCGGACAAATAAGCAGATTTGGTTCGCAAAATGCATCATGCAATTCCTCAATTCAGCATTTTTCTTTGAATGCAAATTCTAATCTGCCCAATCCTGGAAGGTATCACTGAAATATTGAACATTAATGTTAATAGCATGAAATTCATATGAATCCTAGTGTTTCTCAGCATCCACAAGCTAGGATTTTCGAATGTCGCCCTTGAACTTTTCATTTCTATTGTAGCACTCTAAGTGAACTATGTACGTCAAAATAAAAAGCCTGCCACTGCAACCCGCCCGCTCAGTTAAATGTTAAGGCTCAGGAAAAGAAAAGACGATGTGCTGTAACTGTACGATTTTCATGTCTCCCGCGGAGGTGTTTCTACAGAGTGGCGTAAAAGTTTCTGATCATAGTATTTCTTGTATAAAATTTGAAAGAAAAGAGATTGACTTAATATTATAATTTAATTATAGACTACACACACCAGGTAATATAATAAATAATTAGTATGAAATATGTCCTCCTTCGTTCTCTATACACTCTAAAAGTCATTTTCTCGCCATTTTAAGCATTTAGGATATTTAATAAATCTAGGATATGGGACGCCCACTAATACAACACCTTATCCAGATAACCAATAGCAAAATTTATATTTAATAGCACTTATAGTTTAATGAGCTTAGATCGTCTTCAAAGTAAATGGTGTCTCAACTAAAATAGAAAGAAATATTTATTAAACATTTAGAACTATTACAAGCATGTCTATTAACATCAAGCATTTTCAAATAGACAACTCTTAAGATACTCTCCTCCCCTATCAAATAATTTGACTGTAATATATACAATAGCAAAAAAAATAAATGAAAAAAATACACTAAAAATTTATGTATATCCTATACCTTCCTGTCAGGCCTCTTTTGATACTGATTTTGATAATGTCAGTCAAGGTGATGGTCGTTATCAAGCACAATCACCTACTGCATCATCACCTAAAGGACAAGGGTGGGCTCAACGGGTCAAGGGATGGTTTACTTCGGTACGTTGATTTACGCTTTTAAATATTATTTTCGGATAAGAAAAATATTTATAAATGTAAAAAATAAAACTATAAATCACAAAAACAATTAATTCATACCAATAACTGTTTTAACAAAAGAAGGGAAAACAATCAGAGATTATTTGAATAGCTTTTATTGATTAGTTTGCGTGATCATCAGCTCTTTCCTGATTCCTATTTATTTTTAAAACATCATTGTCTAAATTATTGTTTGCATTGTATTCTATTTTGTTTTTACTGAAAGATAATTTGTGCGACAAGTTTATACGTGTTTTGACTTTAAGTTGATGGTTTCATTGAATTAACAATATTTTGAATCGTACATAGTCTTGAAGTGCCCTTTAAATATAAAATTCCAATCGTAAGAAATCAATCAAGTAAAATGACGATACACCATCTTAATTGATGACCGTGCTTGTGCCTACCCTGTGTGCTCCATTTTGAATAATTTTTGATTTTAATCTTAAGGTATTTGATTTTTCCATGATAGCTGGTTTAAATGACCCAGAATCCTACAGTGACGAAGAGTATTCAATCTGCAAAACTAATAGTGTGTGTGTGTTTCATTATTGTAACCAGTTTCAACATCATCCCGATGTCCTGGAACGTTCGTTCTTATTTCAATTTAAATTCCACATGATTTTTTGACGATAGTCGCATGAGAAAATTGATAAACACAAGCCTTCGGTGACATCAAATATGTATTCGACAAGTTTTATTGGTAATTTATACATTACATGAACGGTAAAACAACATATTGTTCAAGAAAATTGCAGTTTTTAAACGAATCTATTATCACGATTGTCTAAGGATACAATTTGATTGTAGCTTCCAAATGAAGGGAACTATTCATTATCTTTGAATGTAATATGAACAATAAAAATTGCGTTAAAACACGTGACGTTTAGTTTTCACAAGAATATGCTCTTCGTCAGGAAATGTGTGATCTTATGCAGTTGATTTCGCTAGAAAAGAATCTTAATTTTCTCGAGTTTCGTATGGTTTCACCCAATAATATTAGTTTTTTTTAGCCACATGTTGTAAATTTATACCATTTTGTTTAAGTTCTATACCAATCGCCTCAATCATCATTGATATAAACACGTAATTAGCTTAAGCTGATTGATTCCATTTGATAGAAATGATTGTTTTAGAGACAACAACTTATTCACCAACTTTTAAATCATATTGCAGGATTCAAGCAAACAGGAGAAAAAGAAAAAATCTATGAAGACAATTGACTTGCCATTTGAGGCTCAAACCCATGGTCATACGCCGGACGAGTTAACACACTATTTGCACGAGGAGAATAGTATGGTGGACAATGATATTAAAGAGAAGGAGCGCATCGATGCTAGAAATGCGCTCGAGGAATTCGTCTACGATATGCGTGAAAAATTGCAGGTAAGAAAGGCATCTGATTGAGCTGAATTGTGGATGTATTTAATCATTGAAAAATAAAATGCAACCGGCTAAAACAGCTATTGTCTTTATAAGTGCGTGAAGCGCTTTTTTTAACGACTCTATCTTCCACATCTTCTTCGACTTGCAGATTTCAAAATTTCATTTCTTTTTAATTATTTTAGGAGGAAGGTCCTCTTGTGCAGTATGTGGCGAACGTTGATCGAGAAAATCTTTGCGCCCAACTGAATAATCTCGAAAGCTGGCTCTACGAGGAAGGTGACGAGTGTGATCGCGACGTCTACGAAACAAAACTGTCGTCACTGCACTCGCAAACAGATCCCATTAAAATGCGCCAGCTGGAATATGAAGGTCAGCAACAGGCGTTCGAGGAACTCGGTCACATGATCCAAATGGCCCGGAAATATGTGGACGAATATCGATCAGGTTCGCCAAAATACGATCATCTGACCGAAACCGAGATCCTGAATATGACTGAGTCAGCAGACAAGACCCAGAAGTGGTTCGAAGATGCACGCGCCCGACTCGTGAAAACGCCTAGGACTGCCGATCCACCAGTGAAACTAGCTGATATTCGACGCGAGTGGTCTACGTTGTCGGCCTGCGTGAATTCCGTCATAAACCGACCGAAGCCGAAACCACCAACTCCGCCGGCAAGTCAAAAGCAGAGTGCAGGCGACCCGGCAGGACAAAACGGAGATGTGAACAACGCGAATAGTAAATCAGACGAGGGCGATAAGGACAAGATGAACAGCTGCCCTGCTGAAGATTCAACGATGGATGTAGAATAAAGTAGTTTAGGTGTGAGGGGAGTACGTTAATTTATCTTATTTACATTATTGATAATGAGATATTCGCTTCCGACTGCCTCGGCGGGAAGAGATTCGTATTTTATGTATTTGAAGAAAAAACAACGCGATAACGATGAAAAATGGAGAGGAACGAAGTGAATTTGCCTAGATTAAAAATTAAAAGTAAAATACATTATAATCCATAACGACAAACAATACTAAGAAACATTTAAAGTACATTCGGGAGTTGTTTCTTCGATGCTAGCAAAAATATGAGAGTGGTGAATGATGCAAAGAATATATATACTTATTTTTTGATTTGTTATCGTAACTGTTCGAATTTGAAAATTGTTACATAGTATCATTCCCAGCTTAATGTTTTGAATAATGTAAATCTTTCTGTTATCACTATCCTCAATTAGATAAATTCAATGAAATTATTTTGATTCTTGCAAAGTCTGGCAAGGTTCCTTTTTTTTAAATTTTACTATAGATAAAATGTTGCGCAATATGTTAAACAAAACGATTGTATTCAGTTCATTGAGGTAAATAAGAAATCAAATTTAATTTGCCTAGTTTCCTCCGTAACTAAACTTAACGAGCAACTAAAACACGTAAATATTGCCTGCCGCCTTTCCTGTTAAATAAACCGCAATCAAATTCTGGCGGAGCATTCTTAAAACGAATACAATCAATTCAATGTATCCGCGAGTCGTTTTATCCTTAGATTTAATTTGCCACTAACTCATTGCAGACATTGTAGTGAAACTTTGAATTTGATTCTCGTCATATTGAATTTATTTACATGATTCCAATATTATATACTACAAAACATGTTAGTTTAATTTTGTATAGAACCAAACTATCAAATAAGGCTTAACCACCACGTTTTATCTTTGATTTTCTTTGGCACATAAATCGCTTAAATTCTATCGCTTCTGTACTTATGTGACCACATCAAACGTCCGGAAAATACATTAATTTCCCATGTTAAATCCTAAAATCAGCGAATACCTCTAAGTATTTGAAACGCACCGTCTTCAACGTGGGAGGAACCTAACGGATGGCAACCTACGAAAACTACAACTGCCAGCGCATTTCGGATCCAGTTCAATCAGCCCGTGCACTAAGCGCCGAAAGCGAGAGAAAATTCAAAAAATTTGCTATAATAATCATCTGGAGTCGATCTGCTACGCAAACACCGTGGAGGGAATTCAAAAGTTGCTTGTCCTCTCAAAATGATTCCCCAAATAAATATATGAAAAAGTACTTCTTGTCTTTTAATTATTATTTCTTCAATTCATATGGTAATGCCGATTAAAATAGCTAGAAAATGCGTTTTGACTCATTTCCCGTCGAGATCAGCTGAAAACGTCCGGCCATGTGTCGTCGAAATAAGTAAAAAACGTCAAAAATCTCCCAAGGCAAAATTCTGCCAAAGTACTCGGCGCCCAGAACACTCGAAACGCAGCAAGCAAAAATCCAACTTGGGGAAACCAATTCACAGTGGCCGATTTTCGGTCCGATTAACATCAATTCACAATAGAAAACTGACGTTTGACAGCTGAGTATTAATTTGACCGCGTGCATAATGGCATGCAAATACAGCTCCCACAGCGTAATTTAGCGTGGAACAACGTGCGCTAGCTGAAAAAGCATGATATGGAAGCACATTCCTCTACCCCGAATCCTAAATTTGTTTTGCGGTGAACAGATCTTGTATCTGTCCAACACATGCCAACAAGACGGAGAATTGTTTGCAGCCAGCCAGGTCGAGGCACAGAATCTCACTTTTGAGACTGCTGTAGGCGCATTCCATCCAATTTTGCCGACCACATTTAAGTGCTAGTTGCAATTGGAGCCGATCCGCAAAGTACGATTTATTTGCTGGGACAGGAATCATCTAAATTTTAGTGAAGTATCTCGTTCCTCACGTCAGGGTGTTTGCGAAGAAGCCCGAGGCGCGAAGTGGCGATGTTCGCAGATGCTGGAAATTAATAAAATCCACTTTTTCGACTGAAGTCAAGTTGACCTCTCACTGTCATGTCATTTGGGCCCGGCGCTAGTCAGTGCGGCGTACTCGGATTTCTACACACTAAATACAATGTATCATGACTCCGGCGACTTGATTAGCTTTGTTGAATCTATTTAGCTAAATGAATTTAATTTTATGGACGAATTTAATGCCAAACCGAATGTAATTGACAGTCCGAACAATTATCAATTCACAATGACAAGTGCTGAAGATGAAGTGTGCGGGGCTGCAGGGGTGACGAGCATACGTAAACAATGCAATTTACTTAAATCACAATTTCCGCACTGCAAAAATAAGAAATCTAATCATATACAAATTGTATACAGTGTAGTCCGCTTCAATCCGAGAAGTTTTCACAGGGAAAATTGATGATAATACTCCATGTGAATGGTCCAATATCAAAACAGCAAATGACATCAAATGTGAAACGACATGACGTCTCGTCAAAGTTTTTGGTTAGAATTTCAGGTCGTGTTGCTTGCGTGTAGAAATTGAATTTTCATTGATTATCAGTAATAAATTCTCGTGCATCCTTATTATCTTCGTGATTAATTCGTATTTAGTAGACTGTGTTTGATAGATCATAAACAATGTTTCGCATGGAAATGCCATCACAAACGGATTCATCCGAAGAGAAGCGGCGTGTTCGCGAGAGTGTGAAAAATAATGTAATAGCATTTGCTATCCTTTGCGTCACGATAAGACTGAGTAAGACAACTCGCATATTCCAATGATTCGCAGTATCTTACTTGATCCTTTTATTTCAGTTCCATTTTTGATGTCCAAATTGAAGTCGTGAGGTTGGCCAAACCGAAGAGCTTGATCCAACGTGGTTCGAATGTTTAGATGAGAATTTATTTGATACGTTTTGTAAATCCTAGAAATATTGTATGATTGTAAACAAGTAGGCGAACAAATGCCTAGAAATAAATAAATTGTACACGATTTGAAAATGTGTGCTTACAACTATGGTTTTGTTTCGTTCTTTTGCGTGACGCCCAGAATTTCGCCAATATTTGTTACACTTGCGCGATTAGTAATCGACAAGGAACAATTAAAATTGAATTAGCTGACCTGAAGCCACGCTACTATCCAGTTCAGAGGCTTTACCTTGTATGCTGGCCAACCAAACTGTTACGTTTCAAGCAGAAATATCGCAGACGAGACTCCCAAGACCAACCTCTACACAAACGAAACATACATTTCCTGCCAATTTCAAAACCATGTATATTTCAATCTTCTCAAAGCAAAATGAACTGCGGGTTCAATTAGTTTGGAACCTAAATCAATTCTAAATTGAATATGGCATATTACACTTCTCTTTTGCATACATTAATTTAGCATTGGTCAACTTGCTATTGCTCGCTTCTGGTGTTCAAGCTTAACGAATCTCTATTCACATATTTGTTTAAAAAAATGCACCTGAATCCAATTTTTCAGCTTTACTTCGAATAGCAAAGAATTTCTGCCTTGCATAATTAAAGTATATGAATGCTAGTAATATAGATCTTGGAAAATTAGTGTTTATGGGTGATAGCTCAAATCATGCTTAATGTTAATTTTTTTGGGCTCTACGGCAAAAGTATGGAAATATGATAAATTCGCTTTGCTATCTTGGCAAATATGCTATTGATTAAATTTTCCAATCTTTTTCGGGTCTACTCGTTATTGTTTTTTGGATTGGGCGATTTTTATGCAGAATGAAATAATTCAACAATTAGGAATAATAAAAATATCAAATCAATCACAAAAGGATAAACTCATCTATTATTCTCAAAGTTACTCATAGCGCGGAAAGCATAAAAAATAAAGTTTTCGGTACTGTGTCTTTCTCAAAGAATTGTTTTACTTTTGGGAAGCAAAATTTTGAATAGTTTTTTCTTGTTTCAATAAAGTTTTGCATTGGAATCGCCATCAACGTTTTTTTTATATTACTTTCTCCATATTTCAATTATTTTTTTACTGATGTCATCGTATTTTTTCTGGACTATTGATCACTGAATATTATAAATGATAAATTTCGTACATTCTCGTTTCCATTACGCGAAAAAGGTTCCCCTGGATGTTATATTCAAAACCAGAGACTATGTGTGCCTCTCATATTTCTCTCGCATCAACGTGTGATACATAATCTTTTCTAAATTTTCATCGTCTACGCATCAAGTTTTTTTTGTAGTCATTTTACGTTTCTCGCTACATCAATACTGAAGAAGCTTGTCGATTTTATATCAATAAGATGGGATTACCTAGTCCTCATCTTCAGACTCGGCCTGTTCCAGCCAAGTAAGCCAGGCATTCACTTGGAATAGTGCTTCACCTTTTCCAGGATATTCTTCGGTGACTTCTTCTTTCCAGCGAACGAACGGCTCTTCTTCGATTACATTTCCTTCGTAAAGGTTTTTAAACCATCGGCACAGCATACCTGGAATTGTATGAGAGAATAGGTGAGAAAATTTTTCATGCTACTATGGTTTTAAAGACTTCGGGTTTAAATACCCTAAAATGATCATTATTCGATAAGCATTACTTTTCAGCGTGCAATAAAGGAACGATCATAAATTCTAGATATTTTTCCTGCATGTCGGTCACGCATATGCGTTATTTTTTTCTTATTTCTAAATACACTTCTTAATGTTCTTATTATTAAATACACTTCTTAAATTGACTAAATCTTCAAAAGAACTAACTCTTTCGTACCTTTCGGAAATCCAAGATTATAGCAATAAACTTGTAGAGCATACACTCCCACCAATTGCAAATCATGTTTGCCGTGCAAGAAAGCATTCAGAATGTTGTGATATTTAGTCAAAAGTGTTTGCTCCTTCTCGATTTGAGACTTGTCAGGATTCTGTTTAAGATCGGAACTTTCTGGGAACGAATCCTGCAAAAATAAAATATGTTGCTCAAGCCATCTTTCGAAAACACGTTAGCAATTTGTATACCTGGACTACATATTTCAATATCACCGTCATCAACGCAGTTATAAACCCGGTGTCTGTGTAATATTTCGAATCGACATTCCCTTTAATCCATTTGTAAAAAGCCTGTGGGTTCGGATCAGCTTGAATTTGCTTCCACATTTCGGCCTGTAGTTTCAGCAGCGGATACAAGAAACTTAGATTCCTATCGTCCAATATTTCAGCCATGCGATCCTTCGAGCGATCCGCTTCCGGCAACGTCGCCATCAAGTTGACCTTGCTTTCAGTGAACAGGTCGTCTAATTGATTCTTGCCCATTATCTTGTGCAGCTGTTGTAAGACGAGCAAAAATAGAGGATAGTGTTGGCCGCCCTTCGTATAGGAAGCAATGTCAACCAGCTTGCAGATTTTTGAATTGACGGCGCGCGACAGGAAGGTCGCAACTAGTGTTGTAATGCGCGGAATAGTGGTTTCTTTCTCGCTCATTTTGTTGATTAATTGGCGGAAAGCTTCGAGTATCGAACTTGCTGGCACTTTGTTATCTTTGCGAAGCTGCTGTAGGAAATCTATGATTCGATCGTATTGCTGCTCAGATTTGTCGATGACCTCATTAAAGATGCACACACAAGCGTCTTTCATGAACTTGTCGGGCACTTTCAGCTCATAAAAGGATGTTACAATGTCGTCCATGTTCTTATCGTCGTTCTCGTTGTTGTCTATCATTAAATTCTCTTTAAGGAATGTCTGAACTTTCTTCAAAATCTCCTCCTTGCTAGGGCCCTTCTCCTTCTTCGGCTGCTGCTTCTTCTCAATTTTCTCGGTCGAACTCTGCTTCGATAGAGTACTCTCGTTATTCAATTGAGTGTGCCCGCTAACAATCGATTGTGCTGATGAGTTGTTCTTCACCGAGTTTTGCGAAAGGCTGGCATTGGAATTGATTGACGTCTGCGACGTATCGGAAGCCGGTGCGGAGGTCGGACGCGTTTGTTGTTGAACAGCGTTTGACGATGGCGTCGAGTTGTTAGTGCTACTCAAATTGGACGATCCATAGTTGTTGGTCGATTGAATACTAGGCGGTGGTGTGGTCATCGGTAGCGATGGCGTTTTTATGTTAACGTTGGCCTTGAACAACAAGCTGTTAGCGGCCGGACGCATTTGCAGATTCTCAACGGGATCCTGGGTGGCCGCTATCAGATTACGTTTGAATCGCGGCGCCAAGTCCTTATTGTTCATCATGTTCGGATACGTGGTATTGTTGTGCGAATTATTATGCTGGTTGTGGTTGTTGTGCTTGTTGTAACGGTTATTGAAGTTGCTATGACGGTTATTATTTTGGTTGTTTCTGTCGTTATGATGCCGATTGTTGCTGCCGTATGAGTTCCTGCAATGAAGCGAACATTAATACTCACAAAACTCAGTATTTTTCAGAGTTACACATACCCGGACATGATGTGTGATGGGCTGGACACACCACCGAAACTATTGAACATATCATTATAACCAGACTGAAGATTCAACGGGAATCTGTTCATCCAATTGTCACTGTCACGTTCATTATTTCGCATGTCACGATTTCTGAAAGTAGGTTTGATTTAACCATCATTGCAAACATCCAATTCGATAACGCGGCGAACGGTATGTCTTACCTATTCAGATACGATGGCCTAATCATATTTTCGTCGTCTGCTCTTATCTGCCGTATGGGTACTGGTCCTTCAGTGTTAGTCACTTTCCGAGGTATCCAGTTATTATTACGAAGTTCAATTACATCCCGCAGCATGAATCGTATTCGTGGCGGATACATCTGTGAGTTTGATCGTTGTTCCATCTTTTCAAAATATTGATCCATCAACTTTTTGCCCTGTTTAGAGTGAATAATAAGGTCAGATCAATCAAAAAATCAAATCCAACGCAATAATCTCTTACAATCTAAACGAAATTGGTCACATGGAATTATTTCAACAGCAAAATAAAGGCCAAGAAAATTACCTGTTCTGTATCCAAGTTCTTTCCACACGTCCTAATAAGTTGACAGAGGCATTCCATATCTTCGCACTTATACTGTATTGTGACATTTCTACGATCCAATAATTGTTGAATGCATTTATGCAATATAGTCTCGGATAACATGTGTAATTTACTAAGTTCACCAATGAATTTAACGTTACCCAGCATGCGCTGCTTGGTAACGTGACGTTTCTCTTCCTCTTCAGGCGTGAGTGTGCCATCATGATTCACAATATCACTAGTTGTTGATCGATTTAAAAATTTATCGCGACAAACATTTAAAAGTAAACGCAAAAATGTGCACGTATCTTGTGGCGGCTCGAAATTCGGTGCTTCGTTTGATAGTCTTTTGCACAATTGTGCATACATAGACGAATATTTCGGTTCATCTAATGCTTTTTCAAATATCAAATAAATAACACCATTCAATATTACCGTCGAATTCAAATCAATTTTAAGTAACTCATCACTTAATTCTTGAAATTTTTCTGGAGTAAGCTTGTTAAGAATGCCGCGAACCTGCAATGCGAGCAAGGATCAGTATTATGTAGCACGCAGCATGATCTTTACGTCTCGAAATGAGCACGCCAAGTGGGCAAAATACTTACTTTACGAAAGATTGCATCATTTTTGGCCTCCTGAGTGAGTCCATGTTGTGGTCGCAATGATGGAGGGACCCAGCGTCTAGATGCGGGGGGGACGAAGTTATCCCTCCCCGGAACACGAGACTCTGGCCCCGGTTGCTTGGGGGCTTCCGTCTTGAGTTGGTCGGAAAGACCACGCTCTAAGCAGTTATTTGCTGTTCCTGAGCCACCTACGTCACCGCTACGTCCTCGTTCCTTCTCGTTGCGTCCTGCCGCGATACCTGAATATTGTTGATCGTCACCGTTCTCTTCTGCACGATTTGATTCGCCGTAGCCGTTGAGCTTGCCGTTTTCGTAGTTTCGGACACTGTTGGCTCCGCCACCAATGTACTGCCGATTTTGAGGCGGCGGTGATTTGGTAATGGGCGGAGATGAATTAGCTGTCGAAGTGATATTGTCAGGGGAGCTGGCACCGCGGTGGCCTCTAAACGAGGATGGGCCCTGTTGGTAATATGGCTGCGAAAGCTTCTGGGATGAGCGACCTAATCCGCCGCCTACGCCTCCCTCACTACGTGAGGTTAGGCTGCTGTTACGGTTGTTGTCGACTATATTTCTTCCTTGACCAGTTACGTCACCTTTTTTGTAGTAACGCGACGACGAGTCGTTAGGAAACGGTCGTCGTGGTCGAGGACTCACGTCAGTATCGTATTGACGAATTTTGGCAACGTTTCTATTAAAATTGTTGGAAAAATTATCCTTGCTGTGGCTGGGGTTATATTGGTGCTGGCTCGATGGCGGAGGTGTCGTCGTAGACGCACTTAATGCCTCCGATGAGAAATGTTGTTTTTGTGTATCTGCCGCACTCGCCGAATCCGTCTTAGTTTGTTGCCCTCTTTGATTAGCCGTAGTTGCAGCCTTTTTCAAGCTATCAGTCAATTTTAATACGGAGGAATAAGCAGCTGTTCCTGACGACTGATCTGTATTTTCGACGTATCGATTTCCCTGCTTCTCCGTAATTTGTTTTGATGGAATGATGAACGAGTTTGTTTCTACTCACGTTCCTCAAATTTTGTTGTGTTGCCACAACTTGAAAGTTTTTTTTTGTGATTTAACTTGTCTCCTCGTGAATCTTTCAGCACTTACACACGTTCCGTAGAGTTATCTTTAACATAAAAACGGTAATTTAACGATTTAACTATCAAATGACAATAAATTTAAGATTTACTCACAATTTAAATAATGAGAGTGTTGTTTAAAAAGATTTTGCGCTTTTTATTCTCTCCTCTTGCTAAGGTCGTTCCTGATATTTTCGGATTCTGTTCCTTGTCCTCAGGGTGTGAAACGCGTAAAAAATTTTCTCTAATAATTATTGGCTAAACTAAAAAAGTGTTCCTTTGCGTTACGAACTAAGAAGAGTTTCACAGCGATCCCAGATTTCTTAATTTATATTATTTGGGAGTACACTGCTGTTATGTTACTTGATTTGATCGGCCTTAAGTTTCCTGCAATGAAATTGTTTTTTTTTATTATTGTTATTTGCCTTGAACTGCGTATTTGTGTGATAGGTGTTGAAATTCGCGCGAACGGCTTTCAGCATTTTCCGGAACAATTGAAGAGGCAAATGGTGTGTGATTTTATGCTGGGTGTTAATAGTTCAACAATCAATTGAAAGACTCCTGGTTCATTTTTACAAGTATTATTTAGCATTGTTTTGAGTTATCAACTGTTAGCTTTGATAAAAGCTATCTAAAATGCATGAGAATCGCTTCCACTATCAGTCATTATTTCCATTAATTCGAGAATTTTTTTTTACTTTACTAAATAAAGCAGTAATAGCCACTTTCATTTAATGTATTCACTCGTGAGCTCTGAGTTTATTTCTTCAAATGTTACCAAAAAAAATCAGCACACGAATGACAGGAAAATCATATTTATAAGTTTAACCCATTCATCAACCCAAGCACACATGTTATAGCGGTCTTGAAAATTAATCTCCAAAAAATTCTCGGAATTCAACATATCTACGACCAACTGCGTGGCAGTCACAGAGTACTAAATTCGCTGCGCGTGCTTTTCTATTTATAACTCATTTGGCAGAACTATAGTCTTAGACGACTCAAAATAAAATGAACTTAAAACAGATGATCCTTTACTCAAATGCTGCATAAGCATTTTATCTCCAATGGCAATATTCTCTTCAACTTTTCCTTATGAAGTATGAGGTCAAGGAAATAGCGGTCAATGACGCGATTTTTCATTGAATCGAATGTTCAAGCTCAACGCAAAAATTTGCGGAAAGAGCCAACAGCGATACCTTTAATGCGTCTCTTTTTTATTCTAAAGCTCCACCATATCGAAATCGGTTCGTCTTGATTTTCATGTAGATATTGCTGTTTCGCTACACCACCAAACTTGAAGTGGATGGCCTTCAACACGGCCGCGTCGTATTCTTGCAGCCAATTCTCAACGGAGTAGACTTCGTCATAGTTTCTACAATATATACTGATTGTCCCCCATCCCATCGGATGGGTTGGTGCGATTGTTAATGTTATTAATCTCTTTATTGCCTTTATTTATATATAAAAAAAGAATCGAAATATAGTGTATATGATTCTACAAAGTCAACGGCCTCAATAATAGAATCATTTTTTCGGTGCTTTCGTGTTTCTGACGTCGGCATTCAACCTTGAGTTGAACAATGCATTGATTAGCTTTGTAAGAATATTTGACTATCAGTCAGTAGTTAGATATTCGTTCGACTTCTCCTATATATAATATATAGAGCATGGATTGTAAATGCTAGTGAAATATCTGCCATAGAATGTCGGGTTTGTTTTTAGTTTAGAATTTAAATATAAAAAAAACTAGAATCTAGGCATGCCAGACACTGATTATTCAGTCAATTTAATAAGGTCACTTTAAATATTACCATATATGAATTTAAAGCAGCAATCTGAACATGTGGGCATTGATATCTAAATATTGTGTGCTCCAGATCTAACAACTTTATCTAGACTTCAGGTTGTGCTGGCTGAGGATATGAGCCAAAAAATTTCAAATGCAAGTTAAAAGGTATACAGAGGATACCTCTCGAGTTCCCTTACCGCAACAATTTCGAATGTGCATCAGGCTGCTGTTTTTCATTAGATTAAACGAAAATATGCTATACATTTTCAATTTTTCCAGTTGACCCGAATAAAAGTTCAAACAATATTGTAGTCAATCCATTTGGAAAATATTTGACTTTGCCATGCAAGTATGCATAACCAACCGTAATGAGCTAATTATTTAAAGAGGCCTTGGATAAACTGAATTTTATTTTGCAAGTTTAAAACGCGAATCGTATTATTTATATAACATTTATGATGTGTACTATCTAATGATTGATAAAATTTTGGGCTAGAATTTACACCCCTATTTTTGGCATATTTTGTAGACCTTACATAAATGTTTCAACAGTACCAGCGGCCACACATTAATTGATGCACAAGCCAATTTACAAACCCATCCCAAGCTCATTTCGTGTCAAGAATTGCAGCAAACTTGCACCATAACTGAACATTTACGTACGACCTAAGAACTAGGCCACATGAACAACTTGACCTCAATTATAGAAAATATGCTTGTAGAGGAAGAAACGTCGTTTCAACTGCAAAATCAACCTTGTTGACGAACATCTATCTGATTATATTCAATGTACTTGGCTAGATTCTCTTCGTTTGTGGCTAATTGTGCTTGTGTGTTACTCCGCTATACGGATAGAAAACTTTGTTTCGCCATTCCACGCCCGTACGAGCTGAACAGAACCGAGTTTTTCATACAATTAAACATATGCTGGGAACACAAACGTGAGTGAATTTTATAAAAAATACGTTCACATAGAGACACAAGCTCAGCAATGACACTGAACTACATGATATATGATGACTTGAAAGCATGTGTCTTCTCTTTTAAGTGTGATCATCGGCTATTTGCACACTGTTTATAACAAATTTGAACAGGCGTTGAAAGGAATTAAATCGAAATGTGTAGACACACTGATAAATTTATGGCGACCACATCAAACATAAGAATTAAACTGTTATTCCATTTGGTCCACATAAATTTTAAAACAATTCTAAGAACGGAAATAAACTCGATTATCGAACTATACTTGATAATACTGTTTCGCTTATTTTATCAAACTATTATTAATGCGGGCATGTTTCCATTTCATCCGTGTAAAACATAAAGATAACACTTTATACAATGCTTCATTTCGCATAAACTGGAAGAGTACAATTAACTTGATTGGATTAGCAGTTAAACGTTTTTTTCGGGTGTAACACATTATTTCTTTAAATTAATGAAAAATTCGCGAGTCATCAATCAATAGTGACAATACGCTATTGTTGGAGTTCTTCGACTAATACTTTTACAAAAAATATTCGCTACTAATTTTATACACGTTTGTATTTTGGAAAATTAAATCGCTTCAGACTTTTATTTAACTTCTTTCTAATACACAGGGTTAAATTTTTAATTTATTTCAACCCATTAAATCGGCATGGCTCATCAATATAACGTACAGTGGTGGACACATAAATAGGCCACTTTAACGCAAGACACATTATTTAAACCCCCAAATACAGTCCTGGCACAATTCTACCAAAAGTATGCAAGTTGGCATTTATTCGTTAAATTCCTGGAATTTTACTGTAATAATATGCTCTAGAAACAGCTTTGTTTTTTTCGCAATTAGCAATAGTTTAAGAGTAGAGCTACATATTTGCAGTTGGACAATTAAATAGGCCAGTGCAATTAATTTTGTTAATACCAATTTATTATTACACAATTGGTTTGGTGTATTTATTTAAATAGAATTTAGTACCGAATTGCAGAATAATTTTGATTCTAGCCTTTTAAAAACATGGGAAGAAGTGCACACTGTTCTAAATCTGAACGAGCAAAAATTGTGGAAATGAAAAACGAAGATTTTAATATTTCAGGCATCGAGAAGCATTTAAATTGCTTTCCACTGACATATGGTAAGGAATTCACTTGATCATCACAAAAAAGAAGGAACCGTAGAAGACCAGGCAAGAGCTTCTAAGCCTCAACAAACATCTCAATGTGAAAATAAAATCATTACGCGTCAAAGCAAAAAGGTGCCATTTTCATCCTCTGGGGATATTCAACGGAAATTAAAAGAAGATTACAGCATTGAATCATCCTCCAGTACAGTGAGACGTAGATTACAAAATGCTGAACTACATGGTTGTGTCGCGGGAATGCGACCTTTAGTAACTGCCAAGAACAGAAGACGTCGGTTGCAGTTTGTCAGAATTCACCTTAATAAACCGCTACATTTTTGGAAAAAAAAGTCGTCTGGAGCGATGAAGAACAAATTTAACAAAATCGGATCAGATGACAAAATTTATGTCAGACGTCCGAAAGGTGAAGCAAACAATTCCCTTTACACAATTAAAACAATTAAGCACAGCAGAGGCTTTTTAATGGTGTGGGGTGCTATGTTTTGGAAGTTGATGGCCTGCAACCAATATTCCTTTGAATTGTTCTTGAATACAGGCGCTGTTTACATCAGAAATATTTGAATGTATATATTTACCTCTTTAGAGAACAACGCCATATTTTCCATTTTCTCTCCGCTATAAAATAATTTAATATGCTCCATCACTGATCAGGCAGGCCTTGCTCTAACTGAGACGCATTTGCTTTTCACGTGTCACCACCCACACAGTGCCTTGGTAGCTAGTGCTGGGCGAAGTGTAAGTAGGAGCAAATTAATAATAGCGCAGCAGACGAATATACAGCATATTTTTTGTTAATCATCGAAATGAGGTAGATTAGGGGGTCTCGTACTAAAGGAAAACAACCTCCTATTCCTATTATAATAGATGGGTTGTATTTTCTAATAGAATCATTTAAAAATTAATAAAAAGACGGGACGGTATCGTCTATTTGCAAACGATATATTTACATTTTTCATGGCCGACAGAAATGAATCAGTTAATGCCAATGAACGCATTAAATCATTCACGCGTCATAATATTATCTTGAAATGATTTGCGCTGCAAAATCCGCAAAGAATAGAATTTCGATTGAATGAAACTAATGTTGGATCCGCATCAAAAAATATACTGCACTTCTTGAATAATCACAACTGATTTTTGCCTGTCAATTGGAAACCATACAAAATTGTAACGATTCGCATTCTACCCTTCCATTCGTACTTCCTTGGTTTCAACCCTATTTCTTTCGATACCGGCTTGATACTATTTATACATCGTTTTAGCGACAATCCCCCCCTTGTGGATACACATACATGACACAAGGGATCGTGCTGATATTAGCAAAATTGTCTGTTCACGTTTTCTTGCAACGTGCAACTCCAATATATACACATAATTGAACAATTTTAACATAGAACCCTGTGAAACATTTGAAAATGTATAAGAAATCAATTTGCTAAAAGAAACCTACTCGATTGTACCAAATGAGAATACTCCCAACGAAAAAAGGTTACAAGGGCGAGAATTATTCTTTGTAGATGAATGCAAAATAAAGTCACTTTCTTCCGTCAGAACTTTTTCACGATAAATGAAATCATTTCCAGCAATTATTGCAATAAAATCGTTTCATAGCATGTAATCTTTTCAATTTTGATAACTTTTTCAACTATTCCATCGCCTTTCTTCCAACACTGTTGCAAAAAAAAATTTGATGGGTAAAACAAACGAAAAGCAGAAACTTTAAAATGAAAATAAAAGTAGGACAAGTTTCGCTATGAAAAGCGAGGCTACATTGGAGAGTTCGTTCATTGGTTATAAGAATGTGTAAGTTAAAAATGATCATCAAAGAGTCATAAATGTGGGGCAAACCC
Organism: Oxycera nigricornis; assembly: GCA_963942545.1. Classification (NCBI taxonomy): domain Eukaryota; kingdom Metazoa; phylum Arthropoda; class Insecta; order Diptera; family Stratiomyidae; genus Oxycera; species Oxycera nigricornis. The sequence goes on from OZ012663.1 coordinate 98,641,858, forward strand.
CGCAGAAAAACGACCAGTGAGATCCAAATTAGTTGGGTAAATACAGAACAGAACTACGTGAGCAAGCAGCGAATAAAAATGGAAAATTGGCACGACTAACTGCTTCTTTTTCATGTGTGTGTACGTACGGCCGATCGTTGAAAGTTGGATTGAGATTTTAAACGAAACCCAGAAAAAAATGAAGAAGTTATACTTTACAATTTTGAAACAAGGTTTACCAATGAAAATATTAACTGTTCACAAAATTGATGCTGGTTGCGTCTATTCTGTCTGATTAATGCTTCAGTTTTTATGATACTTATCACACTTATCAAAAACTTTGAAAGAAGATGACTGTTTAAGCAAACATTGCAGAAATTCTGCGCCTGCATAGGACGAGAATTTCACATGTAAACATTATCACCCGACACCTCAATCAATCGTGGCACTGCAAAGGCTTTAGTAGGTTGCTTAGAATCTAATTCATGGCTTGTAGAATTTTCATTACTGGTGTTTTCACAAAAATACGTATATATTTCAATCAAGCAACAAAAAAATAGCAAAAAGGACTGTATCATGGCGTCTGGTCGTTAAAGCTCTGTGTAGTATGCACTGACTAGTGTCCCATTCTTAGTAAATGCTTATATTGGAAAGATTTCCTAGGATTTATATCACCCCTAAGCAATTCTGCATTCTCTACTCGAAATTGGACCCTAATTAATATTTGACAAACGCTACGATTTGCCACTCCTTCAGTTATGCTCCAAACGGATGCTCTGCTTAGATGCACATAGCAAAGGCGAATTTGGTCGTGACCCAATTTATTTCACCGCCACGACGACCTCCGCTTCTTCGTTCTAACGGAATGTGCGCGAGTCAAGAAATTTTTTATGCATTATTGATCAGACCTGGATAAGAGAAACAAACAGGTTGAATAATTCAAGCCGTATTGGTGGCATCGGTATGTTCATAACGGCAAACACTAACTATCGATTTCAACTTGGTATGACTAAACCCAGGAATTCGCTGAAAATACAGTTTTATTCCGTCACGGGGCCCCATGAAAAGTGAGCGAGAAAAAGTTACTGATGGCCAGCGATTCTGATGGATTTTTTCTTTGGCGTTAGAATAATTTAAGCAGTTACTTTGTCTGCCGTGTCTGACTGCACACATGGTTCAGGCAAGCGAGACGGAAAACCTACCCTCTCGCCGTCGCTTCAAAAGTACAAAAGATACGAGCGAACCAAGCATAGCAATTGCGGATAAACCCATGTGCAAGCGAGACAACCGATCTGACTTCGGAGACTCACGTTTTATAAGCAGGCAGGCACACACTCAACAACCGACAATTCGCACCGCTTGACGAATATTTGCACAGTAGCTTCCACGAAGAAATGCAGCCATATGGCTTTCAATACTATAATGGTTGCGTTCTTTGGACATTTCAGACAATTCTTAAGGATACACCGTGCAGTGTCCCGATCCACGCATGCGTTTCGTTGCTGCATGTGAAACATTGAACCTGACAAGGAATCACCTCCCGACTAATCGGTACATAATATATATATATACATATGTGTGAGAATCGAGTGGGATGGGGGAGAATTAGGTACATTTCTTAGGAAACTTATTCAAGCACAATTCGAATTCTGTAATAAGGCTCCTCGTAGCTGTCTTCATTCATTAGTTTCTTCGAAAAATTCTTCTCAACACGTTTCTAATGGTCTCCGCCTGCTACAGTTTAGGCAGGAACGGCAGCTCCATTAGTTCGCCGCATCTATTCTCTCCGCTCACACGCCATAAGTCCTGCACACACTTGCGAAGCTGCACCACCACTACCGTCAACCTCAAATGCGCTACAGCTCGACCCGTTTTCTACCTTTCCTACACGGGGAAGGCCTATGTGAAATCGAACAAAAGCCCCATCCAAAGACTCGTTCAACCTCTGTTCCCGTCTGCAAATCTGTTATTCACATGGAATTAATAGAATCGAGACCAAGAACCTGGCCCCTCTGTGCGCGACATCCCCCTGAATCATATTCCGTGATTCATGCTCGTCTGTCGCACAAGCACTTCCTCAAAATTATTATTGCCCGCAGCCATCGACGATTTGCAGTCAGGTCGGGTCGTTCCTTCTTTAAACGCCGCGGATTAAAACGAATTGACAGCCACTCCATCCGCATTGCCGTGCAAACTAGCGATTACTTCGTCACCGCTCGCAGTATTCGCAAGATTCATCACGTTCGTCATTCAATTGTCTGCAGACGCTTTCTTTCTTCCACCACCGTCCTGCGGATAACTTGCCAAATCGGCCACAAACAGGCCGCCCCGACTTCCACGTTCTTTTGGCTCTTAATTACATGGCTAACCTTACCGTCTGACATTTAGTTCTACATGTTGTTGCGAGAAACTCGACGACTCCCTCCAACGTTTCGTCATTTTCTAAGAAGGCGCTGCGTCAGTCTTCACATTCCCAAGAAAATCACACACCATAATGCGTCAAATCGCTAGCAAGGCCACGATTCTCACATCGCCAGCCCGTCCAATAAAGATTTAAATTGGATTTAAAAATGCTGGACAGTTCTGCTCATTCCGTTTCTATCGGAAAATCATGGAGGCTCCACGCTGTGTGCAGAATTTGCTTCCATCATTCTCCAGCCGTTCGCACTTATTCAACTCAAAACTATCTTCAAAACAATAAAGGACACTTTTCGCCGTTAATATAAGTTACTCCACGGGATGAATTATCAAGAATAATTGATAAATTCCAATAAAAATTTCAAACAAAGCAGACATCTTAAGCTTACTTCGAGAACTTCACACTTACAGGCCGATGCTAAATTAATGTATGAAAACCCCAATGGCGCTGTGGTGTGTGCTAACTTCTATTCAGCGTATATTCAGCCACCAACTACCACCCAAGACAATTCGACATCCGGCAATTGGTGAATATAATAATCGGATGCTGGCGGTTGTTTTTGAAATTAATAAATGGGATGGAAGATAGGTAATGATTGATTCAAATTAAAATAATTGGTTAGGTGATTTTCATAAATAATTTCAATCAGACTTTTACTGTGAGCTCAAAATCATCAAAATAAAAATTGAATTGCTCTCTCATCGCAATACAGCATCATGGATGGGCTTGGATCGTAAGATAAAGTAAATACGATGCACTGATATCAAAAATGGACAGTTCATGATGGAGAGAGTAATTTGGAGGAGATAGAGGTAATTTTGGCCGGCAACAAGTCGCGAGGTGTGACTCTTGATGTCCACGCAAACAACTTATCAGTAAAATCTACATATATGTATATTAAAAACATTAATAAAAATTATACTATGAATAATAATAATGGATAATGGCTTATTGCAACTAGTAGCACGAGTTCATGATCTCGAACAACCTACCATTTCATTTTAAGAAATTTCAAGTCTCGGTTAAAATTTGATTTGCGATCACCATTGACAAATCTCTTGATCAAACATACAAATATTTTGGTGTTGGTATACGAAAAATGAAATTGAAACTTAAAATTAAAGGCACTTAAATTGAAATGGTAGGTTGTTCGAAACCTTGAGAATGCGTAGAACGTACACCACTTGCCGAACTGTATCTTTTGAAGAATTCTACCTTCAAAAATTGGAATTTAGCATTAATCCAAACTAATTTATTGAAAAATTAATAAAGAACTACCACCCGCAAAGTACAGGCAACAAAATATAACATTTTAAATGACTTTCAGAATTTACTTATTACTTTGAAGCGTAATACACAAACATACGTACCAAGGAACTACCACAAAATCACTGAAGTTTTTCCTTTACAACACGTTTATTTTGCCGTCTTCCGTCACTCCTTACATGCACACTCGCACTCAAAACTCCAAAAGAAAATTATTATAAATTTTTTATAAAAAAAATTTCTTCAAGTCAATAGTTCTTGTTTATGTATAATACAAATTTTCTTCTGTGAATTTTTTTATCCTTTGATTGTCCACACTTTGTCTGTTGAATATGATAAAATATTTAACCAGAAATCTTTCCTTTATGAGGCACGTTCAACCGAATCCTTTTCAGATCCAATTCCGACAGTTTCTGACAATTTTTTTAAAATATTTTAGACCAAAAGAACCTAAACGAAAAATTCTCGATTAGAACTACTTAACGATAGCTAAAGCTTAACGCTTATTCAGTTTTCGTCAGTTTCCAACCAAAAATTGCAACACGGACAATTCAAAATCGCTTATAATATGCGAGACGCGAAAAGAAAAAAAGGACTATTCGTTATTTTGACAATTAGTTTTTTCCTTTCTTCAAACGATTTATTTTCAGTTTAATCTTTAGGTATAATTGCAAAATTGATTGAAAAACTACTGCACAGACCAAATGGCGAAAAAGATATATTCTGAAATTAAAGTTTTTTCGGTTTAAAAGAAATTAAAAACAGGAAAAATTCAGAAGAGCAAAATGTTAGCTGTACTTGTTTTTGTTTTTTTTTCGGAAATAATTTTGACAGATAATCGTAGCATGTAACTAAGCCGATGCAAACAAAGTATTGTTGAGTTTTTCTATTGTGAATATGAAATAGCTTTTCAGGTTTTATAGAAAATATTACTAAAAACTACCGAACGAATACTTTGATTGCTCTTCATTACAAATGCCGAGCTTTCCAAAGTTTCAATCCAATTTCAATACAAAATCAGGAAGCATTTATACGTGATCATCATATTCATTTGTTCTACACAAGGAGAATTCGAATGTATCGCGTATTATTATTCCAAATTAATGCATTCAAATTTAAAACTATACGTACTCACCAGTCTGCTTCCGTTTTTATTTCCAATGCGCTTGGAATCTCGAGAATCTCACCACTCACTGAAATCTGACAGCTCGTTTGGGTTGAGTTGTAAATAAATACCTGGGCGAGCGATATTTAGCGCGACGAAAACAATTTTCTAGACGGCGTTGCTGCGTGATATTTAAAGATATTGATCTTTAAAAGGATCAGGAGGCGTCCCCGAGTCGTGAAGAATGAGTGTGACTCGAAGCAAGAGTGATGTTTTGCATTACAAAAAAGCCACGGGCTGTGTGTGGCTGGACGACGAGACCGAGATCCTTCTTGGCATGTATTGGCAAGGTATGTGTGTATGTGTCCGATGAACGCCAGCAGCCACTTACAGCATTCTGGGCAGGCAAATACTGTAAGTGGCTTGTGCGTGTGGATGTGCATATCATGATATGATACGAGTTTCATATCGTTTATATCGTCGATCGTACTTTTTGGGGACGAGTTGCCGGCGTGTTGCTGGATACGTCTGAATTTGCGATACGGCGTGTTCCTGCCGTATGTAACAACGAGACGCATTTCAAGAATGGTTTTGATCGGGGGCAGTCATTCTTCATTATCTTCTTTTTTTGCAATATCACAAATGATAATGAAAAATCATCGAGATTACGTTGGAAACCTTAACATATGCATTTCTGCCTTTATTTGTACAAAAACAAGTAGTTTCATATAAAGCTCTTTCCATTCTCTGCAGAAACGTACAATAAAAGTCCATTGATGTTAGAATATGCCAAAGGTTGTATAATCCATATGTATTGGCAAGGTATGTGCGAATTAGAAACGATGCCGCAAGTCATAATTCCCCATTTCCATATGTCCGCATCTTTGCAACCTCCACCTAGATAAGATTGTTAGCAAAAGACTTGAGTCCGCTCCATAGATAACACAGCCCGAAAATATTCATTCAAAAACATCTCATTTGTTAGATATCGCCGATGGAAACTTCGGAAAGTGTCGTCCAGTTCAAAGCTATATGAACATATCTAAAAAATTGAAGGCGATTGGATACAATCGATCGCCGCACCAAATAAGGAATAAGATAAAAGCCTTAAGGGCCACCTATCAAACGGCATCCAGAGGGACTGAAATGGATCGTCAACTTTGCTTTCTGTACGACGATTTGGATAAATGTTTCCGCAACACAGGCAGGGTTTATATGCATGAAGGTAAGCTGCCACACCAACTCATAGTATATGCCAATAAACGCTTCTTTTTTAAAGATTCTACACAAATGTCGTCCGACGAGCCAACAGCAGAAACATCTCCGAAAAAACGACACCGACAATTCGAAGAGGCAAATGTATTGTCAAATCGCAGCGATATTTTCGAGGAATTGGAAGCTAGTCAAAACGAATTATTCGCTGACTATGCCGAAGATGATGAATTCAATCCGCTATCGACAAAAAGAGCTAAAAAGCCACGAATAACGACGACAACGAATATCGAAAGAGTTTCGACCGATGACCACAGTGAAAACAACTTAATTGAATTCATGTCAGATCAACTTGAAAAGCAGAGGCTTCATCAAGTGGAACTTACGAAAATATTTACCGATGCAATGTCGGATCAGTTCAAGAAGTTTTCCGATTTAATCACAAATTTAACGCAACAAATGTGCTCGCGAAAGATAGATGCTGGTGAGGAGAAGAAGATTGCAGGAATATTAAATGACTTGCCCCATAGTGAAAGCAACTAATCTTATTCTTTGAATGATTACAGACAGTCTTTTGTACCGTGGTCGCCTATAATCCCAAATTCTGTAGATTCCCTTCACATTCAATAGATAAAAATTAAGCTAAAACTCCTGTTAAAATTATTACAATTATTCACTTCTTTATTTTTACAATATTACTATAATGTGAATTCATATATATTTACAGTTTTACCGATAAAATTATTTCTGAATTAAATAATGCATGTGAATCGCTAATATCATCTCATTAAATATAATAATCACTGCAAAGAGAATATGCATAGCTACACTTTAAATCAACCAACATTATTATGCATTATGTTAATATTCATTTTAATTCTTAGTTTTCAAGCCAATGTACTGTCTTGTAATGCACAACTACACTACAGTTCACTTAATGAGATAAATTCTATCATTGTATAAATTCAAAATAAATATGTTATGTGTACATGTAAAAATTGTATTTTTTTCAAAAACATTTTACAAAATCAGATGTAAGAAGGATAATATATCTAAAAACGTATGAACTAACGACGTTTGCATTTCTTCACGGCTAAATTTTTGGTCATTTTCGTTTGCCACGGCTACTACTTATGTCTATATATATATATATATATATATATATATATATATATATATATATATATATATATATGCATATATATGATATATATATGCATATATGGACAGCTAAAAAAATAGTAGACTTTACTGTAAAAGTCATGCAATGCTGGACGAAATTGTTTTTATTGCCTTTAAATTTTATTTCTATAAAAATATACATATCCTGGGCATTTTGTGTATTCAATACGTCCAAATGCATACAATTCGAGTCAAGAGTGTTTCATTGCACTCACATATCGTTTCCGTACCTATAGCTTAAATAATATTAGTCATGTTATCTACTCTTGAGTATTTGCTTTAACGTTTTCCCTTACGTAGTGATATTGACAACAGGCAAACGAACCACGGAGTAGAAGCTCTTCAATCATTGAATGTGCGCTCCTTTTGGTACGCTTCGTATCCACGATAACAGCAAAAAGATTCATCGGTGAGAAACTTTGTCCAGGCATTCGCAGGTCTAGTTCCGGCATATTGTTTCTGATATCTTTACTTCATTATTGTCCATCTCGTTTTGGTCGCAATATAAAATTTAGATTAAAAGTTGTGTTTACTGCATAGTATACGTTAGCGTTCGGTGGCATTACCAACTCCTTGTCAGGCAATACTTGTGCTAACGTAAACTTATCGGGATCAGCCTCCAGGCCGAGTTTCAGCATAGCGTTCCGAATGACCTGTGGAGTTCGTTCGTTATTTCCTAGCATGATGCTCTTGTACAAAACAATGCCGTCTAGCTCTATATTGTCTGTTTCGTAGGTGACGCGAATAATGTAAAAGTCGGGTGTGGAGTTCTTTGCTGGCGATGTTTGTACTAGCTGTGCATTTATAATGGGCACTCCATTCGCTGGTATCTTCCCATTAGCAATTTGTCTCGTGTTGTTTTGGAATTTCTGTCCACTAGATGTGCTCGACTCAAGAGACAAGTTCGATACGCTACTCGAGGCAGACAGAATCGATTGATTGGGCGGTGTAGTATCGCGATCTAGTGAATTATGCCGTGAACTATGCCGGGATTGGCTATTGTTTATGATATCACAATAGAATTGTGAACCTGCCCCACTACTTGAATTCGAGGCGATGGAGTCAGTTTTGCGATGACCTGAGCTATTGGATCGGCGCGGTTCCGTGGGTGGCTCCAGTTGGCAGGACAAATTATGAGCTTCACGCTCATCTAAGACTAGCATTGATACGAACCATCGATCAAACAGGTGATCTTCATGTAATTGATATGTGTTTGCAGCACCTTGAAGCAACTTGATTTGAGCCAACACCTCGAACTCTTTTCGTTTTTTATCAAAGTTGATGAGGCCGTCGGGTAATGTGTCTGGTATAGCTGCGTGAATCATTGTTAAATCGGTCAAGAATGTCCCCAGGTATGGTATCGTTCCATACGATGTATGTGTGCTCTGTAAATGTAATAATTTAACGGGAGAATCAAAATAAATATAGTTAATATTATCGCTGATCGACTGATGACGGTATTGCGAATAATGTCCCAAATTATTTATTTGCAATGCGCTGGTTATCAGATGCATATTATTTTTGCTGAATTTCTTCATTTGCTCTCCCGGTTAAAATTTATGATTACATTCTTCACAAGAGTCGTCAAACTTTACCTGCTTTTGAAACACTTTCTGCAGATGTCGGTCATTTTCGCCAACAGTATCAGCAAATTTGGCAGTGCCCTCGCGCATGAGCACTTCCCTTTGCACCCAAGCATTATTGTCTTCAGAAAATATTCTGGCAAGTTCATTAAAAATCTCCAGCTAAAATGGCACGAAACGATGATAAAAAATAATAAAAAAATATTGGAGCTTACTTTTTCCCGAGGCAAAGCAGCCCATGCTTTTGATAACCTGTACACAGGATTAGATTGCAGGCCAGATATTATCGCTTTGAGGGATGAAAAATTCTTCAGCAGTCTTAGTTCTTGCGCAATATCAATCCACGTTGCGATTATTTGCGCTCGTTCCTAATTTTCGTGAGTTCAAAAATAGTTTTTGTTGGCGTAAATTTCGCTTGAGCTATCTAAAATAAATATCATGCTTACCGGTGACTTAAGTCTCGGCTCGACTAGTATACTCGATATCACTCTGTATGAAACAGCATTAAATTGAGTGACTGTTGCCACTACTGTTCCAGCTTCATTTTTGTCCCTTCGAGCCCATGTTGCGCCTAAGCACTGATGCGGTATCAATCGTTTAAACAGATCCATGTCCATCCGAGTTAGCTGTTCGGCAAAATGTTTAACAGGTACATGTGGAAAACGGTAGGCTTGTAACAAGTGCGATGGAGGTCCTCGCAATGCTGGTGCCAGGCATAGCCCGGAAAATTGTTCGGCGAAGTCAGGATATGAATGTGCCCATGGTATGTAGCTATCAATGCTGCTGTGATTCGATGGAATGTGCGCAATGCGATCTAATCGATGAAGAACTTTCATATGCAGTTCGGAATGCGCCAAACGTTTGGACGTAAATGCTAGCATTTGGCGTAGATTGCTCTCGCTCCAATCTTCGAGAAATCCATCCAGCCACACATGTAATGCAGACACTAAAGTCTTCTTATGCTGCTCAACTTTGGTCACTCCATCGCCAAGGGTGTTTTGTTCATAGAAAATCATGTCGTTTAACTTTTCGTAGCGCTTTATTAGCAAGCTCAAAACTTCTTTGAGATTCGAAAATGTTCGATACGTCGAAAGAAATACGTTAATGAATGTACTTTCCAGCTCGCCATCGTCAGTTGCGAGAGCTTCAACTAGCCGCGATAGAGTTGCAGCTTTTACAAAACGCACCCTCACCGTTTCCCATTCCAAATGCGATATTTCATCGTCGGAGTCCTGAGATTTCAAAAAGTTTCAATTTGTTCGAGATATTATTGCTGGAAGTGTAAATCGTTCATAGTTTACCTGGTTAGCACTAGGTGTGGGTCGATGGTATCGCACCTTCTTGAGGTAGACTGTAAAAATAGCATCTTTTTCGCGCTCCTCGCCCCAAAGTCGCCATGTAGGCTGCTGGGAAGAAATTGATTTTGGAAATTAGAATTATAGAATAAATTAAATTGAGAGAAGTGAATTCAAGATAGGTTGGTCCTAATCCATACTTCAAATCAACTTGTAATCAATTTCTCCAAATCAATACCATATATGTGTGTACACTGTCGAATAAACCATATTTCAGTGCTGAGGTATGTGTATTTTAGAATATGAACGCAGGCTAATATCGAACTTCCCAGCATTTTTAATGAGGTAAAACATGTTGTGCTATTAAACTGTCGTTAGCAAAAAGCTAAGACTATGCGAAAGTTAACACAATTGTCATTCACATGGGTGCCAGTTATCCAATTAAAAGACTTCTGAACGTCGCTATATGATTAGAGGACCGTTCTCCGCTAGCTATGGCAACGTTTCTACGAACATAACCAGTATTTTATTTCGAAGACATCAACAATTGCAAGATCATCTCAGAACGACAACAACCCTCTTAAAATGCCTATTGTTCATGTTGTTGCTTTTCCTGTTTGGAAGTCAATATCATAATATATGTATTCCAGTCAAAGGGGAATTCCAAAACTGAAGAAGTCAATTAGTCGATGCGACATTCTTTTCAAATGTACAGGGCACAAAGAAAATAGCAGTAGCTATACAAATACTAGTCTAGCGAAAAATATTTAGTGGCTACCATTGTCGCACGGCTGGCTGATTCAACTGATCACGATTGTCGAACAATTGCTGGTAAAAGTGTTCATCCAAGTAAAGTTATTTATTCATGCATATATCACTTTTGATTTTCAAGTTATTTAGAATTTATTTTCAAGAAAACTTGGAAAATTTGTTTTGGCGATTATGTATTAGTTAATAATTACGGAATTGCAATTGGCAGATAGTGACAAAAACTAAGGGTAGTTTGTAGAAAACAAGTGTTGAAAATATTAGTGATCTTGTATTTTTAACTCTGATTGTAGTGTATTTAAATAATTATTAAGTATTCTTTCGATTCAGGGACAAAAACATGATTCAAGTTTTTCTTTAAATACATAATATGTTGGAGCTCTTCCGTTGGAGTGAAGATGTACACGAATTTGAGGTCTTAAACCGCTGGAGCGTTTCAAATTACAAGTTACAAAAACGGCGTAGTAGTTTAGTTGCGAAACATTCGGTTTTCATATGAATCTTATCGTACAATTAGCATAGACATACAATCAAAACTAAACTTCATATGTGAATGATTTCAAATTTTCGATGCTAAACTCTTTAAATGTATGTAGCCCCAACTAATAAGTAACGAATCCAATTCGTCTAAAATCTAGAGAAATTACTCCTTACTAATACTTTTTTTTTGTTTTTGAATGAAGACTACTGAAGCGTGATTTACAGTGTATTTTTATAAATTTGATAGATATCTCCTCGGAATCGGCAAATGCAGACTCTCTTTGTATGATTATCACATATTTATTTTTAAGAAACCCATTTTTGCATCTTTCTTAGATGGTCGTCAATTGAAGGGCTTCGTCTACAATGTTAAATGTAAATCTGCGGTGTAAATAGAATTTTTCCGACCACGTCTGTTTAGTGGTTGTCTCTTTTTGCCGGTTTTCAAATTATTAAAGGCTCTCTGAAGACACGAGATTGTTAAAGATTAGGTCTTCTTCTTGCCTCAGTATCTTCATGAGTAAATAGCAATAAAAACAGGGACCAGCGCTGTCAACACATCTTGCATGAATAGAAAAGGGTCGACTGGAAAGAACAATCAGTAGGAAAAGAAGGATACTAACCTTGAATTGCATGAAATTATGGAAAAGGAATGTTAAGTGAAATGAATGTGTGAAAGTAGCATGGATGCGAAGAAAAATGATGGGAGAGAGTTGCTGGCTCCTGGATCATCAAAGATGATCGTGGTAGATTAGTCTTGTCAATACGTAAGGCGAGGCAAGGAGTTGTGCCGTAAATGTCGAGCGCGAACATAACGAGCCTTTTTTAAGAAGCCTTAATTCATATATTGTCTTTTTGTATGAAATTTAAACGCGCTTAGAACACTGTAATGTTATACCCAAACGGAACCTTCGTCCATTTAATTTCACTAAGCAAATACCAAACAATGTCTTTAAAATGGGAAAAAGCACAATTTACTGCATAAGTAAAAGAACCATTTTTTAAACAACAACAATTTGCTCTTAGTTAAACCGCTTCGACTGCTCCTGAAGCGTGATTTACAGTGTATTTTTATAAATTTGATAGATATCTCCTCGGAATCGGCAAATGCAGACTCTCTTTGTATGATTATCACATATTTATTTTTAAGAAACCCATTTTTGCATCTTTCTTAGATGGTCGTCAATTGAAGGGCTTCGTCTACAATGTTAAATGTAAATCTGCGGTGTAAATAGAATTTTTCCGACCACGTCTGTTTAGTGGTTGTCTCTTTTTGCCGGTTTTCAAATTATTAAAGGCTCTCTGAAGACACGAGATTGTTAAAGATTAGGTCTTCTTCTTGCCTCAGTATCTTCATGAGTAAATAGCAATAAAAACAGGGACCAGCGCTGTCAACACATCTTGCATGAATAGAAAAGGGTCGACTGGAAAGAACAATCAGTAGGAAAAGAAGGATACTAACCTTGAATTGCATGAAATTATGGAAAAGGAATGTTAAGTGAAATGAATGTGTGAAAGTAGCATGGATGCGAAGAAAAATGATGGGAGAGAGTTGCTGGCTCCTGGATCATCAAAGATGATCGTGGTAGATTAGTCTTGTCAATACGTAAGGCGAGGCAAGGAGTTGTGCCGTAAATGTCGAGCGCGAACATAACGAGCCTTTTTTAAGAAGCCCTAATTCATATATTGTCTTTTTGTATGAAATTTAAACGCGCTTAGAACACTGTAATGTTATACCCAAACGGAACCTTCGTCCATTTAATTTCACTAAGCAAATACCAAACAATGTCTTTAAAATAGGAAAAAGCACAATTTACTGCATAAGTAAAAGAACCATTTTTTAAACAACAACAATTTGCTCTTAGTTAAACCGCTTCGACTGCTCCATTAAAACACTTTATTCACTTGTAATTCTTGGAAGAAAAAATTCGAACACTCGAACCAATAACTTGATTTCGTTCAAAGAAAATTCCAAGAACTATTATAGAAGAGCTTAGATAGTTACCTTCACATACCACTTAACAGTGGCTTGACCATCTTTATGCTTTTTGGTTAATCCCCTTAAACTGCCGCCCGTGCACGCGCAGAAGTACGTGAAGCTTTGCTTCCTGCCACTTGCGTTCTTCTCCACGTTTGTTTCATCATTGTTCCCTTTTGCATCGGCAAATCCAATACAACCGATGCTTTTCCCATCATCCTGATCTTCAGTGCCATAATCAATTTTATCTTTTTTATTGCCCGTTGTCGTTTTCTCGTGGTTAAAATGAATATTACTATGGTAATAGCTATGCTGGTGTTGAAGATGTTGTTGGATTTGGTGTGTACACTTTTGCGCCAGTAGCTTTGTTTTTTCCGTAATACTTTGTAGTGTGTCGTTGCACGGGAAAAACATTTATTTAACTTTATCGAGTCACTTGTTCATCAATCACAGAATATGTATTTTATAAAACTAAAGCTGAACACTATTTATATTAGGTATCACTTATAGAGTTCAAGTCATTTCGTATTGCAGACTGAGATGAACCATACTTGCTGTAATCTTTGATTCTACAGGGGGGAAACATTTTGGTTGATATCAGCTTATTCACACACAAATCATGTACATATATATGTTTGCCTACATTAAATGCATTTTAATAGTCTATCAAGAGATATTTTCCTTGTTGCTATATTTTTGCTTTTATTATTCTACACGATAAGATTATGCTTTTCGGTCTAGCTGTTTGAGTTTTACGACTCTCAAATTTTATAAGAGAATATTTGGTTGCAGTTGATTTAATGAATATTTTAAGAAATAAATTTACAAATAGGAATAAAGTTATGAAACAATGAAGTTTAGTGACCTTTTGCCAGTTTATTGAAACTTTTAGAGCTTGTGAGTTCAACATATCCTCATTGCGGCTATATATATATCGCCATAACCAACGTTTTAATGATGTATCTACAACATACTTCAGCATATACAATATAAACACTCATATCAACTGCTTCAGACATATGTACATACATACATTATCCAAGCGTGTCCTGAACTAGCAGATTTCCTTGCTGGCAATCTTTATGCATACATACATGCAAAGCACTGAGTGTCATATGATTAAATGTAGATACATAGTCTAGACACGATGAGCGAATTTCAAAAGGACTCTTTGTTAGCGCCAAATGAAAAATGCACTTTCCAAAGCAGCATTGTGAAATATGTAGCTAACACTTTATAGTACATCAACATTTCATGAATCAATAAACACACATGTATACACTATATTTATATACTTTTTTATATAGTATACATTTCTCTTTTTATATCCTTCCAGATTGTTAACAATGGACTACTCCCACACAAATATATATATATATATATATGTTATTTCCAATTCTATTGATTGCACACTTTAGTAGTTCTGCCATTGACATTTAGAATATATCGTTTCTCAATTTATACCCTGATTTCGTTTCAACGTGCGTGTATCTGCTGCATTGATAGAAAGGTTATCAGTTTTTACGTAAACAAAATTAACTGACAATTTAACGAGTGGCAGAATGTATGCCATGAAAACAAAGGTGAAGGAAGGCTAATTGCATTCAAGAAAGGATCGAAATGGTATTTTAAAAAATGGGCTTCATTGAAAGGATGCAAGGCAGAAAATTTCCGTTGATATCCTAAGGAAGACACCCGCCATTTCATATGCACATAGAAAATTTTATCTTTCGACTTCTACGGATGATGAAATTGTTTTTATCGATTTTCTCATCGTTTGCTTGCTGATTCGGTCTGCATCTAACGAGTTCAGGAGAAGATTCTCCTGGCAATGAATGAGTTATGTTTCTTTCCATTCTATGGATGGTGTGTATTATTTTATTTTTAAAAAATCACATTATGTCTAACGCGAGCTAGTAGGGATAGTCATCTGGAAAATTACATCTAAATAAATACTTTAGACAGCACCAAAACTGTCGTTTTCATGAAAATTAGAGGCTCTTTCTGTAGTGCATCGATAGTCCAGATAATCACTAAGGAAATCATACTATGCATGCATGGGTTCGAAAAGTGGAGTTTCTTTAAAACAGCTTTAATATTTAGTTTTTAGAATCTACTTTGAACTTTGCATCACCGTCAGCATCCGTTCAACTATTTTGAAGCTACGTCCAACAACAATCGAAAATATACGAGGGTGGCTAAGCCAAATACATGAGGGGTGTTAAGAAAAATGTTTGGATGGTCTAGATGTCTTATTATTGACAAAAAACATTTAGAAACGAAGAAATTGACACACCTACTCGTACATACATGTGCGTACATAAAGAATAAATAAATTCTATGATATAGGATCCATCAGTGTATCTATTGCAAAATTCTTTGTGTCGACTAACAACACACATGTACATAAGTTAGCACAATTCCTATCAGCCACCCCTTGATATAGCATACTTACTTGCCTATGCCATATAGCGAACCACGTAACTTGTATGCCCATGAACACGAATGTTATTATGTTAGTACATTCGATACTTAAAAACCTTAACAGCAAATAAACGAAATTCACATGGATTAGATGACGTTTATTATTTATTTGTGACTCATAAGTACATATACGAAAGCAAACCTTGTTGAAAATTTGGTCCATTGTTTTTTAAGATACACACTCTTCCTATTCGAATATTTTGGAATGCATTTACAATTGTGATATTTTATTTACCTAAACATTTAGAGCGTGTTCTTTGGTTTAAGCCTTTGCCAATTTAATGATGGAGTTTTGATGTTTTCGTTGTGAATAGTGTGGCTTCTTGTATTCCAGGAAAATGACAAAAGTTATCAGATAATGCTTGAAAATGGTATTTTTCATTGATCGAAACTTTACCACGAATAAACTATCACTATCGGGAAGTTTATAGAGAAACTAATAGACTAATCTATGTATGTTATTCTTTGAAAAAATAAGAACTGTTTTCCATCCGATGTAAAGTAAATACTATAGAATATTTCGTTTACGCAGCACACAAGATAAGAATAGTTTCTTCCGGTAATATGTCAGATAATGAACTGTGAAGTGATGAATGTAAATCCATTTTCCTTTACATACGAACGAAACCACGAAAGTTGTGCTATTTGTACATTTTAATCGGGCAGGTTTTTTTCAGATTCAGTAGATTGCCCATAATAATTGTGCAATCTAAATTCATTTAAAAAAATTCAAAAAATTTGTAAGCTTGCAAGTCAGAAAGCTTATAGAAGTTTGAAGTTTGATCTGCGAAAAAACGACTACATTTGGCCGTTGAGGAGTTTGAATTTTTTTCACATATAAAACAGCATTTCATCTGTCAAATGCACTCTACAAAATTGAAATCGGATTTTAAGGGCAGCCTCAGAATTTTTTTGCTAAACTTGGTGATAAACTCTAGAACAGTGCTGGGCGGCTGCGGCTTCGATTGATGGACACATGGCTCCTACCTCCTACGACTAAATTTTGTAGAGTGCAATTGATAGGTGAAGTAGTCTTTTATATGTGAAAAAAATTCAAACTCCTCAACGGCCAAATGTAGTCGTTTTTTACAGATCCGCCCTGGTCTAATTAATGATCGTAAAATATTTTAAATTTAACTTTGTGCTTAAGAAATAATTAACAATTCGTAATGGTGATGTTGATGATGATTCCACATTAAAAGAGAGTACAAATTTTGCATAGGTACAACGAAATAAGTTCCGCTTGTATATGAAAGTGAAGCAAATGTTTGAGTTTTTTCAACTTTTTAGTTAACCTGGAAAAAAAATGGTAAAGCCATAAATTTTCACATCTGTAAACAATTCAAATAAGTGGAATTGTTTACATTCAATCGTCTCGCATAAGTATTTCAAAAATATCTTTTTTTATTCGCCAACCATATTGGCATATAGTAAGTATGCAACATTTAACACATTCAACCTCAAACTCAATTGAAGATATCTTCCAGCACTCAAAAATTGCTCGAATTTCTAGAATTTGAGCCCGCAAAAAAACATGATTTTACCAAATCATCTAAAAATAACATCTTCAAATGTGCTATTTATTTATCTACCCGAAAAAATTCCCCCAGAAATGTAACTTTTTTCAAGTTTTCAAGCTGATTGATTTCATAATTATCGATGCTATATTGTGCACGATTTATAAAATACACAAACAAATTGATTCTGACTTGAAGCTAATTAGCAATTGAAATTTGTGATTAATTCTATTCTATATTTACGGGGAGGGGGCTGTGTAATTTTGATGAGATCACCAAATCAATTGTGACTGTTCGAAAACAAATTGGCATAGTATTTTATAATGTTAATACAGAAGTGCATTACGCATTTGTTTCAATGTTCATTGACATTATGGTCAAGAAGCTATCTAAAAAAAAAGTCGTCAGTGACATTCAGTCGAATCGAAAATTCTTCAAGACGAACCAGACGAGATTTCTAATCAAGCCGCTCGCTTAATTGACAAGCACTTATAGAACTTTCAGAAGTAATACTACGATGAACGACTTGGTTTGGCGCAAATTATTTGATCTTGACATTGAACTTAATAATGTAATTATGTTTGTTTAATTGTTTAAGTCGTGTAATTATAATAACAACATTCTACATTTTTTGGAAGTACGATTCAACAAATTGTCTGATTTTCGGAGACGATGAAAATGAGAAACAATTTTATGGACAACATTTGTAAGACACGATTTCTGTGGGAAATAAATAAATAAATAATAAATAAATTATTGTAGAAATTACTCCAATCATTATTTGATTATTATTATTTTTTATTGATTTTAATCAAAGGTGAGCTTTTCTTCAAGAAGCAAGACACAGCCATAGTTGTTTACGCACGCTATTACAACCGTTTTTTACCCTTGATGCTGTTTTATTTCACCCTCAGTAAAATTATCGATTCATAATTTTCGAACGAAAATGGCTTTTGGTTGTCAAAGTTCAAGGTGTTTTGCTCAACAAAAGATTAGAATTACATGAAAAAATCAAATCTACATGTCAACAAATGTGAAAATGTAAACTGAAAAGCTCCTAGAGCGTTGTGATATTGATATTGTGATATTTTACCTTTCTTGGTGAGGTCAAAAACAATTAAAGAAATTAAATTACTAATTTAAAATTTTCTTCATTATATATATATATATATATATATATATATATATATATATATACATATATATATATATATAATGAATGAAATCTGATAGATTCTATTCTAAAGATAAGTGCGACTCATACATTAGCAAATGAAGTGCTTCTTTACTTTAACTTTTGTTAGTTATTCACCAAAGCCGGTTAAGTAATATTGTCGGAATAAGTTCAATTATTATTTTTCACGGAAGTATTCCTAGAATTATTATTCATTGTATTCTCCCAAATGATATAGTAAGTTTCAGTTCAGCGGTGCAATATCTTTATGAATTTAATATATGGTTCATTAGAATTGGGGGCTGCACGATACCCAATTGGCTACCATTCAAGATTAGTTAAATTTACATTAACTTGGAGTTGCATCTAATTATGAATCGTAGTCTACCTTTCAGGAGACACGTTTCTAACTACTACAATCACATTTCCTTTCAAACTGTCGTCAGCCTTGACCAGTATGTATATGGTTTATGTTAAATAGTAGATGTCCGTTGTTAATTAGATGCAATGATCACAAAGATGAATACAGAAGGTACGTCAGAGTACGTCTAATCGAGCTAATCAGTTTGTGTGCAACACTTTGATTGCGAGAATTGGATTAAAGTAAAGTAATCGAGTTCTACTATATAAACTACCACTTTAAATACACCGAGTGTGAGCATGTAGAGTCGCTAAAGCATTCACAAATAAGCCGTGACTCAGTAATGTGTAATTTATTCATGTTTGAATTGATATCAACCAACATGTTTTCATGTTGTATTTTTAGCAACAACAAATTTCAAAGATATGCATATTTATAATTTGATAACGATGCATTCGAAGTTTTATCAGAGTACGAATGGTTTCTCCAGTAATTCAAATTTTAGCTGAATGGAGTGAAGAATGTTCCTGTGAACTTTCAAGCATTATTTTTGGACCTTGTTAATGTGGCGATGATAAGTTTAAAAGATGTAAGTTATATTTTCACCAACGCAATCACTTTAATGTTGTCAACGTTTTAATTGACTGCAGAACGGAATGGTCAGTTGCACGATAGAAAATCGATACTGTCACAGACATTCTATTGTTGCAGAGCAACAATTCATCCGTGTTTCAATCGGCATACTATCTAAACAAACACTTTTTTGAATCACACTAATCCGATCGTTTATCTCACATTAGCAAGGACGATAGATGCTTCTAATCTTTTAACTTCGATTCTTGCATTTCACTCTACCATCGACACTTTTTTCCACGACCTATACTAGTGAAACGCAACACGGGGACACCTCAGTAAGTTTGCCTTCAAGACTGCCGGTAGCCAACTGGCTGTTTTGTTGAATTTACATTTGAGAAATACCTGGCTGCGTCATCGACTTTGACTGTATTTCATCTAGCAATAAGCTAAAAGACACACACAACAAACGTCCGTCAAAAGTGGACGAGAACATTATTCTTTCTCCTTACATGCTCGCTCGTATCTACAATCTATTCTATTTGTATACAATTTGTCGCAGGCGCAGTACGAATCAAAAGTGTTGACTGTATCTTTTCTATAATGGAATCCAAGCGATTGTAGGATTGGTTCTGTAAAGCAGCCACGACTGTATGATGGAGTTCAGAAAGCTTTTCAAAGTTTCTTCAATGTAGAAAGAAGTTAAGACGGCAACTGGGTTTTCACACAAAACCATCTACGTTGATAACGTTTCAGGTAAGCGATGGTCATATACTAAAAGTATGACCCATGTCGAGTCTAATGCCAGCCAGCCTAAGCTTTTCGAACCTATACAAACTGAATTCTGAATAGACAAGCAATATCCTCTATCCAGTTCAGTTACTTGCAATTAATTAATCCCGCATCTAATAGGCTTCTTTAAGTATTTACAGCATATTGACCCGCCGCCTTAATAGCATGATGACTTTTTTAACCGCACATTGTAAACGCGCTGATCAAAGAGAATTACTATAATTAAATGCAGATTAAAGTATTAGAGCGGATATTGTGTGCGATATCGCGCATATTTAAGGGTAGAATTTTATGTGATCAATTGACAAAATGAAATAAACCTTAAACGATATTTTTTTCTATATTTATTCACTTAATAAGGTTGATTCACCTCACAATCCACTAATAGCTTATATTTTTATCATCATCATTTTTAATGATTGAAAAATGATTCTGGTTATTTTTGCATAGTCTTAATGGCACTTCCGCTGGAATTCGAAGATACAGCGAAGAAGACGTAACAAACAATAAAATAATTTTTAGTAGAATCAATGTTAAAAAATTCACATTAAATGCAATATCCATTAACTTTTCAATATATGGCGTCCTTGAGTACACTTTTCATGTACATATATATGATCATGAACTTTTACCATTTGTGTGTCTGTCCAAATGAGTTAGAAAAATTCAGTATTTATTGACCTCGTATTTAATATTTTCTTAAGAAGTATTCTCTCTCCATATTTTCTGTTTTGAAGCTATGAATGTTCCATAATATTCAACTGGCATTTGAGTATTTGATAGTGATTTAATTTCGATTCTTCCTGATTATTGTAGAGCATAATGAAGCCAAGGTTATGATTCCGTATGGACATCATATTCCATAATGAGCTGGCGGGAAGAATAATCATTGACCTGCCATTGGATCTATCGATATTGCAAGCAATGATAAAGTTGGGTGGCAATCGATAACATCTTTTCATAGAACTCATGCATTGAATCGTGAGAAATTGAAAATCTTTTGTCTATCTTTTGGAAACATTTTGATACTAATGTTTTATGAAGAAAAATTCATACAGTGTACCATATGAGACGACAGTAATATTTCGAACTATCCGCAACTTTTATAAATGACTATTTTCGGAGTGTTCGCAACGCTGACGAATAATGAAAAGAGTCTTCCCAGAACATTCTCAAAGCCATGATTTGCCAACCAATACTTAATCGCTCTATATTTAGGGAAAGATATTGCTTATAATCTGATTCCTATGCCACAAATACGATTGGATATTCTATATTATCCGAAATTACTCTATTCTTGTAGGTCATTGTGATAGCATAAAAATTAAATTTCTTTCATAGATAGAATTTCTAGAAAATCGAACACGCTACCGAATGAAGCGCAAAATACCTTTTATCTACTGCTAATGATCGATTATATCGATTTACTTCAATTTATCACATCTACTGCTTTGACCATGGCTCACGCTTGGCCGCACATTTTTCATTTTCGACCTAAACTATAGAACTACCATTTTACCACTAGGCAGTGCTAACAAAATTGTTTAAAAACCCAAAATTTCATGGAGCACACTTTTGTTGGCTTGAAACTCTCACAAGCTCACTTCGTATGTGAACAGTCATAGACTATCTATATGTACCAGCAAACAATTTAGATACTTTGAATTTTACCTAGTGTGTATGCAATCAATCATATTGGTCTATATTACTTTTCCCGCTATATAACACATTTTTCGGCTTAATATAAATGATTCGGACAAATTAACTCTAAAATTGCTGATGGTGTTTGAAGTGCCTTCCGTAAGCAATTGATATTTAAGTTCAATATTTTCATGTTTACTGTTTTGATGGGCGACGAGCTGTATAAGTGATTCATTTTATTTGCTAATAAATTTGCTTCATGCTCAAGGCTTATTAGACAGCCTACACAGTAAAAGTTTAATTAGCTAAATCACATAAAGAGGTGTTGCATTTTTTATTAACCAAAGACCTTAGATTCCACTACAGATATCACACTGTATATGTGCTTAAAATATATCTATGAATTATCTTCGGTAGTTGATGCTAGCTCAAAAGGTAAGTTTTTTGAGGTAGAATCCCCTTTTGTTCTAAATGCCGATGTTAAATCACTTCTACTGCGTGCCGAGTGGTGCCTTGAAAAAGTGATCACGTTCCGAGGTGATGTACACAGCCATTTTGTTTTTAAAGTTAATAAAAAAATTAACTTTGTAGACTGTAATATACAATTATTAAACGTCTGAAAGAACTTTTTTATTGCCTTTATAGTTTCGTTGGAACAAATCCAGAAGAAAACTCATATTTCTTAGGCTCCCAACAAATATTACCCTTTATAATCCAAGAGTTACTGAATCCTGCCAGTAATAGACTTGATACACAGCTATATATATATATATATATATATATATATATATATATATATATATATATATATATATATATATATATATATATATAGAGCTCAACCATTTCTTCGAGGAAGTACCGAAACATATTTGTGTTCAGTAGGATTATTCTCAATTGCTTGTGCAATTGATTAGTTTAGAGTCTGTGTAGATTCACGGAACTCAATTGTTTTTTTTGCATTTGATTTTCCAGGATGAAAATTTCAATGTTGATAGGTTCGCAAATCCAGCTGTGAAAACTAAGTACATTTCATCACTGGACGCGGATTCGTCATTAATGCTGAATTTAATTCAAAGAAACATCATAACGATTCTTGGATTGGGTTCAAGTAACGGCTAAAAAAGTGATAGGTCACAAATGGCTGTTTCGGGATAGATTACCGAATATTCGGTAACGGCGCCATTTTAAGTAAACGTTAAAAATGTTGACAGCCTTTAACGACGAAAGGAAAATAACCTTGTCAATAAGTTTATATATTCTCTTGTGTTTTTCTAAAAGTTTAATCGATACGGCTTTACGTAACTCATAAAAGTTAAAAAGTTGTATATTCGCCGAAAGGTAAGTTATTTTGCCAGGCCTTCATTATTATAGGAGAAGTCTGGTCACGAATATTAACTTTTTTAAAAATCGTATCAAATTTGTTTTATTATCGTATACATACAGTTAAGCGAAGAAAAGTTCAAATCAGACTTAAATCTTTTTGCTAGTATCCCAGAATATGTGTAGCATACTATGCGCAGATTTTGACTTTATTTCTATTCATGGTGTCAACTTTCCTCGCAACTTGCGTGTACGTTAACACCTTTCTGCTCGGTATCTAATTGTAAACTTTGTACAGACATATATGCAGATTAGAGAAAAGTTCCAAGGGAAAGTTAAAACAGTTTATCA
The DNA here is from genome assembly GCA_963942545.1 of Oxycera nigricornis. Classification (NCBI taxonomy): domain Eukaryota; kingdom Metazoa; phylum Arthropoda; class Insecta; order Diptera; family Stratiomyidae; genus Oxycera; species Oxycera nigricornis. The sequence continues at coordinate 98,665,341 of OZ012663.1, forward strand.
ATGAAATATTACATACCAAACTTTCAGCAACATTTTGATTCATTATTCCATAGATGATCGAAAGTTAAAATAACATCACATTTTGTGTAGATATGGTGACTACACGTTCTATTCCGTAATGTCGATCGGCGAAAGCACTTTAATTGCATTATTGCAGGTGATAATTCCTTGGCTCAGGTATATTTCTCCTGATTCGACCGCTACATCATCTTTTCGAGCTGTACAATATTTTAGATTTAGGCGCCGAACTGAATCGATTGAGGCTTTCGACCTTATTGTAATTTCCCACTGTAGAATCATACAATAGAGCGTGTCAGCAGAAAGTACTTAGCAATTGATTTTTTCCACATCTCTGGTCATTAGGGAGAAACTTAGATATGTAAATACCGTTTAATCACACAGGGCGAAAATGCTTTCCGCTATTTCAGATACACTGTTTCACACGCGGCAACCTGAGGGCATTGCAATTTGTGGGACGTTCACTCGTTTTTTGCAACACACACATTTCACCGAACGAGACGTTTGATGCAATGAATTTCAATTGATTTGCTGTTTCTCTTCGTAGCCGCAATATAATGGCAATCCAGTGAGATGTTCACAAGCCCAATAATTGTTTGCTGGCATGGCAATCTGTGCCAAATACCATTCCAGAAAGTCAAACTACCACAAAAAATGTACCACAGTGGCGGAGCGGATGGCGATGACGACGACAATAACAGCAATAATGTCGTCCAGGTAAGACTGACTCTTTGATTTCATCACACGCCAAGCAAAACCACCTGAGGTAAACTGTTCTGTATATCCAGCACACACACTCTCTTTGATAATCACCATCAGTTTTCTCTTTGCAGCTATTCAAAGCGCCGATTTCAATGGCTGTTTGCCAATGCTGCTGCTGCTGTTACAAGAAAAAATCATCAAGCCGCCGAGTATCTGACGAGTGTACAAGTATCTACGAGTAAATACCGTGGTACCTGTGCGCACAGGTGAGAACCGACCGTGATGTACACCAGGTTCAGCTCTTCCATCGCTGAAGAGAAACCACATCCCGACCACGATCACCAAATTTGTACTTTTTGCCACACGATCACTTTTTCGTTGTACACACCCTCGTATCAATAAAAACCAACTTTGATTCTGAACCGTTCAAAACTATTATTTTGTCATGTTGGAAACGTTCCTGAATCAGTTGAGATCCTTTTCAATTTTAATTTGATATTGTAGATTTAGTGAAATAATAAATATATAAATAACATTGACGCAATGTATGCGAGCAGATGATCTCTATTTACAGTTACCACTTCTTCATCTGCATTTAAAAGATCACGACTGAATCCAACAAACAACTCGATTCTTCTCCTGGATCTACCGTAGTTGGTTCTTACCGCCAGCTCTTTGATCATCGCGAAGCCAGTGTTGCAAATTGGAGCGGTTTTCTGGGCATGGTTCAGTGAAAGAAAATAAAGATCTTTTCATTCTTACAAAATTAAAGAAAATTGAGGATATCTTTTCATATCAAATATAACGTCATATAAAATACAGTAGATCTGCTTGATAACCAAATTAATTGAGAATATTTCTCCCAGAGTTATAAATATTATAGAATATACAGCATGATTTATTTTATAGCATGATTGATTTAAGAGCAAAAATATTTAATTAATAAATAAATGTTTAAACAAAATTATTGCATAACGAAATTCACTCGATATCATAGTCTCAAACCTACCTCGCTGTCATATTTCGCCGCGGAGCAGTGTCTGTGCTAACTTTGCCTCCCGCTCAATTTGCTGTTTTGACATTTGTTTTAATTGTCAATATTTAAAGTGCTTTCATCCAAGTTGTACCGACCTTTTCATCGTATTCAAGAAATATGGAGGATCTTCCGTGTAATATTGATGCATTCTGTGCCGATGAAGCTACTTTCTTAACCAGTTTAAAAGAAGCCAGAAACTGGCGACGAGTTCCACTCCTAAACCACACGCCACTTCATCTGCTTCCGGATCATGCTCTCGTAAGGTTTCGCGGCATGGTGCAGGATATGTGTGATCCAGAAATCTATCTAGAAAAGTATGAAGTGCGGAATCATCTGTCGGGTGAGATAAAAGTACAAAACGGTAAATATCGAGACTGCCTGGCCATTGGTCCTAACGAAGAGACAAACGCAATGTCGCAGCATAGCGTGCATGCGGATCGGAGGACTATTTTCGTGATAACCATTCCTGGGTTAAACGATTGGGCCTGTTCACAGGAGAAAATAGCAAACCAATCAGCTAAAGGTATATTATTGGACAGCAGTACCGCAAACGGGTGTGGACAGAAACGCGCTCTGGCAGACGACGTTGAAAGCATGGAAGTGGATAATATCGAAAAGAATACGACGAAACGGATCTGTAGTGAACAACAATCGTCGAAATGTGAACTCACGAATCAGTCGTTATTGTCAGCGGAATACTTGTTGAACTCTCCTTTGAAGGATAGACCGAGCAAAGCATGTATGGTGAAACTCTACAAGGATTTCGATAAATATGCACTGAACAGTGCCCTGGAATTTGTCGGATTCCTATCTGTTGACCCAATTCTAGATGGCTCCACTCATCAAGTCGATGAATTCGAGGACATGGCCGAAGTCCACGCTGCAAATCCGCCGCCCTCGCTGATTCCCAGACTTCATGCAATTGCTGTGAAGGAGCTGGATCATCTCAATCCACTTTTAGACGAATCTCTTCTGCCTGTTCAAGGTACAACTTGACACAGAGAGTTAATTTGATATGTGTCTACATTTTTTTGTTGAATTTCAGAATCTTTGGAAAGTATCGGTGCGATCCAAAAGGATTTAATATCCATACTTACACAATGCCTGTTTGGTGATGGTATCGCCGCGGAATTCATGCTTTCAAATTTACTATCAAATGTGTAAGTTGTAAATTAGAACTTGTGACTTAAATAGGTGAAAAGTTTAATTTATAAAATGGAATACATGGAATAGTTCTCTAATTATGAACAATATTACAGATTTGTGCGCACAGACATGCAAACTCTAGGACAATTCAGCTTGAATATTTGTGGTATACCGAAAAGTTGTCTGCCGTCCTACACGACGGAACTGTATGATATTATCCAGTCTTTGATGCCTGCTAGCCACTATTTTCCGATGACTCTTGATAACATGAATACTCAACAATTTGTTCCGAAGTATGCATCATTCATTGCCGATATGAAATATAAATGTTGGAAATATATTCTTCATTATATTTCAGGAAGGATTATAAGACGAATAAGCTGGTCAGTGGATTATTGCAATTGGCACCGCAAACTCACTTGATTTTAGATGAAACTCGTTTGGAACCAGGCAAATTAGAAGAAAATGGTGTGCGAGGCGTTCAAAGTTTAGCTGATTTGATAAAGACCCAACAGATCAAAGCGAATTTTCATTTCTTCGACATGAATTACGATATGAACGTTCCAGTTTTAACATTGAGTGAAGGCAAAAGTATGCTACCGGTATGATGGCGTACAGTTGCCGCATTAGAATTTATAGTTGGAAGACGCATACGAATGTTTTATGTTGGTTGCAGTGCGATGTTCAAATATCACTAAAACCAGACGCTGATTGCATCCCTCTAATCCATGAGACGCTTACGGCTGCCAAACACTACCTCCAATCAAAACTGGACACAATACGTAGATACCTGACGTCGTCCAAGCTGCTTAGTCTTCATATTGATAATGAAATCATGACATTAATAGGGGACTACTTTGTAGACATTCGTAAAAAGGATTCCACTTTTGGTCCAGAGCAATTAAACAGCCTTTTGCTCCTGGCGAGGTTGCTGGCCACGGCACGAGGTAAAACAACTCTCGATCAAGATGTATGGGAGCTGGCAAAGAATCTACAATCGGAACAACGCGAACGAATTAATCAATTGCCAAAAAGAAAGTAAATTATATTGGTTTCAAGTATACATATGTGTAAATATGAAGAGTTGTTAATATAAGCTATTTTACAAAGAGATTTGCTGGTCTTTACTTCCGTGTGATTTAATTCCTAAAAAAAGATGTAATTTGGAATTGCAAAATGGCTTCAATTCATTAGAGTATTTTAAATGAAATTGATTATTTAAATGTCCCCAATAGGCTTCATGACATAGACCAAAAATGAACCAAGGAAAGCGCAACATTAAATTTTAGTTTCGAAAAATTTCAATATATGACGCTAGAGGCGAAATTTAGTTCCGAAAAATTACACTAGATGGCGCTAGTGGCGGAATTTTATTTCGGTAATTGTCCACTGGATGGCGCTAGTGGCGGAATTTAGTTCTATAAAATTCCAATAGATGGAGGATTTTTGAATTTTAGTTCCAAAAAGTTCAATAGATGGCGCTAGTGGCGATTTTTTTGGAAATTTAGTTCCGAAAAAGTCCAATAGATTGCGCTAATATCGAAATTTTTGAAATTTAGTACCGAAAAGTCCAATAGATGGCCCTAGTGACGGATTTTTTTGGAATTTTAGTTCCAAATAGTCCAATATATGGCGCTAGTAGCGATTTTTTAAAATTTAGTTCGGAAAAGTCCAATAGATGGCACTAGTGCCGAATTTTTTTGAAATTTAATTCCGAAAAATCCAAAAGATGGCGCTAATGGCGGGATTTTTTTGAAATCAGTTCCGAAAAGTCCAAAAGATGGTGCTAGTGGCGGATTTTTTTGGGAAATTGGTTCCAAAAAAGACTACATCTATGTTGTTGTTATCGAATTTCCTGATACTTCCTGATACTCAAGAACCAAATTAAAGAGCATAGAGTTGATGTCATCACCAGTCATCCTGTTTTAAATCCAATTCGGTTTTGTAAGAACGCTTTAAATCATTTGATTGATTTAGGTGGGAGGTGGATTCATATCTCCACCAATGCGTAGACAAATAACCAAAAACAATTTCATACCACGTCATTTTAATAGAAATGCGATTTTATACAATATAAATTATTAATGATTTCTAACCATTTCAAATAAAACGTATAAAAACAATGCATACATAGTTTTCAAAAGAAATATTAAATACAACCATAATAATAAAATACACACTAATTTAAACGTAATAAAAACGCGTTGCGATTCTTCTAATTTGCTAATACTACAGTGTTTCAATTCGATTTATTAGCACGTGATGCTAATTGCTATTCAATGTTTGTTTTTATGCTCCGCATTTAATTTGATTATTTCATCAAAAATATTTTTATGTAATATCGCACGAAATTACAGAGTAACCGACTCTACGAATTAAACATTAGGAGCACCTAGTATTTGAATTGGACATTTTATCAAATAAATGCTCGCTTAGCAATTTTATCCGATGTTTAAATTGATATATTGAAGCACAGCGGAATTTGTTGTTCTTTTGGAATTTATGGCTCGTTTATTCGTTTTTGACCATCAACTGTGTTGCGGGTCATATTTATTGTTTATTCAACTTAACTAGACAACAAATCAATGTAAATTTAGATTCTATTTTTTTAATATTAAGATTGGCTTCTAAGGTTTCTTCGTATTTTTATAAATTGCAGTTGTGTTGATAGATTTAGCAATAACCACAACAATGAGTATTTTCTCAGTAAGATTTAGATTCTTTTCATCCGTATCTTAAGTGTAATTTTTGGTCTTTGCATGAATTTATACATTCTCATAATATTGGTTGACGGTTAACGTCGAATTTTGTTGCTTTTTAATGTAAATTTTAAGTAATCTTGAGAAGAAGCCATATAAATTATAATAGGCAGTGCAAAACAACATCAAAAGACATTTGTATTGATATTTTATTTATTTAAAACAATTTTCATACACATTTTAGCATTCTTTCAATAAAGCAATTGAATGTAGCATCACAACTGTCCGATTGATCAAACAAAGCGTATAAAAATTAACATTTTCGTTGTGAAATTTTTGCCATGATTTGTTTTTCATTGGTATCAAATCTGATAAGCCTATCCAGGAAACGCATGCAAACTTTAGGCTCGCCTTTCCTGGACAGCCTCACGGAAGTAGCCAGTTTATATATTAGCTGCATAGCCAGCTTCATACGAGAATTTAAAGGGGTCTCGTCATCTCACAGGTTCTAGTGCCGTACCCTATCTCTATATGGTATCAAAATAGGCATATCCTGGCCTAAGTGAGCCGCCTTTTGACAAAGGGGGCTGCCATTACAACCAACCAGCCAAATCTGATAAGAACACTATGGAGGAGAAGTGCAGGATAATTGGATCTGAACTAGCTGGCAGTGGTGCCTATTAACCGAATAATATCTAAATAAATCTTGACAAGTTTTTCTAATTTTCTAAATAAATTATGATTCTAAACAATTTATAGGCAGTTCCAACTAGTTTTATGTAAACATGGGCGATATGTCAATGATATGTGATGTGACGTGATAGATATCAATCGAATATATTTATTAAACTCTTCTTATTTTAAAGGATGCGACACAAGTGACAATCGTTAGCAGTTTAACGTATTTTATTAAAGGTTTAATCTTCTTTAATACCTAATCGATAAACGATGATAATTCAGTACAGGATTTTTAAATAGTAAAATACAGGAAGGGAAAGAATGTTTAGCAGGAATTTAACTCGGAAGTTGGATGTACTATCGATTGTTACATAAAATTTAAACCATCACAGTTTTCAATTAAAGATGCTGGAATACTTTTAGGTTTATTTGTTAGTTAATTGCTAAGTTGTTTCAGTAAATAATTCAAAGCAATTTTGGTTATGTGTTCTACATTGCTCTAATGAATTGGATCTTTAAATTCAATAGTTTTTTGTTGTTGAAAAGTTGAGGAATATCAATACACTTGCCAATCGATATAGTTTATTTCGCCACTATCTAATCTGATATTAAACGCAAATTAAAACCGATTTTATGAAAAAATAACATTCAACTTTATCAGATGACATGCATACTTTACTCGAATCATATTTTTGTACAACAAATTGTTTTATAAATAGTAAAATCGTGTTCTAATAAAAGATAACAATGTTTCGTTTCTAACTTTGTTCATGGTACGATTCAAGTACACATATTTCATCAAAATCAAGAGAATTTAATAAGTTAGCTCGGTTTGATGACTAATATTATTTCTTAGCTGCAATGAAGCAATCGCAATCCAAAGTTTCTATTTTGTTGCATTTTTTTGGTGATGATATAATATAATACTTGATAATTGTAATAATTCTTGACTATTCTCAAATCTCACGCTTGGCTTTTAGTTGTTTTTCAGTTCATTTATTCGTTTTCATACATCACTAAACTAGAACTTAATATCACGTTCATTGTCTCTCTCTCTGGAGTTTTATCATAATCATCGATTCAATTCTTATTATACCTACATATATTTTTTTTGCACAATTTGATCGTTTTGCTGCGAATATTGTTATTATAACATATAAAACATTCGTACAATGTACGTGTTTATTTTCGTTTATAATTATTTCATCTTTTAATTACACTATACACGTTGATTTCTCCTTTTTTGATCTAGAATCAAGTTTCATTATATAACTAAACTAATTTAAAGAGATAAAAATTGCACGTTTCATTATTTTTCATATTTGATAAAATATTTTCCTTTCAGCATTTACCTAAAACAAAAATAAGTAGAAATAATGAAATGTTGTATCAATGACTGGACATTTGAAAAACATAAAACAAGTTTCTTAAAATTACTTTCAAAATTACGAAGGAGACGAGACAAACAATCCATATAGCGACGATATATCCAAGATGGAGTAATCCAAATTTCAATGAAATACGACTTCGGTCTATTATCAGACGCTAATTTTCAAGATATTATCAAACCTTCAAGGACGTTTGTATCAGGTGTGGAATAGAATCGAATGCAGAAATTGCGGTTCCTTAGTCCTTTTGCTACGACGGGTGACTATAGTCACCTGCAAGAATTTTTTTGCTTCCTATGAATAACATATTTTTGCTCCTATAATATGTGTTTTTATTATGAAAGACTTGTGCCAAATGCTAAAGACCGTGCGTATGTACAATGTCTACAATTTTGGCGCGGCACTCCTTTCTACAGGTTCATACTTACACATTTCACTGTTGATTCAAATCATCACCAACATCATCACATTCATCGCTTGATTCGTTTGATGTTAGTGTCCATAGATTGTTTCTTTCCATTTCCAATTCGCAACCGAATTCGTCATTTTCTTGACTTTCCTCCATGCCGTGACTATTTATTCGACTGCATTCTGCAGCCGTCAATGTAGCGCTACCATTTGCGCCAGACGGCGGCATATTCTGATGATTTTCATTGTTATTGCTAGCATTACGAATAGTTGAAAATTGCTGCCCAATGCCACTTTGAAATGATTGTGATCGCGTAACTATTGAACTATAATAAACGAGAAACAGAGAGAGCAGGTGATGGACAATATGCTATTCATAAAGATCAGCAATAACGAGAGTGCATTCAATTAACAAAAACAAAATGAGAACTGAGGTTACATATCGAAACTAAACTAATGCGGTGTGATGTGTATTGCACATATATATATATATATATATATATATATATATATATATATATTGTCCTTGATTTTAAGCAGCAACGCATGCATCTACTTAGACGTAGACTTGAACACTATTTCCATTGTCATCACTCGATTGATTTTTGACTGCGAAATGTTTTGGAGCAATCAACATTAGAAACTTTCACGACTCAAATTACTCTACAGTTCCAAATTAACCGCCACTACTTCATACGAAGATGTGTTTCAACGTTTCAGCACTGTTCGGTTCGCATACAAATGAAGCTTGTTGGCATGTAAAGCTTTACAAATACCCACTTATTTCGCTAGACTATATAACTTCAATCATTGGGAATAAAGTGGTTGCCGCTCTTTTTAACAAGCATCTCTCGAATTTAATTGTTTCGGCTATTACTTAACGTTTAACGATCAACTAAATGCTACGGAAAATGACTACGCTTCGCAAAACACGAAAATGTGGTTCAACTAGCTGTAAATATGAAAGTGAGTCGCTGCTTTGTGCCGGTACAAATAGAAAGCAATTGAAAACGACACAACGAGAAGCGACAAGATCACGCGAAAGCAAATCGTTTTGGCTGTGAAAAGCATGTGGATTGGCATACAATATTCAATTTCATATAATGGTTACTTTTCGATTATTTGGCCTGCAGGAGTTGTTATAGATAGTTCTGTTTCGATAAATGTTATTGCCATCATTTGGCATGTTATTTCTGTGCATGTTGTGTAATGTTGGGGCTTATGATGTAACTACAGATCAGTGACAAGAACGCTGTGTCAGAAATCCTCTTGATACGATTCGACTGTTTGTCTAGATTGAATAAGAAAATCAAAAGATATTTGTTCACATTAAACTAATGAAAATAAAAGCCACTTTAAATATTGCCACTCAACAAACATCAAACATACCTGTCGGTGAATTTTGGCTGGGTTTGAGTTATTTTTTTTGCTTCCTCATGTTTCCGACGACCTTCGGCTGCAGCTTTCATCGGGTCATATGTGGCGCGTCGCCGCCACATTGCCAATTCAGTTTCCTTTTGTTTCGAAGCTGAAAAGGTAGTTTTATATCTGAAACTTTTTTACGATTCTATTTTTCGCTAAGGACCCCTTCCCCTATTTTGTATTTCGTTTAACTACCTTGTTCTACAGAAATGTTACAAAACATTTCTAATCGACACATCTTACTTACCCAGATTATTAGTGTTCGGCTTACCGCCAGCCGATTTTACACTTCGATTACTGGCCCTTACAGGGTCATTACGATTTAAAACCACCGAAGCACTGCTTGGGCTACGTTTAATTTCGTTATTATTCCTCGGAGTTGGTGCTAAAGTAATTTTCGACTCGTCTCTTCGTAGAAAATTGCCTGTGTGATTTGTTTTATATTTGGAAATATCCATGTATTTGGGTTGGATCTTTTTCCCACCCGAATTCTGAGCTGTCGCCGATTGTAAAAGTTGTTTTTTGGCTGATGCCAATGAAGTTGGAACCTCGCCACGCAAGCGATTCAGACTGGAATCGCGAGGCACCGATTGTCGCAATGATGCCCGCACCAAGTTTTGTGCAGACCGACGTGGCATTTCGGGTGTATTTGGACATGCCATCGCACCACCCATTAATTGTTTATTTTGCGCAGACGATGCAGCTACGTTAGTTCCAGCAACCTTTTGTTTGCTTCTTTCAATTCGCATTAGCAGAGCCTTATTGTAACGAGTATTTGTAAGCGGTTCAGTTGGCTCAATAGCATGTGCTTCGCCGGCGTAATATTCGTTGGGCTCTTCGAATTCATCTGAAGAGCAGAACTCGTCCACCAAATCGTCTTCGTCGTTGATGTAATATTCGATGTTGTCATCGTAATCACTATACATCTTTCGGAAGCTCGTACTACTCGCAGATTTCTGAATGCAAGTTTTGTTAGTAAGAGGTGGACGAGATTGTCCTCCTCTGCTTGATAAGCCCTGATTCGACATCACCTTGTTGCTACCCAGGGCTTGAGCTTTGCTTGAAAACGAGCTCGAACGCCGAATAGGTGATTGTTGATGTGCTTGACGTTGTTTGATCGATGATATTGTTTGTTCGATAAGATTGCTAGGATGTTGATTGGAGTGAATTAAATGTTGATTAGGGTACACACGATTAGGAGAATACATAGCCGCATCAAAGGATTTTTGGCGTTGACGGTCACGAGTCTGTTGCTTGCTTCGGTAATCCACCAACATTCCATTGAGCTGCTCATTGTTCAAACTGTGCGACATTAAGTTTGTTCGATAGTCACCATGCGACAAATGGCGTTTGTGCAGTCCTTGCTGATGATGGCTGTTATGAGTCGGACTGTATTCGTCAGCCGAGTAGTGTTGGCTTTGACCAGCAGCAGGCGGATACACATCCCGGCGCGGTGAGTTTTTCTTACTGGATGGCGAATTTTGCAACGAATTTTTACGACTCAAGTTTTGTGCCAAATTTGAAATAGCCGCCGCAGTCTTTTGCAAGTATACGTCCGTTTCGGGAGTGTAGGCGTTCGGGGACAGATCTTGCAGACTACCTCGTGTACGGTTTGAGACTCGTGTACGCCCGACAGTATGAACAGGCGATGGAATTTTCGATGGACTCAATGGTGGGCGAGCCGTAACGTTGTTTGAACATCCACTGAAATTTTGATAGTCGTAGGCTGTTCCAAGTTTTTGATTTGACAAATTCGTATCGCTAGCATACTCTAAATCAGTCATTCTGTGGTGCCGGTATCGATCCATACGCTTTGAATGATACGAAATTGGATCGCTTAGCATAGAATCTTCGCTGTTTTCAAAGTTGAAGCTACGCGACATTTGCTCCGAATTATTGCTCTTAACAGTGGCACTGCGGGCTCTCGCGTTCCGTGCCCATTCTTGAATCCAATCGTTTTTGGTTTGTGCAGTTTTCAGCACTGTTGTGTCAGCTAGTGCCGGAATATCAGGCGGAGAGTCTGGTGTGTGCAGTGGCGTCACTTCGCACGGATACATCTCATTTAAAATCTGCGCATCCGACTGCTTTGCAAACACATTTAATTTATATTCGGCCTTTTGATGATCTGTGAATGCTGAATTCGGATAATTAGGTACGACGTTGCTACCCACAATCGAGGATTTTGAGTTTGTTTCCGAGCTTACATACTCCGAACTGTCGATATGTGACTTTGTCAAGCTGTTCTTCCTATGGATCCGTGGCCTTGCGTCAAGAGTTGGTTTCTTGCTCAGCACTCCACTGGTTGTGACGCTTGTAAAAGTACCGCGATCTGCTATCGATCCGTCTTGCTTATCGGGTGATTTCGCCAGATTTTTAACACGCGACTTGATTTTCTCAAGGTACGATATTTTCGGCTTCAGGTTAGTGGAATCGTGATAATAGCTAATTTCCAAAACATTATTCCGACGCCGACTTTCTATTGATGAGGACAACTGCAGCGGCAAATCAGTTGGCCGATTCTGTCCTGTATCAGTGAGTTCTTGTTCTTGTTGTTGGGCTCGAAGTTGCCGAAGTTTAGAACTCCTCGCAGCTTTGTCAATATTCATCAAATCCTTTTGCTCTTCCGTATAGTTGTCGCCATCTACTGTATATGTGCCTGCGTCGCTTACCGATTCATCGTCGTCTAAATTCTTGAGCTGCCGTAAATCGTCGAGTGGCGGTTGGGGACAGGTGAATTCTACCTTGTTAAGAGCTATTTGCATGGCGGTTGATCGTGGCGTAAACCTTGTACTACGTTCGTCTTTAGTAGCAGTGTGTGGTGTTACCGACGAAGTCGTCGTTGTTATTGTTATAGGAGTCATGGTTCTGCGACTGGGGCGTACAGGATCGACCTGTAAGTAATGTAAAGTTATTATGCATAATATTTACAAATTTGACGATTATTAGTATTATTTGAAAACTGAGATTCGCCAGATACTCGCTTCGAGCAATTAAAAAAAAAACAGGGTTTACAAGATCAATTGAAAAATTGTAAATTTCATTGTTTCAAGCCGTTTGTCATTTGGAATGTTTTTGACGACGATAAAAGCAAAGGATCATTTTGTAGCAGTTATACATGATCTATTTAGTAGATAATAATTTTCTGTTAGTTTACACGCTACAGAGTCTCAAAGGCTTGAAACCCGCTACGGTAAATAGGGAGCATGGCAGCATAGTTTGAATTGACAATTTTGTGAGAAGCTTCTGCATTTTCAACAAGAACTTGGTTCAACTTTTGATTTCGGGCTTATAGAAGCAAGGGGTTCGGCACTTTTATGTACTGCACTGCGATGAGATCAACAACGAATTTGAAGAAGAGAAAAATGAACTAATGTTGCCGCTGTTAAGGAACCAATTTGCCATTGCAACCATTTATTAAGGAAGTTAACTACAACAAATAGTTTAGCATTTTATTCTTTAAGTAGAGCAACAAAATATAATAATATTTTTGCGGCAATCGATCGAAAAACTTGTTTCAATGTCAGATAACAAAAGTTTCCACTCAGTTGATAAAACATCATATCTATTCGGTTAGTAAAATCCACAAACGCAAAGCTCGTAACACCTCAATTGACTTCATTGTCTATTAATAGAGATTAAATTCAATTGGCTCATAGATCTTTCAAAAATATTGGGATTTTCTGCCTTGAAACCAGATGCTACTAGGCTTATGCAATTGCAAACCAAAATATACTCAATACAATATAACTTTCTTTATTTTTTGGCGATCAATCAAGTGCTGTCGATCCAAAGCAGAGCGAGTTAGAAGATGCAACTAAAATTCGAGCAATTTAGCAGATAATCTGCGATAAAAGCAATAAAATTGGCCAAATTAAACGTAATTAAAGAGTTGGCAATCGAAACGTACTTTACTGTTTCATCGAAAAATATTTTGTAGATAAACCGAATCATTTTAATAAGGAAATTTGAATTATTCTAAGCAAGCAGATAACTTTGTCATTTCTGATTTTTTTTTCAAGCAAATAATTTAGACCATAAACCATAAACTTTTTCTCGCGAAATGACTATCTATAGCGCAAGGAAAATGTCGTTAGTATCTTCCTTAAGCGACGTAAAACGGATATTCCTTAATGGAACGTATTGCTATGGCGATCATTATTCTTTTAAAGGGGACATAAATATGTAAGTGCGTCACAAAGTTCAAACACTCATCATTTACTGCATCTACTGCAAATCTTGTCGATTTTAGCCGAATTGAACCGAGATTTACATAATTGAAAGCATAATAGACGTACGACGCGCAATATAGTTAATGTATTCTTGTTAATTTCGTATACAGATGTCCATATTTGTACGCATACCGCACGTTGAGAAGCCCTGTTTACAGTGAATCTTTATTCGGCATTAATGTAACATTTCACGGTCACCGTGTCCATTAAATTGCGTTAACATCTTAGCAGGAAAATTTTTGTTAAGCAAACTCAAGAAATATGTATTACTCACTTTCGCAGGTTATAGAGTGTGTAACGAATATTTAATATTCATATTTGATATTGAGATATTAGTCAAATTAAAAATTCTTCGCGTATATGGGAATGTAGCTTATATTTGAGCTGTGAGGAAAACTGAAAATTCTATTTCACAAAAAGCGGCGAAAAGAACTAAGATTAATGAGATGAAGTACAAACCTCCATGCATCAGGTGCATGGTAATCCGTTTTGCGATAGTCAGACAAGAATATATAAAAACTAACAGTTATGAAATGGATAAAGCTGTAAAATTACAGCAAAGTTAAGAACATGCAGTCTGTTCCTAGGTATATAAGCTTATTTTTTTCTAAGACAGAGTAGATAGGCTTTGCAGATCATGAGCTATGCTCTCAAGCAAACGGGACCGTGGTGCTGCACTGAAAATGGTGATTTAGGAAGATGTTGCAGAATCCTCTTGCATTTAGTTCTTAATTAACATATACTACAGTAGCTCTTATATCAGTTAAAAATAACCCATGAATTAAACAGGCAACTAACCCTGCAATATTAGCATATTTTTAAAAAATCTTCAAACGTATGATAAAACGACTTCTCACCTGTTTCACATCCCTAGACCCAATGGGCTCATGTGTACTCGACCTGGGTGACCAGCTATGCCTCTTATTAGCGTCTCTCACTCCGGACGTGCTACGATCGCGAATCCTCATTTTCACTTTAGCTGATTCACTGGTTTCACTAGGTTTCACACGGGTACTTTGCGCTGACCCGACACGCGACGCACGACCGGAAACTGGGGTAGTTGGGACGACCGGGTGATCCTCTATCTTAGACATGGATGCACCGCGTCGATGGCGATTCTGGAAACGTTCGACCATGTTACGATACTTTTGCGAAGTAGCAACCGTAGCAGCATTCTTCTCCATGCCGTCACTAAAGTCAATGGTAAAAGCTAAAGCTTGTTTGGACGGTGATTCATCTTCAACGATTTGCAAGTCCGTGTTTGTTGTTGAGTCTTCCGTTGTTACCTGATCAGACGACGACACCTGGTCTGCCGAAGTGGTGGGCGACGAAATTCCATCACTACTCTTGCTTCCCGGCGTATTCGCTTCAACCTCGCCTCTGCACGCACCGGAATGTTTGCTTATGACATCATCTACAATTTTTTTCAAATTCTCTGGTGTGATGTCGCACTTTTCTTTGCCTTCGGAATCTTCATCCACAGGTGTATTGGCAACATTTACACTGCCTCGGCTACAATCGCCGCCACCAACCCTAGAAACATTGTGGCTAGCAGCACTCGTTGTTCCGAATGCATCTGTAACTATTCGGTTGCCGTCGTCACGTCGTTCGTTTTCGTTTGCAGTCCTTGACGGCAGGTGCTTGGCATCCTTTTCGGCCGCATTCTCTGCTTTGGCGTGTGCATTCGAAGGCGGCGTGCTGCTCAAAATTGCACACGAATTCGACTTCTTGCTGCCGGGGGGGATAGTCGACGATGACGACAATTGACTTAAATGTTCCGCACCCAAATCATCCATTTTTCACGTAGGTTAGACGTCGTCTAATTAATATACAACTGATGGAAAAAACAATTCAAAGTTTGTCAATTTATGTAAATCAGCAAGACTACTAACAAGCGATACACCGTTAATCTACGACAGATATCTATCCAGGCTACCAGCCAAAACGATTCACAGCAATATGTTGCACAAACATCTAAGCATTTAGCCACTCTTTAACTTTTGTTTCGCTTACGCACATTTCACACCCGTCAAGTGTCCATTTGATAGAACGGGACGGCTTACTGGACTTCACTGTGGGGAAGCGAATTTGCACTTGCATTCGTAAGACTTGTCAAACTTGGGTGTCTCACATTTCACTTTGTTATTTAACAACACTTGCCCTCTGAGCTAAGCAGTGGATTGCACAATATAATCGTTGTACTACACATTAAAAACTGAATGCGCAATTTAAGATACAATTCTAGTGCATTTTTTTAGCGAATATGCTGATACAACTCCTTAGCAAAATATATGTGACGGACACGAACTGTCAACTAATTTGCGAATTGTTTTCGAATATATTGGAATGCGAAAACCTGCCTACCTCGACTATTGTTACAGCGGCGCTTTCTTTTAAAAACGATGGTGAAACGGTTGTTTTTCAAGACCGATTAGTTAGTAAAATTAAGGTTGGATTTTACGAAATTTAAATTCGAAAACATTTGTGAAGCTATTTCGTAAATTTCATTTTCGTAACTCGAGTTTTTATATGTATTATAATTCAATTCGCTACGTACTTAAGTTTTTTAAAATAAACATTTGATATTCGGAAAACTTTGCCATGCTTCAATATTCAAAATGTATTGATAAGCAGGCCCAATTGATAGTTAATATAATAATAAATATAATTAAAATAGAAAAAAAAATCTATTGTCAACAAAGACGCAAACCACATTCTTTTCAATATTTTTTTACGTTTTTTAATATCTAAATGTCAAGGTGACAACCGGTTGAGAAAAGTCATCGAGATCGAAGAGTTTGAGGTTAGCAAAATATTATTTATTTATAATAAAATTAATAATACAAATATAAATACAAAGGAGAAACCCCCCATCTAAAAAAGGGTTAGCGCGCCATCGCAGTACCTCTTGATGGTGTGGAAATCTGCGGAACAAGTATAGTTCCTAAGATTTGTCGTGAAATCGTGTTCTTTTCGAGGAGCTACTCCAAAATATGCTGATGCGAAACATAACATGTGCAATTTCTCTCGGTGTGGACTTTGCTTATAACTTTAATTTATCGGATTTTTACTTTTCATTTTAGGTTGGATACTACAAACGAATGATTATTATGAGCTTTAATCTGAAACTAAATAAAAAGTGACATCAAAATAGTATATCTGAAACACCACTTGAATCGTTTCGCAAACGCTCATCGCAAATAATGAATTCGTCAGTTGCGACAATCTTACACTTGAATGACAAAGTCCTATGTCGCCTATGTTCATATCTACGGCTGGAGGACAAACTGAAACTGCTGCTCCTTAGCGTCGATCGTTTCAAACGATTGGCGCAACATATTATTGCCGATGAATGCCTGGAGATATCTGATATTTATTTAGATTTCACGCTGGAAGAAGCGAACCTCATTTTATCCGATTATGGACACTTGTTCAAGAAATTTCGATTTGCGTCGTCATTCGACGATGAAGTAATCACGGAATACTTTAATCTGATGCCAATGTTCTGTTCTAATCTCCAAGAAATATGCTTGACTGGATTTGAAATAACCGTAACCAATGCGCACGGCTTACTTTTGGCCAATTCGACAAACTTGAAGATATTACGCCTTAAAAACTGTATTTTGGGAAACAAGGCGGGACTGCTGATATCAAAACTAGCGAACTTGGAAGTGCTCGATTTGGAAGACTCAAAACTCACCGGAAAAGGTTTGAGTAAGCTCGCAAAGCTAGTCGATCTGAGTTTGAAAAAATGTCGAAATTTCAAATGTGGTATCTTTATTGAGATTTGCAAATCAAACCGACTGAAACGACTCAATATAGTCGGATTTAAACAATTGTCGCATGCCGCTAGCAAAGTATTATTGAAAACGCAGGATAGCCTAGAGGTTTTAGTTGTGGGCAATACATACTGGTCAAAGGATTTCAGCAAGATATGTTTCTTGGAGAATTTACGTGAAGTATCAATAATAGCTCGTGACGAAGAAGTTGTTTCGAATTACCTGGCAGAACTCATCGTTAAACACGAAGAAACAC
Organism: Oxycera nigricornis; assembly: GCA_963942545.1. Taxonomy (NCBI): domain Eukaryota; kingdom Metazoa; phylum Arthropoda; class Insecta; order Diptera; family Stratiomyidae; genus Oxycera; species Oxycera nigricornis. The sequence goes on from OZ012663.1 coordinate 98,683,102, forward strand.
TGCAAAGCCTAGAAGTTTACCTTCAAAACGTGTTCTGCAACTACAAGGAATATTTAATGCAAATGGCTATACAAATATCTAGATTTGGAAGCTTGCGGGCGCTCAGCTTCCGTAATTGCCCGCTGTTCGAAGATCCGCATTTGGTACAGATTGCAAAATCTTTAGCATATCTAGAAATGCTGGATCTTAGTGGAACCTCCTTCAACGACGTCGGCATTGTTGGCTGTGTGGAATATTTAGACAATTTGCGTTATCTTGACATTTCGCATTGTCAAGTGAAGAAAAGTTTGTACAGTAAATTGATTTGCGTTCGAAAAGAGCGGCGGTTTCTTAATCGATTATTGCTGTTCGTGAATTCAGGACATCCACTAGTCGAGGTTAGCAAAATGGACTGGGCTGTTTGTGAAAGATTTATAATTTAGAAAATTTCAGAGTAAACAGTGTGCAGAGTGGCAAAATTACGTTGCTGTTACTACCGCTTCAATGAGGTAAAAAGGAATTGTGCAAATACTTCCAGTTATTAAACTTTTGAATATTATTTCGTTATTTTAGATTAAGGAATGAGTCCAGTACTATACTTCGTTTACATGAATTGAATACCAAGTTCTTCGGTATCAGCAATCAGTTGTCGCTGCACCATTTAAGTAGTAAACCGGACAGTTTTGTGGAAGAAAATGCAATTTTCAAACTAGGCGAGAATTGTCTGTACCATATTTTCAAGTATCTGCGAGTTTTAGACAAATTAACTCTAATTTTAACGAGCGAGGCATTCAGTAGTGTTACGAAATATTTCTTACGAACTGAACTGGTTAATATGGTGGAAATCATGTCGCACTTTACAGTGCGGGAGACTCGCAAAATTTTATCAAGATGCGGCTCAATGATCAAACGATTGCGAGTGTCAGCCTCAATTTATCACTATACGCCAGAATATTTCTATGCAGCTGCACAATATTGCAAAAATTTAGAAGAAATTCAATGTTATGTTGGCATCACGGAAAAACTAGCTGAAACATGTACGAGCCTCATGATGGCATCGTCCAACACTTTGAAAGTGATCAAAATGAATCATTGGGACGCAAACGATCAAGTCGTCTCCGTCGTGGCAAATGTAATTAACTTGCAAACATTATTGTTGACAAGTCCCAGGGCCACTGGGTTGCATCTCGAAAAGCTAACAAATTTACGTGTACTTGAACTAAGCCAGTGCGGTGAATTTGAGCCGAAATATTTTATCGGGATTTGTAGATCGAATCGATTGATAAAATTGGACATAAAGGGCTGTAGAAAATTGAATGCGGCTTGTTTTGACGTCCTGGCCGAAACACAAGATACGTTAGAGCGCCTCAGTATTGGCGGTGTGTATGCCGCAACAAACATTTATGTTTTAGCACAATTGAAACGCTTAAAAGATATCGAATTGCAAGAATGCGCGACTCCCGATGCGAGTTCACTTATGAATGCTTTAGCCAAGCATAGACAAGATCAAATTGAGGCTCTTTCAATTGATTGTACGTATGTAAATGATACGAGTCGGAGTACGCTTTCAGAAATAAAAGGCACTATTTTGAACTTCCCAAACATATTGTACCTCCGATTGCACTCAAGCGACATGGTAGATAATGAGTATATGAAAAGAATCGTTGTTGCTTGCCCGAAAATTAGAGTACTCGATGTACAAGGTGCGAATCATTTGGACAATACTGGCATTTTAGAGGCTGCTGTACGCTTAGAAAATCTTAGATGTTTAGATATAAAGTTCTGCAATTTCAGCGACAGTGCAAAACTTTATCAAGAAATTGTCAAAGTGAAAAGATGCAGAATCGACGAGTTTCCACTCGTACTGGATATACGAAGTAGAGAAGAAAACCTGGACTGTATGCTAAATGTAAGCGCCATCGATTTTACTAGGTCATCTGAAAATGATAGATCACTTGATTTGTTTTTACAGACAAAGGAATACAATGTAACGGCAAATTACGTTCAGCTATCAAAAGACAGTTCTTGGTATGAAATGCAAAGCTATTTTCAATTGCTACTTTCAATGTACATGAAATTAATTTATTTTGAAGTACAAAGTATTTTTGCCTGTCATTTCAAAACAAAGTTTTCTATTCGGGTGAGAAAATTTTGCAGAAATTATCTATGTGATTAACAATAATGCAATTTCGTTTAATATGCTCTCGAGTCTGCCCAGTTGATGTATCAAAGTCCGTAGTAACTTTTCATAGATAATAAGTTTATGAAAATAATCAACAGCAAGAAAATTAACACTTTTAAATTATATATATTTTTAGCGACATGCGCAAGGATGAATATCTCAAGCCGCGTCCTGGAAAACGTTGCCCGCATAAATCTCGGCTGTGCCCAGAAAATACTGTGCGCCCGCATCGTGGATCCCTGGAAATATCAATCTTGTATTTACCGGATAGCTGCTTGTCTAGGATTTCTTTGCAATTGCCGTCAATCGATCAACTTAAACTGGCATCAGTTCACCATCGATTCTTCCTGTCCATTCGCCCAATTGTGAAGGACATAATGTTTGATTTAAACGAAATTAGTGAGCATTTCACCGTAGACGAGGCAAAATTATTGTTTGCGAAGTGCGGAAATCAAATTCAACGCATCAAGTACACGGTGATGCCAAACAACAATCCCATCGCGTATTTGGATTTGTTTGAGCCGTACAAGAAATACTTCAAAGAAATAGTTTTGGACAATTCCCATCACGTATGGTCGTGGGAAGCTGCTTTGCAGCTAATTACGTCAACTCAAAGACTTGAAAAGATTGTGCTAAGAGATTACTACACGCTGGAACCGTTGCTAGCGGAAGTCACAAATGGCTGTGGCGGATATTTCGATTTGTTCAAAAACCTAACGGAGTTGCACCTCACCGATTGCTACCCGTTACAAACAACCGATTTTATTTTGATTTGCCAAAACTGCAAACTACTGGCATTGGACATCAGAGGTTGCAGTCAGCTACAAAACGACGCCTTTGTAGAGCTGATTGCTTGGCAAACGGATCACTTGGAAAGGATTGCAGTTTCCTGCGATTATATTGCGGATAATTATAGTGACGTATCGTATTTGGCCCGCTTGCAGCACATCACAATCGAATGCTACTCGAATCTATCGCAGTTGGAGCTGATTCTCGATAAGCTTGTCAAGGCACGTCGCAACGATATGCACTCTTTGGAAATTCAAAATATTAAGGACACTAATCGAGTTTTTGATTACGGCTTAATATTCCGGATAGTCGAGGAACGATGTAGGAAATTTAGTAAGCTGCAAAAAATAAATATAAATCAGGCCGGTCCTTATGTAAAGCCGTATCACTATTGATTGCGGTGCATAACGCAGAAAGAAAACTGTGATATTTACTTGTTGTAAGATTAACGCATGCAAACGTTTTATAGTGTTGTCATTAATTTATGGTTGATAAATTCAGAATGAAAAACATATCTAGTTATTTTATTGAATTGGACGCTCAAACTTTAAGATCTTTATACGTTCATCGCCTAATTAGTTGAGCTGGTAGCTACGGAAGTAACCGAAGGCACATCTATTGTCTTTTTTATGGATTTTTCAAGTATATTTACATGATACATTTTTTTACAAAACAACGGATGTGGGGCCAATTTACAATATTGTAAAATTATTTCTAGCAGGATAATATCGCGCGAACGAAAACTAAGATTGCCATCATGAAAGTACCAAGCGAAGCCTATTAACGTTTCCATGATAAGATTTTTATAAAATTTAGTGCAGCCGTAATTTCGATCATACAAATTTTGCGCATTCTTATACCCATACAGCGGCGGCCGGTATAAAAGGTGCACGCCATGGGTAAAGCTTGAAAAAGCAATTCACAATTATCACAATCAGAATTTGGTCAGCTGGCATGACAAGGTCAACTTTATTGTCAACGCGACAGCGACTGATCAGCTGATAATGAAGTTCCTGCAGCTTCCTTTTGGTCAAAACTCGAATAAGCCACGAAAATTATGATTAGAGGTGGGTATTTCAAAACGTACGACAAATTTCGATGCTAATTTTTGAACTCATAGTTTTTCCGTGCGTCGACGAATGTGGTGAGCGGGGAAAGAAGTCGGGCAGATAAACAGTGTTGACTTGTGTCTTGCGACAATTGTGTAATGTTCGATTGATTGTCAGATGAACAAAAATAAGCACAAAAATATCTACGTAAAAAATATTTCATTGGAATGTTGAGTCATTATCTCGCATAGATACACTGTGTATATAAATGTATTGTGTGGTAAGCGTGGTCGTTTTACATAAGATTTCAGAATATATAAATTACGCATAGTAGTTAGGCGGCAATTTCACAACCAAATCACTTTGGTAGCGGTACAAGCGTCTCAGCGCATTCCTACTTTGCGTCCTCGTTTCGATAAGTCGTGATTTGGTTTCTGCTGTGAAAGTAAACAATATGTGAAAAGTTTAAATATTTCCATCCTAAACGGATATGTGAATCGGTCGGTATTGAAAGAAGGAGCCATCCTCTCGGCACCTGCTATAGAATGCTTTAAATTTATTATGGTAAGGGATAAATCAATTCGTTACAATGAGCCACCCTAAAAATGATATTAACAAATTTCGCCGAATGTTAGTTGTGAGAAGCAGGCAATAAATATTTATAACAAACAATGTGAAGTAAAATATGCAGAAACTTAAATGATTTTCAGATTTAAATAAAATTCCACGCTAACTGTAATAATAAACTTATCAGATTATACATGTAACGGCTCATAGAGAAACAATTTTCATTTTAGAATCATGATTAGATGTTTTCTTAAGCAGTCTTTTACGAAGCCTCCAAGCAATTAGGGCGAAATATTACTTCACCACGTGTCCGAGCACATGATGACGAAAATGGAGACATCTACAAAGACAATACTCAATCTGAATGACAAGATTCTACATGAATTGTTTGCTTACCTCCGCCTCGAGGATAAGTTTAAATTGGCACTGATAAGTGACCACTTCAGGAAAGTAATGGAATATAGCATCCACAAAGAAGAGTTGGACTTGTCAGTGCTACAAATGAATTTCACTCTAGACGAAGCAACAGCTATTTTATCCAAATATGGAATGTCCATACGACGATTTCGATTGATGTCATCATCGTTCGACAAAGACGAACAGATTGAGTATGCAAAATTGATCCCGACGTACTGTTCGAATCTCGAAGAGATCTTCTTGTCAGGATTAGAAATTAAAATTGATAATGCATATGGGCAGCTGCTGGCTGTGTCCACCAATGTTAGCACGCTAAAGTTGAAAAAGTGCGCACTGGGAAATGTTGCCTGCTCGTTGCTTCAAAAATTACATCGCTTGCAGCTCATAGATCTAGAGGGTTCCAAACTCACAGGAAAGGGTCTTAACAAACTGGAGAACATCGTGCATTTGAATCTGAAAAATTGTAGAAATTTCAAATGCAAAAACTTTATCGATATTTGTCGATCGAACAAATTGAAAACGCTCAATATAGCTGGTCTGAAACAATCCACTTGTGGTGCACTACGAACGCTCATCGCGACACAATCCGAGCTGAACACTTTAGTGCTGGGCGATAAATATTGGATGAAGGATCCCGATCAATTTTGTAGAGTTGGATGTCTTCGCGAAGTGTCTTTGACTGGTTGCTACGAAAAAACTCTATTGAGCTACATCAAAGAGCTTGTGGCGCATCGAAAAGATGAACTTGAAAGCCTAGAAGTGAATTTGCCTTTAATCTTTTCGGAAAACACTGAAAAATTGGTAGACATCGTCGATGGCATCTGTGAGTTTAGCAACCTGAGAATTTTGAGCTTCCGAAACTGCATGTTGTTTGAGAACACAGACATGATTAAGATCGGAAAGTCGTGTAGACAATTGGAAATGTTAGATCTGCAGGGATCATCTTTCACTGATATGGGGATTTTGGGATGCGTGGAGAGCTTGCGAAAGTTACGCTACTTAGACATTTCGTATTGCGAGGTTAGGCCAAGCTTATATAGTCGACTTGTAGAGGATCGAAAACTACAGAAAGGCTGTTGTAACACGCTTGTGGTTCATATCAAACCGAAAATGGAATTGGAAGCAATGTTGAAGGTATGTATTCAAAGGATTATTCTAACCGATGCAGATATATTCACAAGATGATTTTTAAAATTTAGCGCGAAGACTATATCGACTTCCAACAAATTGTGACATTGTCCATGGATTCGATGAGGTAAGAGAATAACACAATTGTGCAAAGTTATACATAATGGCACGCAATATGGATAAGCATGATAAACTTGTTTGTATTAAAACATTTTTCAACGTACAATTTCAGGGGACACTCCGACACCAGCATGATAAGTCGTCTCGATGTTCTAAATGCGAAACAAACGAGCCCGTATCGCAGATTAAATGTATGTCGCAAGCTGGTGACATCAGCATCACAACCACTATCGAAACTGTTACTCCTTGATTTGGACGACAATTGTTTCTATGAAATAATAAAAAAATTAGATCTCATCGATAGGCTTACACTCGTGCTCACAACAAAACGATTCGATCATATCCTTAAATACTTTCTCCGGACAGATCTGCTTGACATTATCAAAATAATGGCAAATTTTACTGTGCGCCAGGCGACTGAGATTTTCGCAAGATGCGGCTTCATGATGAGACGAATCCTAATACAAACATCGGCCTATCATTTTGACATCGAGTACTTTAATTTAGTTGAAAAGTATTGCAAATGCTTGGAGGAGCTGCAGTTTTTCGATATTCATTTGGACGAGTGTGTGAAAAAAGGCACCGATATAATCGCATCGTCAGCAACCACATTGAGAACAATAAAAATGAAATATTGGGATTTAGATGATTCAGTGGCTCTTCACATAGCAAAGGCGAATAACTTGAATACACTGATACTTAAAGGATCGAGCATAACTGGCGCACATCTTGACTGTCTATCAAAAATCGAACGACTAGATTTGGGAAAATGTAGCGATATGAAAGCCGAACAGTTTATTAAAATTTGCCGTTCAAACCGATTCAAAGAACTTGATATACGCGGCTGCCAAAAAATCGATGGTGCCTCATTCCAAGCGTTGGTCGAAACACAATCCGAATTGGCGTGTCTCACGCTTGGCGGAGTGTATGCAGCAACAAACATGCCTATTATAGCTCAATTGCGGAGTTTGGCAGATGTTAGTCTACGACAGTGCATCCCGCAAGAAATGATAGAAGTACTTAACGCACTGGGTGACTGCAAGCGAGACGATATTCGATTCCTGGCCGTTAAATATTCCGGCGAACTGACTGAAACATTGCTGCCAAATTTTCGCGAGAGCATGCTGCGTTTTTCAAACCTTATTTATCTCCGACTGCCATCACTAAGCATGGTAGACAACGTGTGTATGAAGCGGATCGTGAAAGCGTGTCCTCGCCTCGAAATTCTCGACGTGCATAGCGGTAGCAATTTAAGTGATGAAGGAATCTTGCAAGCAGTCGAAACGCTAAAAAGTCTACGTCATTTCGATGTTAAATTTTGCAATGTTAATAACTTCATGAATGTTTACCAGCAGAGTGTTGAAATTAAAAGGCGCCGGGCGGATACGTTTCCTCTTACGTTATACATTCAAATAGATGGCGAACTATTGTACGGTATGATAGAGGTAAATACATACTGAAACATTTAATTTCATTATTCGCTGTTGTATCACGTTGCGATATTTATTGGTTATTTTATTTTCAGACAAAGGAGTACAAAGTGATGCAGAAGTATGTCATACTTTCGGATGAATGGGCGCAGTAAGTACAAGCCGACATGCGTTATTTTTAGCGAAACTATGATTAAATTTGCTTCATCTAAGCTAAGGCCTCAGTTTATTGAAAAATTATCTCACAAAGAATTCACTTATGCAATAAAGTACAACATTGACGTCTTATTTTTATAACTTTTGTAGTGATATCGATAAAAAGAAATATGACGAGGAGAGGAATAGAAAACGAAAATCGGAGCTACACTCAACACCGTCAGAACAAGACGTCGTGCACGTATCGAATCGGCCGTATATACTGGATCTACCAGACGCTTGCTTACTGAACATCGCCTCTCAATTGAAAGCCATTGATACATTGAAGTTTGCTTCCACGGACAAACGGCTGTTCGACTCAATTAAACCGCTAATCCCAGAAATACTATTCGACATAAATGAAATAAGTAGGGCTTTCACCTTATCAGAAACTCAAAGTTTGCTCCAAGATTGCAGTGAAGATATAAGACGATTGCAATTCACAGTGTCCAGATTGTCTACTCCTACTGAATACCTACAACTATTGCAACCATACAGCCAACATTTGACCGAGATTAGCGTGAATGATGCGATAGATGTACAGCTGAGTGAAATTGGAAAACTGCTCTCTACATCATCGCAGAAACTCGAAAAACTTTCATTCAAGCATTGTTTCCAAATCGATGCGGTTCTATCAGAAATTTTAAACAAAAAAGAAGAGATCGTCAACCCGTTTGCAAATTTGATTGAACTACATTTTTTCGATTGTGTCTATTTGCAGGCAGAACAGTTTATGGAATTCTGCCAGAATTGCAAATTGAAAAGGCTCGACATTCGTAGCTGCAAGTATTTGGGAGACGCAAATTTTTCGACACTTGTCGCAACACAAAGCGATAGTTTAAATTGGCTTGGTGTATCCTGTGAATATGCAGCAGATAATTTTAGCGATGTTGCGCTCTTATCCTCTTTGAGACACATCTGTATCGACGTTTACGACGCCATACAACCATTTGAAACATTACTGGACAAGCTTGTAAAGTATCGACGCAATGATTTGCTTACAATGGAAATAACAAACAGAGAACATCGAACACTTGATTATAGTTTAATTAATCAGGTGGTAGAGGAACGATTTTATATGTTTGCAACTTTAAAAAAGGTCGAAATCAATCATCCGAAGCCTTATATTAAACCATACCAGTATGAGTAGCGAGATTGTGGCGATTGATAGAAGAAGACTGTGATATTTTAACTAAAGCGCTACAGAAACAAACTGTATTTATTTTATAAAAATTGTTTCGAAAATACAAAATAAGAATAAAAATGATTGTGCGTGTATAGAGTACAAATGCCTTTCATATTATCACTTATGCCATCCAGTGAATATGCTGCAGTTTTAAAATCAGCCAATACCAAATGTCCCTAGTTTACCCGAAGATTCTTTTTGGCAAATTGGTTTATCGCATATTTATTTATTATTTTCTGTATGCTCATAGACTTCAGGTGACTTCGAAAAATTTCATATCTAAAGAGACCCATTATAGAGCTCACAAAATGAAAGGTACTTAAATTGACTTAAATAAGATGTCTTCGCGAATATAACACAACTCTTAATTTTTGATATTCTAGCGTAATGTTATACTGATTCTTTGACTTTTTGAAGATTTCCACCTCCTAACGTTGAAAAAAGGTGAAATAAATCAAAGACTGACGAGGGCGTACATCCTTTTCATAGATTTCGTCGTAAACTGGAATTACTCTTAATATTTCTCTGATTGCAAAACCAAACAGTAGCCTTTTCAAAAGTAATATCGTGAAATTGCGGACAACGGCGATAGTTATGTATCTTATGATGTACATTTATGATGCCATAACTGAATGTTTCCGACCTAATATATCTAAAACGGTTCCTACGAAAAGGCAACCGTCAATGATGGCGGTTATGCGTGGAGCGATGCCAGGCCAAAAAAACTTCCTAGACGACACTGGGAAAACAGTTTCGATGCCGTCGACAAATCGACACTCCGTAAAATAAGACCAGGCATTAAATGTGCCAGCGAAAAATCCATCAACTAATACGTGTCCATTGTAGAATTCTTCCCATAAAAATATATATGCAACGGGGTTGGGTAATTAATAACACAGTTACAACTTCTGTTTTTAGTTTGCCATTAACTTATTTCGTATGTATTCCACGATGGAATTTTCAAATAGTATATTTCATTGGAGTTTTCGTTGCTCGATCTTTTCAGTGATTTGGCTCAAGGTGAGACCTTTCGTTTCAACGACTATAGTGATGACAAATATTGCCGCTAACACGGATATACACGAGAAGATCCAAAAAGTTACGCTGGCTCCGATCAATTGAACTAAATTCCCAAAAGATTTGGTCACGACAAACGCGAGAATCCAATTTGTAAAAACAGCCAATCCGCAAGCAAACTCTTTGGTTGCAGGCGTGAATATTTCACCCACAATTATCCATGTCACGGGTCCAAACCCTAAACAGAATGCAGCTATGAACGAGCACACGATAATGACCGCGATGTACGACGGTATTGTGTCGAACGTTTTCTTGTCGTTATCTTGTAAGTAGAAATAGGCACCCAGCAGCCCAGTGCAGATAGCCATAACAACGCCCGAAATTATCAAGGGAATCTTCCGGCCCATTTTATCGACAACCGCAATAGCAACTATTGTAGCTAAAATCTGTATTGCGCCAACTATATCTGTATACGTAGATGCATTTTGATTTGTCGCAGCTTTCTGAAATTGAGTAATTTCAGTATAATTTGGAAGGCATATGATATTTTCCGCCATTCTCGCTACTTTCTTTCTTTACCTACCACAAAAATTTCCGTTGAGTAAAATATTACAGCATTGATTCCACTTAGTTGCTGGAACAGCTGCAAGCCCACTCCAATCATCAGCGAATATTTCACAGCAAATAACTTTAACTCGTTACGAATAAGGTCCCAAGTTAAGGATTTGCGGTTGCCTGCTTCAACAGCTAAGTCGCTTATCATTTGTTCCACGTCTACATCTTCTCCATAGAAGAACTTTATACTATCTTTAGCTGCATCTATCTTCCCAACCTCTACCTAGAGAGTTTTATTTAGAATTGAACTTTGAGAAATATTTGCATTTTTGTCAATTACACTAACCAGATACATCGCTGTCTCGGGCATTAGAAGGAACGGCATCGCAAAGACGAGAGGAAGGCTAAGTAAAATCAGCCCAGCGTGAAACACTTTCAGTTTTGCGCCGATTGCATAGGCAAATTCTATTCCAATCACTATAAACAGTTGGAAGCAACCGCCAAGCAATCCTCTTATATCCTTTTCTGCTACTTCTCCAATGTATATGGGTATCACAACAGTATATGCCCCTATACACAGGCCCAATAGAAATCGTCCTACCAACATCATTTCGACACGAATTGCGGTGAGTAGAAAACACCATCCAAGGATGAAGGGTACAAGAAGCGCTAGAATAGACATTTTCCTTCCAATTCGTCTCACCATCGGACTGCACAATAGTCCGCCAGTGGCCCCACCCAGAGTGAGGATCGCCGAAATCCAAGAGAAATGCTCGTCGCTTAAATCGAAACCATATTCTCGATTTCGGACGAGACGGATTTGGCTTTGCGCAGACCATCCCAGATTCGTTCCAGCAATGAAAGCTCCATTTACTGCTAAAATGCACGCAACAATTTGGTGCGATTTCTTTTTCCAGGCGACACTTGAAAACTTCATGATTTCATACGGGTGGGAATTCTATTTCGGCGAAATTCTGACTATTGTTTAGGTGGATGAGATAAGTTTATATGTAACTACTTGTTGAAATTTATAGATAACAATAGTACAAACATGGGGAGCATGTTTAAAAAATCCTATTTAGTTATAAATGACATAAGTCGATAGCACGCCTACTGTTTAATGCTACGCTCAAAGCGGAAAATTAATTAAAGCTTCCACTGAGTGAAATAATGTATGTATGTGCAGCGTTTACTTCCACGAAGGCAACTGATTTGTTGGAGTTTCTAGTTTCACTCATTCATAAACAGCAAGATAAAATAATATTCTAAATAATTTGCGACAGGTTTTAATTTTCTAAGATTTCTCAAACCAACAAAATATACAGATTTTTTAAGCCAACCAGGAAGGGAAACAGAAGATTCATAAAATCCTCGTTAGAACATTACGTTCCACATTTCAATAAGAGTTTCAGGCCGCTCTCCATTTTATGCTTGCATTCGCTTTGATCTTTTTATCTAATCCGATTCGGGGAATTTTTCAAGTTTCTACAACACTACATTATATATCAGTTTTCTGAAATTCAAACTATTTCCATTAAAACCCATATAATCATCATGTTTTACTTCGTCTGAGTTGAAATGAAACAATCGACTATCTTCAATGTGTAATCTAATTTTCTTCAACTTAATAAAATCTTAATAGAAACGACGTGTTGATTTCAAGATTCATCAATACATAATACCCAATTATAGCCAACTGCTTACCACTGTAATTATTCTCACAAAATCTAAACCTGTTATCACAACAATTTATTATCAAATGTTCACAGTTGATTAGTGGTTTTTGTTTTTGCATTTTTAGAGAACATCTAGAAAGGTCTACGGAAAGAGATAAATCAAGTTAAATAAGCAAAAGATCACACAAATAAAAAAATTCAAAAAGAAATGCAATATACATAAGAACATGGTAGTGAACTTTGAATTTTGGTTATTTTTCTATACCTTTGGTGAATTTATGCTATTTGGCTTGAAAACTACGCCAAGAGATGGAAACAATTATGTTTTCAATCTTTGTGTGTATGCAACAAGTGAAAATTGTCCTGATTTAAATGTAACAATGAACTAAACTACCGATTAAGGTTAAATTAATTTAGGCTAAAATCGCTTGTATATATATATATATATATAAAATGCTGGCGAAATCAAGCAACAGCATAATCAACAACGATGTAAAAATAAATTTAACTAGACACACACAATATAATTATAATACACTTCGTCAAACGGATTTTAAACTTTTCTCTACATCGGCTTTCGTGTCCACTGTGTGTACCCCGTAGGACCAGCACTACCGGTGTGTCCTCGTCTACAGGAAATCCATCTTTTCAAAGTATCCAAGAACGATTCGCTACTTTCCACGTCATCTTCATCGAAACGAAACACACCAGAAGTAAAGTCCTCGTCCTTGGTGGTTCCTACGAATTGCCTCAAGTCGGACAGTGGAAAGCCTTCACGATAATATTTCTTAATTGTATCGTATGCGTCCATGATCACCGAAATAAACAGCGACAGCACGACATAAATGTACAATGAAATAAACGAATACAAATATATGCGACAGAACCACCAGAGCATGTTCGAGTGGTTCGGCATTGTTGTGAACGTCGCAAACATGTCATCGCCATTGATTAATGCAAACAGACACTCGGACGTGGTCGACAGCGATCGAAACTTCATATGATACGGGCCGAGGATGAGCCAGCCGCAAAACGTGAACCCGGCGTAAATCAGTAAGGCGCATAGAAGGAAACGGAAAATTTTCGGCGCGGCACGTTTGAGCGTCAAAATGACCACATTGTATGTTTTGAAGAACCCTAAGTAGCGCAGCACACCGAACCAAACAAGAAGATTGCCCACTCCTAGAAACAGCGAGCATACGTCCCAGCCGTTGGTCACGAAATACTTTCGCTCGATTTGCTCCTTCAGCGCGGAGCCAATGATTAGCATGATGTCGTTGCAGATGATCATGATGTACCTGAAATTTATTTTTCAAAAAGCGTCGGAAGATAATAAAACTAAATTAGTTCGTTACCACGAACTACTTACCAGAAATTCACAAATTCCATTTTGCCGTCGCAACTCAAATCCTTCCTGTGCGTCTCTTGGAAGAAGTTTGCTGTTTTCACGCGAAGCAACTGTGCTCTGTATATCGCGCGGGCACACAACGAAAATGACAATGTGCAAATCAAAATCACGAGAATATTTAAAATGCTTCGAAGGATCGCGTCCAGTTCGGTGTCGGTGATGTATTCCATGTTGCCGCGACAATGCAGCCGTAGTGCTTCCGCCGATAGAGACAGTAGCATTTGTCCGTCGTGATCGCGATTGTCGAAGAATATGCAAATGTTGAACTTGAAGCAATCGGGCGCCGTCAGTGGCCCATACGCTTTAAAGTTCACGGTTTTAATCGTGAATTTCAACGTTGCCTTGACCAGCGCGGCGAAATTCACCTCGTAGTCCATTGATTTCAAAAATGCTTCGCTTCCAATAGTCGTCACATTCTCCGTGAGACTGAAGCAATGCCGATCGATTTCCGGATTGAATATGAAACTTTCGTTGAATCCAAATATGGTGCCTTCGCGATATGTGTACAGGCACAATACTAACGGAGCCATGGAGTTATCCTCCGTAGGATAGCTGTAGGGGCCGATTGCACGGCTCATATTTGCATAGCCCACTACAGCATAGTCGATTGTTGCGAAAAACTCTGGTTTTTCATAGAGCGCTAACGCTCCGGTGGCGGGCGGATAGGCCTCCACCTCCATAGTGGCATCCCAGCCGCGTAGAAATAAATGCGAAAAGGACAAACGATTGTCCCACGTGTAATTCACATGATTGTATCGGGAATGTGCAAACAAGCACAGCTGCATTGTTACCAGCACTATTTTGACAACCTAAAATGAAAAAAAGTCGACTATATTATGTGAAAAAGGAAATTTTCGCTTGCATAGCCAATACTAATTGATGGTACCTTTTGCAAGGGAATGGGTCGCTCAAGATAGTCTATGCATGTTTGCCTTTATGTTGCAGGTATTCAGGTCAATTATTCCGTGTATGTTGTAATGTATTCGGGAAGTAACATGGCCAAGAAGAAGACATCGACCTATCCTGTACTCAGTTACGATTTTCAATCTAGTATGAACTCTTTGAGGAATAGCCGCGCTACACTTGCATTATTTTAAATTGTATTTTAATGTAAGTCCTTCGGGATATCGATAAATAGTCGACAGCAGACCCTCGATACAGCGACCGCTCCAAAAAACCAATAAAAAGCGGTCGTTATAACTAAAGGTCGCCACAGCGTATTTAAAGATATAAACTAGTACGTTCTGTGTTCTGTGAGGATTTTACAATGAAAGAAAATTGTCAGTGCTATCTTCTTTTGCAAAATATCTATGTAATATTTCGATTGAATCGGAAGCAACTTTTGTGGTCGGCCTTTCAGGTGAATTCTCAACTCTTTATTTTTGATCTTATTCAGAATCGTCGATTTGATCGTTTTCAGACTCAGTAATCCGGGCAAAAAGTTTGTCCTGGTGTTAGATAATTCTTCACAGCACTGAAGATTAGGGTTCACCTGAACCAATTCATTGAAAGACAACTGGACAGGAAAACGAAGCTCAACCAGAAGATTTGCCAGTTCTTCTTGTACTTGTGGACGGGCATCGAACATTACGGATATTGGCGACGATAGTCGGACTTCAGGAGCTTGATATGGTGGCAAATCCGATTCTTTTATAAATTTTCTTTTAGTTTTGAAGTCAGCATGGCAAAAATAGCTTGCCATTATTTCCTTACATATCACATATTTCTGTCACATTTGTAACTGCATGTCGATTTTGCCAAGTGCGAAGTTTCATGGATTTCATATTACTTCTTGTTTTCAATTGCGCTATCACCCTTCCGACTAACTCGTTATAACGGAGGGGTTGTTACATACTATGTATATCGTGGGCACGGTCGTTCTAACGATCCTCTTTTTTACACTTACATACATATTATTCACGCTGCGAAAGTTGCAGTTTGCGGCGTCTACAATTTCATTTAAATATTTCAAAAGATTAACAACATTCAAAATACTGGCAGCTTTATAAAATATTAACAAAGCAATATCCATCAGTATTATGAGCCTCTTGAATTACTAACAAAAACTATAACTGCCTAAACAACATAAAAATCGACGCGCATCTCGAAGAAATAAATACTAGTTTTATGTGCCAAACAGTGTGTATTATGCTAGCTCGGATATGGCGTTCACACGGATCGTGTTCGCAAAACACGACGTGGAGATATTCAAACTAAATATTTGTTCGAATTATTGATTCTAGACAATTTTAATATGCCATCAGGTTTATCTGTTCCAAAGAGGTCGTTCTCAAGTTGTTCCAATGCTATCAGTATTTGGAATTTAGTTGAATCGGGCGTCTCTTATGGAAATTCAATCCCTTTTATTGAAAAACTTGCTTAATAATGTAGCTGAGACGCTCAGAACGTAGATAAAGTTCTACTTTAAACTTTTCAAATCTGGTTTGTGTTTTATGTAAGTGCACACTGCTGCCGCTACACATCATTCGATTCTGGCTGCTACATACTTCGACGTAGTCCGAATGGGAAATTCAAGAGATTATCGTTCAAGGAAACATGAGCCTATCATTCAAGTGGAGTAGTACGGGGCTGAAAAGTTGATTGAATTGCTGCGGACAAGACGGCAAACAGATGGACACGAGACATTGAGTGGTGGTGGTATCGAGAAGCGTTCCTAAAATGAGGCCAAATCATAATCAAAGTGTCGAGATCTATATTGCTCTAATTTATATTCATCAAGGGCGAAAATTATATTTCGACAATGATTCTGTATTCGATGGAACAAGCTGAAATACATAGAATATACGTCGCATCTCTGTTATCAGCAGTGTGTACAAGTGGCGTTTTGAGTAAACAATCTTTTCCCGATAAGATTGCCAACAAACAGACATCTGAGGCAATTTTCATCTTGTGAAGCCGAGGAGAGCAAATTGGCAACAATCAGACAATTGGTTCCTCGCCTCGGTAGATTGCAAAGGTGTTGCTACATTTGTCTAATGAGCAAACGAATGTAGAAGCAAATCTTTGGCTGGTGTGACTCATTTCTAGCCACACAGCCGTGACTGTTGGTGAGATTATAATGAAACTAGACACTCATCCACGCGCGGGTTTCAATTACAGCACAAAGGGGAAATCAAAGTCGGCCCGCTCGTTTCGACGTAAGCCAATTAGATACTCACTTGCACGACAAACTTGTACGGGAACTTGCGTCTGGCTTGCCACTTCTCGATTGGGTTCATGAAGAAGAATTGCAGCTTGCGTCGAATGCGCTCCTCGTGGAACGTTCCCGAGGACGAGGCTGCATTCAAATCAATAGTGGGCCCCTCACTGTCCATTGGTCCACGCGCTTCCATACTATTTAGGCTTGGCTCCGCGGCGTCTATTATGGAACGGCGTGGACTCGATGATCCTGTTGCTGCTGCACGCACCACTGTCGCCATCTTATTGGCACTGCTACCACCTTGTTGATCGAGAGCGGCGAACTCCTCGTCACTTTCACAACAAGAGTTTTCGCATTCGCCTTGGTCGACCAACAAATTAATTTCGCTCATCGCAGACGTTTCGTTTCAACCACCATTCACTGTTGTTGTTTTTTCTAAGGACGTGAGCGATTGTTGATTTCACGGCTATTCTTTAGCAATCCGACGACTACTCGACGTTCACTCAAATGGGTAAAACGAGCAGGTGGGAGCAATGGATCGACGTGAGCATTAAAAATATGATGCTCGAACACGGAAAACACTTTGCAATATAAAAAACTGAATGTAAAACTAAAAAAAGTTCATGGACTACTTTAACACACAAACAAGTAAAATTTTGTCGGTGGAAAATGCAGTATTCACGTTGACACTGCTTTAACGAATAGACTATGTGTTCAAGGATCGTGTTTTGTGGCTAGTGTGCCGTACTAAAATTCGTTTCTTCCATTTCTTTGTAGTTCACGACATGAAGATAACAAATAATGTCTGACATTTGAGACTTGACGTACTTGACATGTCAGCAGCTGACATTTGACAAGACAATTCAAGTCAGCAATGGAGGGGAATGAGAGTGCTGACTAAAGAGAGTTTCGAATTATGTTTTACCGACAATGTAGATGGAAGTGCAATCGCTAAGTTCCGGGCGTCTTCTATTCCATCGACAATGTAGATGTCAGTGCAATCGTTATGTTCTGCCTGCGCCAATTTTGCAGAACTAATTCCGTTAGGAACCAAAATTATTGAATTTAAAATTAAAAGTAAATACATCACGGTTAGTCACTGTCCCTTATTCATATTGTCTGGGAAATCATATGAACTCAATTCGAAAATAATGTAGACAAGTATTATCTATATATAAAACCATGCATGCCGGGAAACAAGAGCTGTTGTTTTGTTCCATTTTCCATCGTTGAAAGAAAAATTAATAGGGCAAACAAAAATGGTGCCATTTTAAAAGAAAACAAATACTATAAAATCGAAAACATGCAATCCAATAATTAAATAAAAGGGTCAAAGCAAATTGGCTACTGAAAATTGTTTAAACTCGATTAAAATTGCTAGAAATTGTTCGATTTACCCACTGTTTTTAGTAAACAGATATGATCATTCAATGATGATGAATTAATTACGTGTTGCATGGCCAACTTTTTACAATTCAAGCTGATATAAACTTGCACGTACTGGTAATGTTCAAAAAAACTTGCCAAGGGACATACAATAATAGCTTTAAACTAGAATACATTTCATTACTTCCTTGCCTTTCTAAAAATTTCAGCGGTGATGTATAAAGGGCATATAATCGTTCCAATTTAAACCACTCTACTTACCAAAATGAAAAAAAAATTGTTTCGCATACGACAATTCATATCACATTTTTTGTATTTGAAATATTATTTCACTACAATTTCACCACCAACAAAAACACTACAAAATTCAACTTTCCGAAATTTTTACGAACATATCTAGCGATTCAAGCAGATAGTCTATATCGCGGACCGACAATCGCAACTTTCAGCGATTGTTTATAATTAATTGAACGTTCCCACCGCGTAAATAACTTTCATTTAAAAATATTTAAAGAACCAAATATTGTTTCTCAATTGATAAATATCTCTATTTATTTCAGTTAAAGTTGTGGTTTTGCTTAAACAATTTTTTACGACCGATTCGTATTTCAACTACGGATTGTAGCCTTCTTCAGTATTTGTTCGTGACAAAACCAAAAAGCTCACATAAGGAACCAATAAACTAAGATAAATATCGTTATTAATTCATTCAGCTTGTAAAGTTAGGCGAAATGAAGTGACAATTTCAAATCACAACTGTTTACGGATTTAAGCAATTGCGGCTTGTAATTATCAATCATTATTGTATCATTACAAAAATTGAATGGATTAATACGCATTATCCTTCTTTAATACATATCCACATACCTTTTCATCTGCTTGCCGCCTGATGTGTTGCTCCATAAATGAATTTGACCTACCTAAAAATTAAAAAAAATAAGAAGAGTTGGTTATCGCATTCTTCTAATTATGAATTTATAGAATAATGACTACGAAGTAGATGGTGGAAATTGATTGATTGATTGATTGATATATATATATATATATATATATATATATATATATATATGCTTTTATTGAATCAATAAATAGTAATTCAATGAAAAAGTTTTTTGAATAAAACCCATTTCTGTTGAAATTAACTGCACGTACGTGAACATTTAAACTGTTTTGTTTCATCGAAGTCATAGTATATTTCAAATGATAAGCAAACTCTCTGGTCTACCTAGTTTTGCAATTAAAGTCAAGCGGCCATACGAGCGCTAGAATCAATTGTAGTGTTTTTCAAACAGTTGAGACCTGCAGGTCTTAACCCGTAACCGGAATCGCTATTATTCAACATAACTGGAATCGGGGCTCCAAATGGACCCTTTAATTTAAATACATGGTATTTTATAATATAGACACAAGTAATACTCCAATGGGTTATAGTTGTATTAAAACAAGTCTAATTTAACTGCGCGCGTTTCGAAATTATACGGTTTATTTTTTCTTGTCGGGTCCAAATGGACCCACGATTCCGGTTAAGGGTTAACTAAGGAGGATTTCCCTAAAGAACAAACTAGCATTGGGCTGGGCTTTTGGGCACTGTAAAATGCAAGGAAATGTTCAAGTGGATCAACTTGCTAGAAAGGTATCACGGGGCGGTGAATACAAGAGTCTCGATGCTAGTAAGAAGGTAGGATATAAAGGTATCGACCTACGAGCTGACATTATGGTGCTGGAAAAATCTGGGCACACGCAGCACTGCTAGACATATGTGGCCCAAATAAGAAGCGAAACATATGCTTTGTCTATTAGCTTTGGACAAAGGTTCATCGTGGAATTTTATGATATGGACCATGAGACTTTCAGTTAGCACACAAGGAGAATCGGGCTCTCTCAGCCAGCTCAATCATCTATGCCGAGCGAAGCTGCGCCGACAAAGAGGACACAAAGTCAGTAGAGCATCTTCTGTGCAAATTCGGCTCTAGCTATTAGGAGACAACCACTTAGGGGCATCCTTTTTCAAGAGTTGGTCAATTCTGAAAGAATTCTAAAAGAATTGACCAACTCTTTGATTTTTTTAAGAAACCAAGATGGTTCACAGAATGAATTAGAAGGTTTCCACGTCTCCAGGTGCAGCGGAAGCTGTTTGGCGTATCATCCTTATAACCTAACCAACTCTAACCTAGTTGAGGGACGAAAACTAATGGCAAAGTATTACAAACTCAAACTAATCACAGTTGAAAACTTCATCAAAGTTTAAATCCATTTAAACTAAATCAAGTGTAAATACGCGCAAAGTGAAAATTTTTTGGTATGTGAAATATATTAGAGTGTATCTAGAATCCTTTGAACAGCATCATTGCACACATTTCCTTTAACTGGGGTCATATAAATGTTTGCTTTTGAGAAAGTATTACCGTCCCAAAAAGCATAGCACATACCCTACAGGGATTATTGTTATTATTGCTTGAAAGACTTCTGTAAAAAGTGCATTTTTAAATTGATTTTTTTCACCACACTATATATTTTCGATAAGGTAAATTGAATCTTTTTGGCAAAATAGTTTTAATTTGTACAAAAAAAACTTCTTCGATATAAAACCTTAAGCAACATTTTCTAGAAAACATTTCTAATAAACGCTTCTATCGAACAGTTTTTAAGAAATATTTATGAGAAAAGTCCTATTTGAAATCAACTTTCATAGCTAATTCTTCGCCAGGAGTTTATAAAAATAAATATACAAAAGTGTGTTGGAAAGAAGATTTAGTAAAATAACAATAAAGTTTACATTACGATAAATATTACTCGGCTGAAGATAGCTTTACTAACATGAATCAATCAATTCAATTGTACACAGGGTTTTTTAAAAGAAGTTTTTATCTTTCTGGGACGTATTTTCAAGGCGTTACTCGGACGCAGTTCCCAAACATTCCGATTTGGTTTTTGGTTGTTTGATACTTTATTTTCCAATAAATTGCAATTAGTAGATAGTATCGTTGTTAATATTGCTATTGATTTGCCGGCTTTGAAACTCATGAATATGTACTCTCATAAAACTTGTGCATTTCTGCGGGCCTTCTGAATACCATCAATAACTTATCAAAGCTCTGCGCCTCTTGAATCCGTCAATCAATCAAATAGCGGCGAAATCCCTTAATCCCCTTTTAAGTTCACCATTAATAGAGCCGTCGTAAACACAATGACCCAATATTAAGCATTTTCGGTTGTGTCTATGATGCCGAAAATAGCTGCAATAAATCCCCGATAGTATCAATATAATGGGCGCAATTAAACTAATAAAATCAGAGTTTTGCTGGGCAAGCCAAGTCGGCCTTTCGGCATACATCTGGACGACAGAACGAAGAACTGCCGTCGGTGGTTACAAATATTGGCATTTTTAAGATCGCTGGAAAAGCCAACGATGCGCGGAGGCTTTCGTTCGTTGTTCCTTCATTCCATATCTGTCCAACTTAATTGCTCGCTCACTTTGTCTTGTTCTTGTAGCTTTCCATTTTTGTGTTGTCAAAGAAGCCGGCGGCGACCCGTCCGTCCGTCTGTCCGGCCATCCGAAGCACCGACGGACGGAATGTATAACGATACCGTATCCTGTTGTAATGCCTAATATTGTTGCGCGCACAATATTATGTCGTAAACAAATAAAATCCGTTCGGAACTTCTGTTTTCTTAGCACCAAAAAACCAACCCAGCATACCATCTTCGCTTGTATGTATGTATCTCAAATAGGTTTTAGTAGAGTGATAAGCATTTCACCTGGACTCGGGATTAGATACCTGATGGGCACGCATATAAAATCATCACTTCTTTGGAAATGCCGAAAATGGATTGAGTTGAAACGATGGACGTTTATGAAAAGTATCTGTTTGGATACTGTACGACCAGCAGAAAAAAAATAGATATAGATTCCATCGTTTTCTTCTTTTGGTGCTGCCGAATTTTATGACCAGCTCTATATGTTATTTAGATGACTTAATATCGGAGCTGGGCAATTGTCGATGCAACAATAGACGAATTTCTAGTGTGTAGTGTTTTTTTATCATATCATCATCGCCCAGCTAGAACCCTTGCCAACGAGATCTACCTTTTTATGTACACTAAATAGTAGGCTTGATGAAAGAAGAGTTGGCATTCATTGAGGAATCCAAAACAACTTTTAAAGTGTAAATGCCAATTGTAAATGATAAATTAACGATGTGTAAACAGCTTTAAGGGAACCGTTTTCCATGTAAACTATTTAGAGTTTTCAGCTGTGATAGAAGAACTTGTATGGAATAGATTGTAAATTGAATTGATCGTAATATAGCTACCTTCGATTCCTATTAGAATCACTATCCGCTTACTTTGAAGCTCATCTAGCTGTTCAAGAAATAACGAGCAACTATTTATCTAACCCTGAAGATGGAAGCATATATGCAGCCATTCGACAAATCCAACTCATGACTATTTAACTGAACGTTGCGACCAGATAATTAGTTCTTCAGCAAAACAATATTTTGGTTAGGCTTACCCCAATCCATTTATTCACACTCATATGAGTTAGGCGAAATATGTTGCATAGTTTGCCGAAGATCTACTGGTCTGGTCTAAGCTTAAGTTGTTCTGCATTTCATTAATCGACGGGGAACTTTTTCGAAAATTGGCGTATACAGAAGGAGAAATTCGCTAAATTCATTTGATATGTGGCGGACAACGATGCATCCAGATGTGTGAACGTTTAGCGAACATCTTTTCCACTCCACCATGCCAGAGATGTGATGTTTGCCAAGCATTGATAGGCTTGACAACATTGCAAAGGGGAAACATGTTCACCAGTGATGGCTTCATCATGGAAGTAAAGTAAGTATTACTTCCTAGTCAATTTTAGTATTGACTTCATTTAGTATTTCTGATTTTCCCGAAAACTTTCGAGTCACTTTTTACTATGCTAAGGCAACTGTGGAAATTTAGATTACAACCAAATTCGTTTTCGTGCTGTCTTTTGCGCGAAGTAGTTCCAAGGCATTTTTATTCAAAAATTTCCGCTTTTTGTCTTTCGCTTCGCTTATGCGACACTCGTAATTGAGAATCATATTCTTCCACTTCTTTCTTTTCTTTGTGGTGAATTTTTTTTCGTTTAAATTCATTCGTCGGGACTGTGTTATTACATACTACTTTTGGATAAAACACATTAAATTATTCATTTCCAACTTCCTCTATACTTTCAATTGAGTATAAACTGGAAGAGTGGATAGATAATTTAATCAACACAAAATAAGATCGTTGGAAAACAAAAGACTTAAGCCAGTAACCTCCTTTATGCAACAGTTATTCTCTCATTTGAAACTCGTTACAAATTTCAAGAAAACAGTTGTCATACAATAAAAAATTTCACCAAAACCACATTTCAACCGCCTTCATTTACTGAAAAACGCTCTGCAATGATAATAATGATTAGAAATGTTGTTTACATCCAGTAAAAGGTCGGCTGGAGGTATCTGTAACAAATCCTTTTACTGTCCCATAAAATAATTTTCTGTGTCATTTAATCTCGACCATTTCACAGGCACCTCTCTTCGTAACATCAATTGTTTTTGGGATTTTCCAGATTTCCTTAATTGCCATGCTTTCAAGCGAAAACAAAACAAGCCGCCATCCAACATGACGCCATATTTTATAGCAACACGCACCCCAGCTAGGACGCGATCAGGTAGCAAATGTAATTTCGTGCTGGAAATGCAGCCATCAATCATAGGACTAAGTAAAATCATCGCCCAGCAAGTCCAAGTGCAATCCATATTTCTGCAGAAAACAATCAATATTAAATAACACGATCTTTTCCGTGGTTGTGTGTACAATACAAACTCGTTGATGGTACGTACGAGTATCATTGACAACAACCGGCGGCCATGCTGGTAGGCAAACAAAACGTTACGAGGCGGAGCCATCGGCTCTTCGATTGATTGATACTGGGCACGATTGCAAGACGAGTACAAGTCGTGTGATTGCGACAAGTGAACAGGTAGCGAAGCAGCAGGTGCAAAAGAGACACCCGAATCGCAATCGAATATGAATGAACTTTGCTCGTTCATACATTGACAATGAATATTTTGTTGAACGTAATAGTATCTTTGGCAAAGTAGGGATCGCCAGTTGATGGAAGCATTTGTTTGCAGAACGGAATATATAATTGCACGGATGTCAAACAAACGATCATCGTGGCTGTATAACAAGCTATAAAATTGCATTAGATTGTTTGGTCAACTCATCGACACTTTATCTGAAGCGTGTGCAAGCGCCCAGAAACTCTATGAATTTGGCCACGACCTGAGAACATATTGGTATCATCATACGATTCCAGGACGATGACATTTGATCGTCATCTGAATATCATCTCAACTCTTTTAAGGTGCAATTTAATTTACAGATACGCTAATTATTTGAATAAAATTGAGTTCAGCCTTAAGATGACTATCGACACAAAACCTATTCGCGGTCACATTGTGGAGCGGCGGCGGTAACTTGTTGGCTCCACTATTTCGAAATTAAAATTAGTTTATATCATGCATTTGAAAAAGCAGCAAAAACAAAATCAGAAAATTAAATAAACTGGTTTGGCGATTCAAGTGATTGGCCATTGTCCATATATCCACGGATTGTGGACCATCTAAACTACGAGACTAACGGAATGTGAATATTCCATTAAATTTTAATTTGGAGCTTTTCGTACCTTCATAGATGACTGACAACCTTAACGATGTAAGTATAAGAGTATTACATATGTTTTCTTTGGAAACAATCAAATTACCCATACAGATTGAAGTTGTTTCATTATAATTTTGATGCCACTAGACGTTATCCGTTTTAATAATCAAAAAGGAAATATATTCAAAATTGAAAACTTGTTGTTGATGGAATCAGGTAGATTCCAGGGTGAGGTGATATAGACCAGGGCGGATCTGTAAAAAACGATTACATTTGGCCGTTGCGGGGGGAAGGGGCACACTGCTTTTTGCGAGAAAAGTTGTGGAATAACTCGTATAACAATAATTGACTCATCCGGCCTCTCAGCAAAGTCGGAAACATTTAAGAAAATCGAAATGTTTAAAAATTAAATTAAATACTTTTCTCACTTCTAACTCTAAAACGGTTCATTTTAGAGCAAAGTTGAATGGAAATAAAATCTGCGTAATAAAATTTTCTATAAGATAGGATTGGTTAAAGTTTTTAAAACGTTTAACCCTTGCCACAAAATAGCAATAAATATTAAGAAAGGAGAAACAAAGCCTATTTTTACCACTTAGAATGCACTTAGGACCTTTATAGTTCGCCTAGCAAATCTTTACAGTGTAAATAAAGAGCACACCAATTTTCATCAAAACCGTTTTAGTAGATTGCGCATACTAATTGTGCAATTTAAATTTATTTAGAAAAATTCCAAAAATTTGAAAGCTTACAAGTCAGAAACTTAAGCTTATAAAAGTTTGGAATTTTTTTCACATATGAAAAAGCACTTTACCCATCAAATCCACTTTGCAAAATTAATATCGGATTATTAGGGCAGCCTCAGCATTTTTTGCTGAACTCGTAGGAGCCAAGCTGAATCCCCAGCCGCCCAGCATTGTTTTAGAGTTTATTACCAAGTTTAGCGAAATTTGCTGAGGCCGCCCTAATAATTTGATTTTAATTTTGTAATGTGGATTAACTTCTATAAGCTAAAGTTTCAGAGTTGTAAGCTATCAAATTTATTTAAATTTTTTAAAATAAATTTAGATTGCACAATTAGTAGGGCAATCTACTGAATTGAATTTGATTGAAGTTTGTGTGCTATTTTATTATATTGTGAAAATTTTCTAGGCGAACTATGAAGGTCCTAAATGCATTTCAAGTGGTAAAATAAAAATAAAATAAAGTCTTCTTTTTCCCTATGTTTTATATTTATTGCTATTTTGCAGCAAGGGTTATATGGTTTAATTTTTTTAATTAATCCTATCTTATAGAAAATTTTACTACAAAACTTTTATTATCGCGCAACTTTGCTCTAAAATGAACCGTTTTAAAGTTAGGAGCGAGCAAAGTAGGAAAAACGATTTTTTTAAAGTTTCAAACATTTCGATTTTGCTAATGTTCCCGACTTTTTTGAGAGGGAGGATAAGTCAATTATTGTTATACGAGTTATTCTACAGCTTTTTCTGCCTCCTCCCCCTCCCTGAACGGCCTACTGAAAACAGATCCGCCCTGGCCTATACGTGAATTTAAAAGAATTGTTCTACTATTAATAACGTTTGCTGTTGGTTCATTGTTGTCTCTGAAAATTTTAATTGCACAAGGCTTGGTCAAATAGAATACTTTCGTGATATTCCAATCAACTAGCCTAGTGTTTTTTTTTGTAAATTCCATCAACTCCATGTGAGAACACTTGTTATTTGTAATTATTATACAATTATTACAAAATTTAAGCTTTGATCTTGGTATTATCTTCTATCTACATACTACAAATCCCGAAATGTGGCCTCTTATTCGCTTGGACATCGACTCAAAATAGGCAACAGAAACAACTGGAGATGATTTACACTATTTTGCAAGTGATTATCATGATATCCAATAGTTTCAACTTTTAATTTATTTAAATTTAAACGTTTTCTATGTAATCAC
Source organism: Oxycera nigricornis (assembly GCA_963942545.1). NCBI lineage: Eukaryota > Metazoa > Arthropoda > Insecta > Diptera > Stratiomyidae > Oxycera > Oxycera nigricornis. Next base: position 98,709,983 of record OZ012663.1, read on the forward strand.
AACCATCATTTCCTAAACAAAAATTACAAAATTTCACACGTTCTGCTAAGAATTTCCCGACGAGTTTTTCATCACTTTCTCGTAATTATTCAGCATGAACATAGGAATTATCACAAGAAGACAGTAATAAATTGTTGTTGAACTCCCCGATTATATCCATGCTAATTTTTTCTACAGATTTTCAACGTTACATAACTATGAGATTGGCGCTAATAATTTAATAAATGGAAGGCGCTTAGTATATCCTTATTTGAAAACTAGCACTTCAATACAAATTTGATAAGTCTAAAATTGCTTAATTACGAATTCAATCAATCTAGATTCCAGATGGGCTGGCATTTTTTAGGTGTTACCGATACAACCCCTCTACATAACAGGCTTATGTCTGAAATTTTCGTCAAAAGAATCGAATCAATTAGCAATGAATGTTTTAACTAAAACGAAATAACAACGTCAATTTATCGTCATAAAGTAGATCAAATAACCACCTGCAAATTGGCTTTTTCAACATGACGAAGGTGAATAGCCCGACGAAATTATTGATCTGTGTGTGTGTGTGTGCTCACACATTACATGGAGAAGAAAAAATACAAAAAAAAACAGATATTCCATTTTGATTGGTTCAATATGAAGAATTTTTTCTATGTGCATTTAAAGTTTTTGTTACCAAGCTTAAAACTTTCTTGAAGCTAGTAACAATCATCAACTATATACATAAAAAAAAGTTTGTTCAGATCTAGTCACATGGAGAGTGTTGAACGAATTCCGGGGGAAGTCTACCAAAATTTCACGTTCAAGACTTCCAAAGTGAAATAACGAAACGTATGACCATTCACTGAAGATGAGCATCGAACAATTCACAATTTTATACTCTGGTCGCGATCTAATTGTACACACTTTTTGAAAAGACTGTCTCAGGATGAATTTATAAACATGAGGAGGTATTCACTTCGTTTGGGGGTTAATTATGCTTAGAGTTATGTGTAAATCATCTGCCTATGTTTGGAAATGTTGTTTGAAAGGGTAGATAATAGAAAACATTTCGTTCAGCACGTTCTTCTGAATTTTAAATAAGTGAAATAAGTATGGCAATTATGATGCAAAACTCACACAGGAAATTTCGTAGTCTTCAAATTAAAAAATATATATCATCAATGCATATAATTAAACTATTCAATCTGTGTTTATTGGCATCAATGCTAAAAAGATAATAGCCCAACTGTTTCCCAGCATGATTAAGGGCACTTTGGTCTGTGTATATTAATTCGATTTATCAGGATATCTGGGTTGGCAGTGTGCCCCTCTTCATTTAAAAAACAAGTAAGCCATGTTAGATTGAAATCAGTTCTAGATTTTGTTACGCTTCATCTGGAGTACCATATATGTCTTCTCAGTTTGCATTGAGTCTCTGAAACCATTCAGTGCCAGCACTACCTTGTACAGAGGTCGTTGCAACAGCATTTGAAAGTCATTCGTATTTGCCCTAATCGTCAAGCACATTTTTTTGAAGAGCTTCATGGGAACGGTAGTTCATCTACGAGTTGTGGTAGGTAGCCTTTGCCGCCTTCGTCTGCAAGTCTTCATCTTCTTGAAATCAATCATCTTTCGGCGGCACTCACTCCCGTCCATAAATCCACTAGCAACAACGTCAAGCCAATTGCTCGCACTCATCCATTCAGGTGAGAAGAGGTAAGGCATAGCCCGAAGTAGGTGTGGTCGCCGACAAGATATTCCCGCAGCTACTCAGGTGGATGCAGCACGAATGAAAGAGCAGATATTCAACATACATGATGGCAAATCTATACTCCACGGAAAAGGCTTGTGAAGCGGCGCGCATTGGTGTTGTGCTGATGATGATGGTGGTGGAGAAAAATGCAAATTTTTTTTAATGCTCGTTCAACCTGCCCATTGTTTCGCTGCTTCGGCCAGATCACATTTCAGAGCAACACAGCACGGTTAGTCGTTGAGTGTGAATTTGACCGCGAAGTATTTAGCGCTTAGATCTTAAATACACTTTTCGCATTTGCGAGGATCATGAAGATCATCTTAATTGTTTGAATTAACAGTTTAACAGTAGTTTGTGAAGTGTTGCCCGTACTGCGTTTTGCATAGAGCCCCTGCATTTTTATCTTTGGCGCTGCGTTGTAAATCATGCGAAACTTTTACTGAGCTGTTTTGTGAAATGTTAATCAAAGTCTTCCAATATTATATCCTGAGTGAGACATTATCGGTTGCTTGCTTCTTTTCTCTTATGTAACGTTCAGCCCCGCAAAAAGTGAATCAAGACTACATTAATCGTCGTGACCATCTATAAACGAACTTCTCAACAACAAAAAAGAACCATTACAGAAAGAAAGAGTACTACTATCCCTATTTTCGTATCGGTATCTTTTTTCTCTGTGATTATTTATAAATCACTTGACAAACGTATACTAATTAATTAGAGTTTGTCTAAGGCATTTAAACTGTGCTGAGGGGTTGATTCACTACGTTCGCAAGTCCGTTTGTCTGCTTGTTAAGCCCCTGGTACATACACGACAAATAAGTGATTCTTCCGGTTTTTCTTTTACATATTATTGAGAAACTATTAATGTGAAGATAATAATTGAACTCTTCCGATACGGTGTGATATGATACAGCAGCCACCTGTTTTCTTCGTCTCTTCGTTCAGTTTTGTTCAAGTGAAGGCAAAAAAAAAATTCTTTACGTTTCAATGTTACTTATTTTTGTCAATTTAGTGTGAATTGTTAGAGCTTATTGTTAATCATAGTGCGACGCGTGGTGGTGTTTTTATTATTTCGCGATAAATATATGCATTTGATTGTGATTTACGTTTATTAGTGAAAAAGAATTGTTAGGACATTTTTGATTTGCATGTTAATGCTTTTTTATTGGATTGTTCACATGAATTGAATTATCTTCATATTAGTGAAGTTTAACAAATTGACAGTGATTAGAGATTTATGTGAGTATGATATTTAATCAAGTTTTTATACGATGGTGTTACGGTTGATAACATTATTTTCTTAAATGTTTATAAAATCTTCATGTATGCATATTTTATGAGAAAAGTTTTTGTCCAAAAATTTTACATCATTTTCAGCAAAGCATCAATTAACTGTTGGGCATATCAGATCATAATATCATGAATTGTGTGTAATTGCAAATCAGATCTCAATGGTATATTTTATCTTCAACGATCGTGCCCTCCAGTACTTCAAACCTAATGATCCTTTCGCCGCCCTTGTTTTAAGTGAAATTATATATTCTTGCAGTTTTTTAGGTGGTCTATTCCCCTGCAGTTTATTCTAGTTCGTACCCATCGCATTTTCGGCAGGTTTATCAGACTGCGCACAGCTACTTTGTTCTACAATTTGTGCGATTTATGGTAGTATGAAATGCTATGCTCCATTCATTCCCGACAAAGATTTGTCGAAGGAGTTTTGTTGAAAGTTGACCAATGATCTCCCCGAAGTTAGTTTGATTACTCGAAATTAATTTATACTTCCATCATAAGATTTCATCTGTTTTTTATTCATTCTGTTTTTTAAATAGCTCATCTTAAGGAAAAATGAATTTTTGAAAAGGACAATAATAAAATCAAAACGATTAATTTTCAAATAAGTGCTTGATTAAGTAAAATGTAGACTTGTGAAGCTTAAAATGCATGACTTTTGAAAAGTGTACACACTCCTGGAGAGAAAGTAGTTGTTTACTGAAACGAATTGAATTCATCACGAATATACTATCTTACATCTAGAGAAAATTAGACCCAATCGATTAAACAGGTCATAATTTGCAATTAAATTCCATCCATGGGAGTTGTGAAAAAATTCTTCACTATCAATCACCGGCCAAAAGCAACAAAATGAAGAAAAATATCACACTATCTCAACAACTAAACTACTCAGGCTATTATTGATAATAAAGAAGGGAAAATTCAACAAAGAAGTTTGTTTTTTGTAGAACCCCAAAAAGTCAATTTTTGCAAATCAGCAGAAATAAGAATCGTTCTTCTTTGCAAGGAGACACTTAAAACACAACTCTGTTGTAAACAAATTATATTTCAATATGCCATTCGCTAATATAAGTATAAATTCTCTGGTCATTGTGTTATTTGCTGTTTGTACATGCATACAAGTCTAACACGTGTAAACAAATTATTTCAAAGAGCTGTCTTAACGCTATGTTTGTTCACTCATTCATTTAACTACATACATGTTCATTCTTTTCAACATTTATTTATCTCTCGTATGTATGTGCGCAAGCTTCTTTGATTTTTTTAAAATGTAAAATATAGTTTTCCAATGGAATAGACTTTTTAAAGTATCCATCGACTCGGTGAATTATATTTATTTATTTTTTCATTCCGAGAAGAGGAAAGCAAAAGAAACAAATAATTCGAAAATAATGTTATTTCAATAGTGTATAGATTTAGGCATTACATATTTGTTTACTCAAGTCCAAATGTACACCGAAATATAAATGTAACAACAATTATTTGCATGTACAATGACGACAAAGTACCAAACTTAAACGGGTCTTGGGTCCGATGGATAGAGGAGAGTAACAAATAAAAATCTGGAATACACAAAACTTTATATTTATTAGATTACATAAATCATTTTCTGTTGTTGCCGTTGCTGATGTCAAACATGATGTCTTACGTAGAAGCACTCAAGTAGGCAGCGACACGTAAAAGATAAATATCAAATAGTGAAGGAGACTGGAAACGCTTGAAAAATCACCACTACGACGACGTGGACTGAAGACGATAGCAACAACAGCGTGTTCATTGGCAACGACAATCAGATTCCAAGATACAGGAAAACAACCTATCTTGTGGTCTAGTTAAATAACAGTCGGAGAAAATTGATTTTGTCAATAGCCCGTGTATGTGACTCAAATCGTGGAACTAACACCACATGCAGATACAAAATACACAACACATTATTCCATTTGCTCAACGGCCGCCAATATCGAATATGCATGGACAAGGTGTAGTAGTTGTATCTTTAGATTTATAATGGTTTCTAAGTGAATAACAAGCGGATTTATTTTCATACATCCTCATTGGTCTGACCTTTTGTGTTCATTAAAAACCATCAATCGAAGCAAATTTGCCATAGATTTTTTTCTATATGACCTCCAATGTCTTCTCAAACAATTAAATTGCCGACAAATTTCAAGTTTCCCCGAACAAATCGTGAATAACTAAACATGAGCAAATGATGAATCTGTTACCAGTCACAAGACACGGCAAGACACCAAGCCTATTCGCTCCTTTGTTGACTTTCCTGTGACGATGTCAGCAGAGGTTATTGAAATTTCTTTGAATCTGGTCTTCTTCAAAGAATATTGGTTAAAAATATGTACCAAAGTGGCAAATCACGTCAGCGCTGAGAAATCGTGCACAGCCTATTAAAGCTGAAAAATGCTTGTCGTATTCTCTAAACAATTCATCTTGAACGTTTCTAATTAACAATATTTGTTCTACCATCGATTGATTTTCAATAATAGCCAGATATTGAACAAATCATGCACTAGTGCTTTATTTTTCGAAGATCACAGACACCGAATAAAGCCATTCAGTTGGTAAACTTATGACCACGGATCGCCCATGCATTCTCCACGAAAACGTGTCTGTAAGGTGAATTAGTACACCATAAACACCAAATATACAACACAGAGAGACATATCTATCATTCGACACAAATGGGAAAAAAGAAGTTCAAAAGGCTGCCGTTCAACTCGAAATTACTACATTTAATTTTATTGCTTTATTGCTAGAACCAACCTCAAGGGGTAAATATCTGAAAACTCACCGGCATTTTTTCTGATTATTTAAGTGAATTTTCTGTTCGTTTTTGTTTTGTTTTGGTCGTTCAGTTTATGTTTTTCCTTTGTTGCATTTCAAACAATTTCTTAGCTGAAATATATAGTATTGTCACGAAATAGTATTGAAATCAATATTTTATATTTAATAAGCACAAACTACTTATATTATTATATTTCTGTATTGAATGTGTCCGGTAGCACTTGAAATAGCTACATAAGTACATGTTGTTAGCTTTGAAACCAAAGACTTAAGCGAGAAACTTCGATTTACGACATTTATCCAGGCGAGTTTCGTGACTATATTTGATAACTTCAACTAAAATTGAATAGCGGAAAGAGTGGCAAACAATTTGACAAAAATGTGAGATATATACTTGTGTTCTTAAGTTAACTATTAACACTAACAAAGACATAAAGATTTTTGGCGAGTTACTTGCTTGAATCTTTCGTTATACTTTTTATGGCTAATATTTACCCCGCAGAGCATGTAGCTACATATAAAAGTTTGAAATTTAAGAGTGACATTGAGTTTGAAAACTGAATCCATCTTCCTTATATAAAGATTTTCGCTGTACCTTTCGTGATTATGATGGTTTATTACGACGTTTTTTGGTGGCGAAAAAAGCCTAAAACGACGACCAATCTGGTTGTCAACTAAGTCGTCAACCTGGTTGAGGTTAAGCCTACAGACTGAACAACCGAATCGTCAACTTGAATGCCAACATCACTTTGTCGAAAATTTCATGGTGAGAGGACGTCTGCTCAGACTATGTACGGTAGATAATTTTCATATGCCTTGTTCAAAATGAGTGATGAAATATTTTTCTCATATTTTATTATTGATGAACTATGTGAAGAAGGGGTTTCTTCACAAAAAAAGATCGATTTGCACAGTTTCGCTATTGAAACTTAACGATGTGCACTCGACAAATTCTTGACTCGAAATGATGTTGACGTTGATGTTTGCCAACATGGCCATAGACGGCAAAACATGTTTGTCAACATTAAGCCCCTCCCACAAAAATCACAAACATTTGATTTTACTTCAACCTCAACTTCAACATGAACTTCAACCGTCAACATGCCTACAGACGTTCAACATTGATACCAACATGGCAAGTTGACGACTTAGTTGACAACCAGGTTGGTCGTCTGTACGCCCTTTTACAGATCTTATTATTTGAACCCTATTGTTCATTACAAGGAGATGCCATGGTTTCGACATCTCAGATTTGGACGAAATCTGGCACTTTTAAGTAGAACACGTCAAGATTTTCGATCCTTAAAATAGTAGACTGCAACACGACCTAATGATCGCGAGCTAGTGGCGTTGCTTCCTACACTATACCGTTTCTATCAAACGCGAAAACTTACTAATTCATAAGCGACGCTAAACACTTTAGAGGGCTGGTGTTGCGGTCTAATATTTGAGAGATCGAATATCCTGGATGTCTTCAATTAATGTGCCAAATTTCGCCCAAAATTTGAGATGTCGAAACCGTGGCCTCTCCTTGTTAGTTAAAATTAGCCTACTAATTTTGTCATTATACGATAAACTAGAATAATCAGTATATTCTCGTTAGTTTCATTGGAATACTACTAATTTTTTAAAAAAACGAACCATTTCAGTGTGAAGCATGGGAAATTGTAGCGACGTATGGAACATTTTTTTTTACGATAAAAATTAACAAAATGATGGCTATTTAAAAATGAAATATCAAATTAGACAATTTTTTTAAAAAATTTTGCTCAAAAATATGAAATTTTCATGTAACGAAAAAATGCTTCCAAACGACGTTAAAGAATGGCGTGGCAAGTGATGTGACCCAATTTAAGTCGGTTACAAAACAACGACGATTTTTTTAAAACATACACTGACCTTTTTTTCTAGTTTCGCGACTTTTTCAAGCAGTCTTGATGAACAATTTGAAATTTTCGTGTGTCTATAAGTTTCAGATATTTATTTCGCAATATTTACAGAATTTCAGAATATATTTCAGCATATATCCTGGGTTGATACTTTATCAACTTTAAGGGTTGTGTTCAGATGTTAAAAATTCATTATTATTGTTCATATTGACCAAAAATAATTTTCGCAATATTTGAGAAACGATATTTTTCTTGGTTAATTGCTTTCATGTTTTATGTTTTACTCGGCCAAATAATTCAGTACTTAGATATTCAGTAGTTGAAATGTATATGTACATTGGAGCCATTACTAATTTTTGGGGAACGAAAGAACAATTGCATATTTTTAAAGTCATGAAAAGACTTTAATTTTTCAGCAGAATATAAACAGCAAATTTAGTTGAATCAAACCATTGCTGATACTTTTAAAAAATGTAGTTAAAACTATGGCCATGGCCTAGAGTCTTTATGTTTATTAACGCTAGAGTGATAGCCCACGTCGCAAAGGCGCCCAAAGAAACGTAATATCATTGCCGCTTTTATTATATATAAGTAAAAAAGTGATCAGAATTTCCAAAAATAAAAAAATGAATTAAACTTTGTTTAATTTATAAATTAGGAAACAATCTTTATTATTAAGTAGAAAAAATTAGTTTAAAATAAAATAAACCTTCACAAGTATGTATCGTGCGCCTCTAAGGCATATGGTTATCTTCAACGCTATTTCCACGAAAGTTATTACTCTAGGGTTAAATAGTTCAATAATAAGGTTTTGGTCCATTTCTGTCCACGGCATTCAACTGAATATGTTTAAAAGATTCTTGATAAAAAATTCACTCACCCTACAATTTAAGCATACATAAAAGAAATGACGCTGGCTCTACCAAATTCAATAGTATTTCTCGGCTTAGTTTTATTTTAACCGATTCTTGAATCTTTAATTTTGGTCCCAATAAAATGTATGTCAGCCTTTAGTTGAGGCAGCAATACAGACAAGTTCCACAGGAGAACTACTATAGGTTTCTGGTAATTTTCCTTTTTAAATTGGTATATTTAGAACAGCACCAAAATTTTCTGCACACTTTCAATTGCTTCAATAAATGTAACTAAAATATCAGATAAAACAATTATCGTCTGATACACAAGTTTAAATGTCTACGGAAGAAACACATATTCACGTCTTTGGTGCTGCGGTCATTTCATGTATGTATTTTTCTAAGGACTAATATATATTAATTTTTTTTGGGGAAAATTACATAAGGATTGGTTCATATCTCAATGCTTCTAAGAGTGGCTGATGTATTTTGGACAAAATAAATAGGAATAGATACCATCATGCAAATTTGGCAGCCAGAACTCCTTATAAACTACTCAAACTATTCTAGACTAATTCAAGACATTATATTGTTTGCTTTCAGACCAAACTATGGCAACATCACACATCCTATCAGCAATTGATCCCATTGTTACGGGCAGTACATCATCCAATAGCAATTCAACAAATAGCCAAAACGAATCGAATCGTAGTCCTGATTTAGATAGAAATTTGCATGTCACATTGGATGATCGAGATTTGTGGTTGCGCTTTCAAAACTTAACGAACGAAATGATTGTTACCAAAAATGGAAGGTGAGTACACATTTGACACTGTCGATGTTTAAAATGATTTAATTAATGGTTAGTACTTAAATTTTCACCTTTTCAAATAACACTGCAAAACAAGCACGATTGAGTATGTATTCGCGCAGCTTATTTACACAATTTTCCAGAGAACTGAATACGGAACATTCTGTTTTATCAATTAACGCCTGATATTTTTCGCCAGTTAACAAACGATCACTAAATACATTCGATTATAGACATTGATTGTAAAACACTTTTTGATGAGAAGCACTGTGTGATGTATGTATGCACATCATAATGCTGAAAGATCGGTTACTATAATATAAAAAATAATATTTATATTTGTTAGTAGAACTGTTTGTTCTCTTAGCTTCAAATATTTGTAGCTGCGCGGATCAACTCACGCAATAGTTTATGGCGACGCTTGTTGAATTTGGTGTCGGACTCGTTTAAAATCGTGCAAATACTGTTATCAAGTAGAGTACGAATAAAGGTCAAACTACAAAAAAACAATAGAGTATAACTCTAAGCATTCACAGAGAGCTAATTAGCATGTTGTAAGCACCAGTTATATGTCCTTGTAGGCATATAGATCAGTGGCTCAGCATTTAGTAGTTCGACTTAATCAAACTTTAATTTTAACTAGGGCGTATTTTCTCTCTGCCTATTGCATTGAAAAGAACGAGGAGATTAAGGACAACAGCAGTCATTTACCCTTTGTAATTTTATTGTCTAGAGCCAAAATGCTTTTCAGAGAAGTATCTCTGCACAGAAGTGTGGCTTTTCCGAGAAAAAAAAGGTGTAAGATAAAAAAACAACATGACAAATATCAGAACCAATTTTGACACAGTATTTATTTAATTCGGTGCTATGAAATAGTATTGTTTCCCTTTTCTCATAAGCTGTATCCATAAAAATTGAAAATTTTATTAATTTATGCATCCAATTATTTTCTCATTAGACGAATGTTTCCTGTAGTCAAAGTTACTTCAACTGGTTTAGATGCTGCTGCTATGTACACTGTCCTATTAGAATTCGTGCAAGTCGATAATCATCGATGGAAATATGTTAATGGCGAATGGGTGCCCGGGGGCAAAGCTGAGGTTCCACCCTCCAATCCTATCTACGTTCATCCTGAATCCCCAAATTTCGGTGCACATTGGATGAAAGAGCCCATATCATTTGCAAAGGTCAAGTTAACAAACAAGACGAACGGGAATGGACAGGTAATGCAAAAATTTGAAAATATCAACTCATTTCCGTACTATCTATTTTTTTTTATAAAAAATTAGATTATGTTGAATTCTTTGCACAAATATGAGCCTCGTGTTCATCTGGTGCGAGTGGGTTCTGAGCAAAGGCATGTTGTCACCTATCCTTTCCCGGAAACTCAATTCATTGCTGTTACCGCTTATCAAAACGAGGAAGTTACTTCGCTCAAAATTAAATACAACCCATTTGCAAAGGCGTTTCTTGATGCTAAGGTACAAATCATTGCATGCTATAATTGAAATAGAGTATTTATGAAGATTTCAAAGATTGCTTTAGTATTGTGGTAGATATTAGTTGGCGTTTCATTTATTTCAAGGAGAGACCAGAGTCAATTTACGCCCATGAAGGTGCCTACGGATGGTTCATACCTCCGAGTCCTTACCCGACGGCCCCGCAACATCAACTCAATAACTGCGATCGATATAACCGTCATATACCTACAACACGAAATTCACGACCCGTACCATATCCCCGGCCTCGAGTAGTAAGCAACCCGTCAAGCAATCCTGGGACACCACCACCGCAAAGTGGCTTTCTTCCTTTGGAGCCGCCGGTCACGACCACTGTCTTCACCTATCCGTCAAGCTGGCAAAATCCCAGTGCAACATACTGGACAGCGCCCTCGAATGCCACCAGTCCAATAAGTAAGTTCTGTGCTTCTCATTCTCTGAGAATTAACAAACTCAACCGAGATCCTTGATTGATTTTAGCTTCGAACGCGTCACCGACTCCATCAACAGGCTCACCAAACTATATAGCATCGTCAGGTTATACGACGGCGCATCATCTATCGCCACACAATCAATACAATTTGGCTCCTCCGCCTGCAACACCGCAGAGTGAACCAGCCTACCAAAACTTGTCGGGATCACCGAATCAAGGATACAGTTCATCACCGCACCAAGTCTATCATCCAAATCCTGCATCTCCTACGCATCAACTCTACACGAATGTTCTCAATCCACTAAGTTATTCAGCATCTTGGCACGGCGGATCGGAATACGGTCTTTATCAGAATTCTTACGCGTACCAGCCTCCGGAGTACATTCCGCTTGTCGGCGAAATCACGTAAGGATAACAAACACTTGATCAAGCATCCGGCCAATAACCCCCGCCCAATAAATTTCGTTGACAGAACCTACAATCATCCACCAGAACCATCATCGCAAGTCGCCTCAAAAGTTGAGGAGCCCACTCCCATATATAACAACGAGGACGACAGCGAGTCCGTGCTCACGCTGGAATGTGCAAGTCGTTGTTCGCCTGCGAAATCGGAACAACCCGCCACGACCGCCAGGACTGAAAATTGGACACCCATAACGCCGCCCTGATTGAAGCATCTATCTATTTAAGTTCGATTAAGTAAAAGCAGTACAATAGGAAACTACATTTTCCAAGCCCATGTTTTTCATTAGTTTGAGCTGCTTCAGCACCAGCCAAGTTAGTTTTAGTGTGCAAATTGTGTGGACGAAAGTGTCGAGCTGAGGCAGTCGGATATAATAGAATAAAAATTTGCAATAATTGTCACCAGCTTCACAAAGGGCAGCTAGTGAAGCACATATTTTATGTATAAAGTATTTATAAACGGAACTAATTCATTATTTCTAAAACAAATAAAATAATAAAGTATTGAAGCTACGGATTATTGGGCAGTGGTTTAAATATCCGTTCAGAATTTGTGGAACAAACATGTGTGGCATGCCCATAAGAAGATTCAAAATTGGCAGTTGGAAAACAACGAAGCAACTGTGCAATAATTATAGAAATTGTTTTCAACTATGTTTATATTTATTTATCAAAGATTCCTACAACAATTTTAAAACTAATCTTCTGTTGACTTTGGCTTTATGATAGCTTTATCTTTCAAGCTTATCACCCAGCCTGGCTGCAAGCCATAAAATATCTGGCGCGGGTCTTTTGTTGCCGTAAGCTGTTCATAGGCAGGGTCTTCCTCGATCTTTGGCAGCTCGTAACCAAATTTTTGTGCTAAAACCTGAAATCCGGCCAGTTTCATTATCTTTAACATTTAAATAGTTTTAAACAATAAATACCAAACGCTCGTGGCTGATTTCCTCTGGATTAGCCAAATATCCCCGTCTTTCGGCCGATCCATAATATTCCATGGCATCTTGTGGAGGAATCATACGCCTGGGAATGGCCTCGCCCTTTTCGAACCACTTCTTCGGGTTCATCAGCGCCTGCAGACTACGAAGATCGTAGTAGGCAATCCTCACATGACCGCCATTCTTTTCAATCGCCGCAATAGCCTCGTCGCTGGCATATTGAACTTCAATGTTGATTTTGGCACGGAATATATCCGCTCCTTCGTCCGTCAATTGGAATCCGCATTGCCTTTCGTCAGGCTTTAGTTTAAATAGCCCAGTATTGCATATGGACGTCACGTCTATTATTCCACTGGGATTTAACCGATTCGTATCCAGCAACGCTTGCAAGCGGCGCATCGATATCGGCAAGTACTCCCGTCGAAAGTGGTGTCCTTGATTGTAGGGCTCATACGGAAAGCGACAATAGAATGGATTGTTTCCTGTCTCATACCCCAGCCGCATGAAATTCTGTCTTTGGCCAGAGCCTTTGTTTCCAAAACCATGCTTATCGCCACCGTGCTGAGCACGTCCAAGTTTAGGCTTCAAGGATTATTTTATTATACAGTTTGTAAAAAAATCATGCGTGTTCTGTCAAAATCTAACCTTTTTCTTTGAGTCTGGATTTGGACGAATGTTACCGATTGTGACGCGCGGAAGGAAGCGTAACATTTGCAACGCCTTTTCCGTAGTGTTGCGCGTACTTCCCATTTTGTGAAATAATATTATAACCCGACGTCAACAAACCCCCAATGTGCCCAAAAACTTTGACAACTCACGACATTGACGGTTCGAGAACTGCATTATCTGCCCGAATGACAGCTTCCACATGCGTCTCGGGTTGAACCGCTTGCCGTTCCTGGAAAGCGTCTTGGGTTGAACCGCTTCGCGTTCCTGGAAAGCGTCTTGGGTTGAACCGCTTCGCGTTCCTGGAAAGCGTCTCGGGTTGAACCGCATACCGTTCCAATAAATTGGAATCAATTGTCAAACCTTGCAGCATATTAGGCGCGCGAGCAATGGTTAAGAAGACTAACAGAAACAATTTATTTAAATATTTAGACGACATGCAGTAATTTGAACGATCTGAATTAATTAAGTATGCCAATTTATTGATGACATGCATCTCGTTTTCCTAAACTTGCGCAATTTCTGATCCAATCAATAACATAATATAATATTTTAGGGAAAAAGCTCACCGGTAAACCGAAAAAGACGATAATTAAACATCAGAATCGAAACAGATAATTTTTATATTCACCAATATACAGCTGATATTATCTTACGAAAATCCCCAGCTTAACAAAAACGTGGTTAGTAGCATTATCTGTAAGCTATACCTCACTTCCACCCGACATTTCGCATTCGATGCTAAACCATTGTTCCTATCATCGCCAATTCCAAGAACTGACCTTTCGTCCCCTTCATCGCCGTTATTCATGTAATTTTTGTAATACCAGTCCATTCCATGTTTCCTTGCTTGCTCGTCCAATTCGACGTACTTGGTCGTGACCAGTTCGTTCGACTGTCCTTCACTATCCAAAGAGTCAGAATCGGGAGCAGTGGTTGTTAGAAAATACTCTGCGGCCGTAGGACTTTGCGCGGTTGCTGCTTTCGCTATCGTCGATTTGTCGGTGGTACTCTTCTGCTTAGGACGCCACGGAACCCTTTTCCGGCCATTTCCATTATTCTGCCAATAATCTTCTGTGTATCGGTTCTGTGTGATGTTTTCAATTTCACTAGTTGGCGGGATGAGCAGAATCGTTTCTTGAGTTGATGATGGTTCAGATTGCTCGCCCAGACTATCAGTTGTGGCGATCGTAGTCTGGAAAGTAGATTCATCTGGTTGCGTATATCCAAGCTTCGAAGGATACTCGTTTTGATCTTCTGCAGGGATTGTTGCAGTTGTTGTCGTTTGAAGATTGTCCTCCACTTTGCTGGACTGTTTCGTTACAACAGGCACAAGCACAGTCATCTTGGTGTCCTCCTGCTCTCCCCTGAACGTTGAAATTTCTTCAGAATATGACGTCGCCAGTGGTTTCTTCTCACTTGTTTCATTTCGCTCATCATACGGATTCGCTATGGGAATAAATCCGCCCACCGTCCCAGGTATGTACGGCGAAAATCCGCCTCTCGTTGGCGTAGGGTTCTGAAACGATGTCTTAAAGCTATTCGGTGCGTCACTTCCTTCCGATGAACTAAACTCGGTTAGGCGATTTCTCGATGTTGCATCTCGGAACTGTGTGTCGCGATTCAAATATTTCTCAAGCTCTGCGGCCGAAGGACGATACACTCGCCCTTTGCCCCTAGAACGCGTATACGCTGAAACAGCGCCACTGTCCTCTTTTCGTCCGAACAGACTTGGAAGCGGATATCCGAAGAATGTAAAAGGTGACGAGGATTGTTGAGGTGGCGGACGGGGATTCTTTATAAGGTCGTAATTCAGAAGGGTGTTGTTAAAGTTCACAGGCGATGATGTTGTTACAGTTGGTCTTTTGTTAATTTGATCCGGCAAGGGATCTCTTGATGATGTCGTTGTATCGTTGCCAAGAAAATCTATGTACTGATCATAAAAGTATTCACTTTCACCGGGTAGCGGCCGTTTCGGCTCTTCCAGTGCACTTTCCTCCTCGCAACTATCAATTTGGCCATCGTTGAACTGTCGCGAAAATACGTCACCATGCTCGTTCATAAGTGGCAAATGATTGGACGTTCGGGAGTCGGTGAGACAATCGTTGCGATCAAGACGGTAACTTCGCAAAAGCCGTCCATTTTGGCACATTGGACCCGGCATCGAGGAACCAGTCTCGTCAAGCCAAACACTTAGCCAGAACATTTCACAGGAACATAGGATTGGATTGCCTTAAAAATAATGCCTCGTTAAGATGTGCTATTACCTTTCTAAATTTCAATTTAAAATTCGAAAATTTGGGTTACCATCAAAGTCCAAAACAGCAATGTTTCCTCTCAAATTCTTAAACGTCTTTTCGGACATCACCTTCATCCGATTGTTTTTCAATGAAAGCACTCTCAATCGTGACATGTTATCGAAAGGTTGTCCCTAAAAACGAAGGAAATCAATGATAAAGCAGCATACTTATATTCACAGCTAAATGCAAACCTGAATCTTACAAATCTGATTATCATCCAACTTTAATTCGACTAGCCAATTTAAAGCTTGCAACGGCATCGTGTTGAGCTTCCTCAATGCATTGTTCGTTACATCCAGCACTTCCAAATTCCTTATACTCCGAAACCCCACGTTTTCCATGGATCGAAAATGATTCGATGACAAATTCAAATAGACCAAAGACGGAGAATTGTAAAAAGACTCTGGAGAAATGAATCGCAGCAGATTATGTTGCAAATGTACAGCCTGAAGATTCGCCAAGTTTTCAAAAACGCGGTCTTTCAAATCAACCAGCTTATTGTCGGCCAGGCTTATTTCCTGGATCTCTGCCAGGTTGCGGAGCGCTCCCGGCTCCAATGAATTGATCTCGTTGCTGGACAAATCCAAATACAGCAAATTGTTCAGATTGCGAAGCGTTCCTTTCTTCAGCTCGACTATTTGGTTGTTGGACAAGCGTATGTCGGTCACGTTTTTCCACGCGTTCATCACCTCTGTCGCCAGGTAAGCTAGCTTGTTGAAGCTGATGTCGACTTGCTCAATATCAGACAGCGACGCCATACTGCTGGGTAGATCGCTCAAAAAGTTGCCAGACAAATCCAAATACTTCAACGATTTCAAACTCCTGAATATTTGGGGTGTCAACGATCGGATGTGATTCCTCGAGAGATCCAACACTTCTAATTGGGATGCGTTGAAGAAGAGATTGTCATTCAGCAGATCAACTTTATTCCCTTGTAAGTTAAAGTCACGTAGGTCGCCCATAAACTGTAAGCTTTTGTCCTGGATCTGGGCGATTTCGTTGTCTTGTAGGTGTAGCAGTTCCAACTTGTTCACGCCATAAAAAGTACTGTCCTCGACAGAACGCAGCTTGTTGCTGGCCAGACTTAACACTCGCAGCTGATTCATCGATTGAAACGTGTATTTTGGAATGTAATCAAACTGATTGTGACTCATATCCAGCATCCGAACACTGGGCAGATTCAAGGATTTTGCCGCCGAAATAGGTAAGATTTTTATCTGGTTTCCCCTCACGGAAACACGTTCCACAACTTTTGGTAGTCCTGGGATCATGCCTTCTAGCTGATTATAGCTGGCATCTACTTCGAACAATCTGTCCAGGCTCTGAAATGTCATCGGGTCAATATCCTGGAGATAATTAAATGATATGTTCAGTGTCTCCAGCATCGGCGTGTTCATGAAAGTCATAGGGTCAATGGCTGTAATGTAGTTTTGGCTCAAGTCTAGCCTACGCAGCGACGGCACTCCATGAAGCATGGCTGGTGCAACCTGTCGAAACTGATTCAATGCCAGATCGAGTCCTTTCAGCCCAGGCAGGTTCCAAAAAGGTGCTGGCATGACTTCCGATATGCTATTGTTTCGCAGTCGTAGCTCGCGAAGAGCAGGCATTGCCATCAATGCGTCGCGCTCTATCATTTGGATAGCGTTGTTATCTAAGTGCAGCTGCTCTAGCGTTCCATGACCACGCAGCACTCCAAATGGAATCTCAACAATGTTGTTGTCACTCATCTCAAGAAACTTCAGTGCCGGCAGCGCATCCAGCAAGGATTTGAGTTCCTCAATACGATTGATTTCGTTATTTTGCAAGTAAAGAAACTCAACGCCACTTCCGGAACTCTGAAGGAATGACTCTGGATGAATCCTTTTGATTCTGTTGTTCTGAAGGAACACATATCGAAGATTGCCGGTTCGATGGAATGAACCGTACTGAATTTCACTTATCCGATTATCGTTCAAATGAAGCTCCCGCAGCATCGGCAAATCCACAAAACTGCCTTCACTTAGGATTGTTATGGAGTTCTTGTCCAACCGAAGTTTCATCAAACTCTCCAGATCCTTAACAACTCTGCCAACCATTCCCACATCACTGATTTGATTGTCCGTTAGCTTCAAATAGGTCAAGTTGGGAAGCTGGTACAGCGCTCTCAGGTGAATCCAAGTGATCCCATTCTTACTAAGATCCACCGTTTTCAGCGCGGGAAGATTATCAAAAAGTCCTGCTTCCAATCTAGTCAGGCCCGTTCCACCATTGATATGAATCGTTTGGAGCTTGGGCAGATGCCGAAATATCTGTGGCGTCAATTCCAACAGTGAACTGCTTTGCACACTCAGATACTTCAGCGCTAGTAGTCCTGAAAAATCTGGAAGTCTCTTTAGTTCTTCGCTTTGAATTGTTATAGCCTCCAATTGGTTGAATCCCGCCAGACTCTCCACTGGCACACTCCTCAAATTTCGTTCGACTATGAACACTTCCATGAGAGTACGCTCCAATTCCGTCAACCAGCCGGTGGGCAACCGTTCAATATTGTTGTTGCGAAGCATCAATCGTACTATCTTTAGTGGAGCGAAAAATCTGCCAGGCAACGACGGCAGCTGATTGTTCTCCAGTATAAATTCGTCAATTGGTCTCTTCATATTTTTCGATATTTCTTTGATTCCTTCAAGAATTTGCGGTAGATTGCTATGTGAGCACCTAAAATTTTTAGAAAATGTCTTAAAGTTTGGATTCGGAGACTATCAGCGTTACTCACCATACTTGTATTTCAGTGCCTTTTTGGGAACATCGACACGGAGCAATGGCTTCTGCAGGCGGACAATCCTTGGTTCCAGCCCACGCAGTATGCCAGCATAGTAAAAGTGCCACTACGATATGCTTCCAATGGATCAATGTCATTTTATGAATGCATTTATTTTCGACGACGAGATTAACATTGCTAAGTGAAAATTAAATAGCAATTGTAAATATCATAAGTTTAATCCTTAAAACATAAGCGCACCATTTAGATACTGCGTGGAAAATGTAAAACTAAGGGAATTAAGGATTCCAATCAAATCAATAGCTCAAGTTGAACCTGGATCTTTGCTTACGTTGATAAAATGGAATCTGCTTTGAACATCACTGAATATTTAAATTAAATCTAAAGATCCACTAAATGTATTCAACATTTGCATACTTGAAGTCGTCGTTTAAAAATTGTCAAAATAATAAAATGAAATGCTAAAAAATAAACTTCCATGTAAGGTAGTTGCGAAATGAACCTCTTATCATTGAGAATCTTTTTGCAGTTTTCTCCCTGAAAATGGTCTCAATTTTCGGAATGAGTTCTCGAAGAAAAAACTTGAAATCTGATTTCACATGCTCAACTTCAATTTAATTAAGTGCCTAACGTTTCAAAAGCGTGCACGTTAATGTTAAGCTGACTGGAAAATTGTCAAGCGGATCTAAACATAGATTTTACTGCTGTCTTGACTGTTGTACAGTTGCAATTTAGTAATCCGTGATTTCTAGAGAACATGATGAGAATCGTAAGAAGAAAATAAGAAAAGAAAATTGTTACCTAGCTTTCCCGAAATGGCGAGAATTCGTTACGAAAGTCTATCATACACTAAAAATGTAGACGAAAAAATTGAGATTATAAATATTGATTTAACATTCGCCTAAATATTCAATTTTTAAGCGTACGCCTTGTAACCAACGGCTTTCGAAAAGTTCTACATATAAACTGGCCTAAAATTTGTCATTTTTCCAAATAAACGAGTGTTTAAAATAACTCAGACAAAATCGGGTCTACACAATTGAATAACTAGGTCCCACCCTTTTTTCACATTCTTGCTAGAATTGAGATTTAGTAGTTTTTCCAGGTGTATCGTTGGATTGGTTTATATGATCGAAATTTTAGGCATTATGGCTAGAAAATTTGCTGAAGTTTTCAAGGCAGAGTATGCCCATAGAAGAAAGCAAGCACTATCCGTAAAGGAGGCTTCAATTGGATCGATTCATTTGAATACGAGGGTCAGAGCTTGTGAGCAGTTGATAGATTTCTTGGCGGCTTATCTATGAAGAGGATGATACCAAATCTTTTTCAAAGCCCAGAAAATCAAATTATGAAGATAACTAAACTATGCATAAACTAAACTCCACGCAAAACAAATTGCAGACGAAGCTAGTTAAAATTTAAGTATTTTGCATAAACTGTTTGCAGATAATTTCGTGCGACGATGAAGATTTCTTGGTAGTCATTCTCACAAAAACAAATCAAATAGGAGTCAAAATAACATGGAAAATAAATGCTGATTGAGAAGTTAAAATATAAGATATATGGACTCATTATTAATGCAATTTTTGTGTATTTAACATTTCCTCGTTTTCAACCTCTCATTCATCAATTGAAGCCTTAAAATATCATATGGATTAAAGGATTTAGTAAATTGTACAGCCTTCTGTAACTTAAAATTTACCGAGCATAATTTATTCCACTTATATCCTTGAAATTAGCTGCCTACTACCAAAATTGCCGATGATGTCATTTTAGACATTATTTTTAACAAGAAAAAGATGAAAAGATGTTATTCATTTATAAAAAGTTCAAGACAAAAGAACATAAAATTGCTCAACCGAAACTTTTCAATAATATGTAAAATAAAAGTGATTTTAATGTGAGATTGTTAGGTGAGGTTTTTAGATGGGAAGAGGTAACCAAATGAGTGAGAATTTTTTTAGTTGATGATTCAATCCCCACTTAAAATCTGACTAAAACAATTAAGCTTAAGTTTCCTGATGTTTTCTTTTCATGTTAATCGCATAAGCTGTAAATTTAACTCTTTTGGTTTTTTGTGAATTTCAACACTAAAAAGTTGAAGACGGAAAAGTTTTTTTACAGGTTCTACTAGCTAGTTTCATTGCAGCAACCACATAAGGCAAGTAAAATTTCGAAGTATTCTGAGCTTAAGAGCTTCTCACTGAATTTCAGATACTCCACCCTAAAATTTCGTCAAATTTCAAATAGCTTTGCAACCGTAAAGTATATAGGTATAAAATCATCATCCACAATGGTACGCCTGGCCAAATTGGACCTTGATCTTCTGATGACGCAGGCTTGACTACCGCGTCCTATAGTTTCGATATCTTAATAGCGATTTTCTATCTGCGTTGACTGATATAAAAAAGGGTGCGTTCAAAATTAAGGTACGATTGTTACAACGATACTAAACACGCATCAGTTGTTATACAGTCAAATATGGATGTTAAAAACTTTGTTGGGCTGATGTTTCATCTTTAATTTTAAAGGCAACAGCAAGGAAGAGATCCGATGAGTTGAATCAACGCACCCAACTCGATAAGAACGCCAATTTCACAGGACTGATCGAGAGATGTTAGTTGATAAAATTGGTAAGAATTAGCTACACTAACTCATACGCATAAATTAGGAACATGTCGTGTATCTTATTGATATATACGAAGATTTCATTTTTTTGGAGAAGTATTGTCAATCTCGGCCAACTTGAGCTATTTTACTGCGGCAAGAAGCCATCACTATTGATGAATAAATACTATCAAACGCTAGTTTCTTTAGTAAAAGAAACCTAATTTACCTTACCTTTTCAAAACAATCCCAAGCCAAATGTGTATGTTAATCTATCCAAATAATATATATGTACTTAATCCACAGTTCAAAGAATTTTTAATCCAATTGATCCAGCCGCACTATTTTTTGATATTGATTCAAATTCGTATTTTCACAACACACTTATTAACACATCACTATTTTAACTGCACATTTCATCATATGACTTACATATGCATAATTAAAAATGCATATTTAACTTCTTTGCGTGTTAAAATTGTTACGTCAATTTCCTGTGCGTGGTTCTTTCTCCAGTAAACATGGTAAGGAAATACCAAACAAATCGTAGATGAGCACAACTTACGCTATTTCGTGCTAAAGTTTCACTTTCCGTATTAAAATTACTGACCATAAAGTCTGGACATACAGACAGACGGACAGACCGATACTTTATACGATATATGTATGTATTCACAACTTAAAACTAAGACGTTCGAATTGTAAAAGAAGGTAAGAAGCGCGCAAGTAAGATTATTCCCAACTGAATCCGCTAAGTATTGAATTTAAACTGAATCGAAAGAAATCGGTAACTTACAATTATGCCATAATCTACTCGCATCTCGTTAAAGAAAATCAAGCAAGCGGGACAAGATGCCATCATCAACCATGTGGGGGAGTCATGGAGGAGAGAAATCTTCGCGGTGCAATATTATTCGCACCTGCGATTCGATTTTTCCGACAGACAATAAGACAGAGTAGGATTTAAAGAGATTCATCTGTTGAATTACCCGAAAAATAAACTAAATTAGCTTATTTTCCTCACAAACGACATAAAACTTCCCTAGTATCCTAATGAAATTCATTTGTAAAGTTCCTATTTTTTAAAAATTAAGTAGCTTCTTCAATTCAAATTGTTAAGGTGTCTTCGATTAAAACAACCCCCAATTCCAACTCTGTCTTTTGAAGAGTGCCTCTTCATGCTCAAAAAAATAACGATTTTCTTTTCCGTCCATTTTCCTTGTTTTCCACAATCGAAAGACACTTCATCGTCAGCAGCGGCGCAACAGAGCCTTAACGAAAAAGAGATGGAAGGAAAAATATTACAAAAACGATGGTCGCTATTATTGTCTTTCTTGTTTCAACTGTAACGAAAATACACTTGAATGATTACCTAAGAAAATAGCAACAGCAACAACAACAACAACAGGCAAACCTACGAAGCAGAAAAAGACAATTGTCTTTTCGATACTTATATCTACCAGTTTTGTAATAAGTTTTTCCTTGCAGCAAAACCTACACGTCCAATCTGAAAATTGCAAATATTTTTCAACTGATTGACAGTAGATTATCAAATAATTTTTGCTACGTATTGCCGAAGCAGAAAAATGTTGCTATTCAATTTTACGGTTTCAAGGAAAACATAGTTCTATTGTGTATTTTTGAATAATGCATTTATCGAACGGATGAGATACGTAAGCAACAGATTGAAGATAATGTCGAAATTCAAAAAAATATTTTTTGTGAATGGCGTTTTTTTTGTGATGGACTGACGACATTTTAATGATGACCTTTTTTCACGCTTGCCCATATGTACATATGTGGAATATGAACGAAAGAGTTGAGAAATGGAAACGAATAGTAATGCGAAAAAATCCTTGACTGATATTCTCGCTCTGTATGAGACGATATAGTATGCTTTCATGATTTTATAGAGAAGTGTACGAAGGCCTTCAATTATCAAATCAGTAGTATCGCATGTGTTTTAAAAAGCCGACCGAAATGGTAAGATTTTTATATTATTGTAAATTGTTCATAAATTATCTATCCATCATCCAAATTAATCTTTTTGTATTCGTTTATTCATCTAGTATGCATAAACTTACCTTTCGCTGTGTTTGATAGCATTTTGTCCTAAAATGAAAAGAAAAAAGATAATCAGTACTATATTCACAATAAAAATTATTGTTATATTATTTTTATTTTGTGTAATCTATAATTTTTACTAAATAACATTGAGCTTTTGTTACCTAATTGCTATTATAAACTAAAAACAACGCCGAGATTGATAAAAATATTTGCAAAAAAAAACTTTTATACAATTCAAAATTGGTTTTCTCACAATATTGAAAGCAAAAAAAGCAGTGAGGCACTCTGGGGGTGTCCGGTGGGAAGTTTAGCTACGTTTTGCAAATGATTATGTAAAGGTTAAAAAGTTGCATATAGATAAATGCAGGAAAAATTCTGGAATTAATGTGACAGATTCAAAAATCTAGGATGCATATAATATAACAAGATATGAAATTTTTTTATTGCTTTTTGTCACACAAAGTAACTTAAAGTAAAAAAATAGAAAGAACCCTCTACTTCGAGAGCAAGAATCGGTCGCTCTGCTCACCGAACCAGCCGCACTACTTTCATATTTGCACATCATTGCTGTGTATTGAGCTCACTTTAAATTTTAAGACAAACTTCCGTTCACTTTTTCGTTCGGTACGCTTTTTCTGGGCTCACTCCTCTCGTTCACTTTTCGTTAGAACCTCCGTAAAGGAAGCTGAACTTCCAAATGAGTCACCTCACTACACGACGCTTAAAAAACTGATTTTCCAGTAACAACAATCATTATAAACTTAGCCTTTTTATTTTGGCGCCCTATAAAATACGCTTCAGGCTGAGGGCAACGTTTTCAGGACCCCAAAGCTCGATTTGGAATGGTGATAATAAAATGATGTAATTTCAAATGCAGCTCTTTTAAAACATAACCCAGTAATAGTCACATTTTTTTAGATAATATTTACAAAAACGAATTTATTTCTCATTTAAAAATACGCAAAAAATATTCCTCTCAAAATTTCGATAAAAGTATTTGTTATTTAACAACAATACAAAAAGTTACAAAATCAACTTTTCCTTCAAGGAGGAATAGAAGAACATCGTAAAGAATTGCTAGAACTAAAATGACAAGCCTATGAATATAACCGCAACATACCTCTTCACAATTTGGTGATGTTATTTTTGATGCCTTAAACTTGACATCATTTCAAGGCAACATTTTTGCCAAATTTACACTTTAATAAAAATTTAAATATGTGTACTTCGTCAATCATTCAATTCCGTTGACATCTTTGCAAAAATAAAGAAGTGCGTGCCAAGAATGAACCAAAAAAGAAGGTGTGTCCTTGGCACCGCACAATCAGTTAGTTTATGTGATGCTTTCATTTAATATTTTGCCAGGAAAAAAATACTAATTATAATTATTTTAAATTTAGAGAATTGTTTCTATGTCGGCGTTTTCCATAAATAAATTTAAAAGTATCTGTTCGATTATATAAATGCATATAATATTCTTTTTTGTGTATTTCGAGACATGACACGATCATATGAGTAATTTCGAATACATCCTGTTCTCGCGATTCTTTTGGAACTTTATAATACAAAATCCTTCGACTGGTTGGCTCAACGGTTGCTTCAATCTTAATTAGCTTTTCAATCATATCACTTTCCCTTATTGAACTCGTGTAGACACGATAACTATCGCTTTTCACCACCAAAACGATAGATAGACTTCAATGGGGTAGACACATCATTATCGAAAGCTTTTCCTATTTATTGTTTTTGTGGCCTTGACCAAGAGAAAAACATTATTAAGTCAACAGTAATTCCGACACGTGTTCAGCATAGATGTACATACTCGTATGTCCTATGAAAGCTGAAGGGGTTGTAGGAATTGTTTGGTACATACACTGATTGGGATTAAAGTACTTGCGGCAGAAGCTTCAGTTTAGTCCTCTGATTTTATCAGCATGAAACATGCGTTTTGGTTTGTAGGGTGTAAAAGAATGGAAATGGAGTATTCAAGAAAATTGATGAAAAAATAATGATCCCTCATTTACGCCCAAAATAAAATCGCGAAATAAGAAAACAATTAATTAACTTCTGATTAATAGAGACTTTCCTATGAAAAAAATAATAATAATACAAAAGGACATGCTACGTATTGAAAATATGCATACGACATATGATGTAATAAAAAGACAGAGAACGCACGATTCATCTGACGCCCGTAAAAAATATGCGTTTGAGTATAAACGTCTCTACATAAAAGGATGTTTTAAGGAAAATTTACATCAAATAATCAACCAATTGAAATGATGTTTGCCGTAAATAATATATTTAACCGCAACAGCGAATTCATGAAACGATTCATAAAAAGAACCCATCATAAGTAAAAGTATTTTAATTTTTTGGGACTAAATTTTTGGCTTAAATATACTTTCGAAACACATAAGAAATAACTTCCGGGGAAACTGCTTCTCTATTATTTTCTTTTATTAGATTTGCATAGTATGTTTTCCAATTTATTAAAAAATGTAGTAGATATTTTGCGTGAGCAAAATTCAGCTCATTTTCAATCGTAAGGCTCATATGAATAATTCCTGTATTTTTAAATATGTACATCGTAAAGTCTTCAATGACGAGAAATATTTATCCACATTTTTTCCTTATATGATGTCTATGTCTGTCTATCATATTCTCACTTATTCTCATTCATATCATAACGACGCGGTCCTAAATTAACATATGAGTTCCACCATATCTTCCAGACAATGATAGACTTTTCGGCTATCTAGTTTATGGCTCAAATCTTAAGTGAATTACTGTAAAATATAAAGATAAAAAGCTAATTTATTTCACGCAAATCTATGAAAAATATATATATGGTTTGGAGGTAGAATTCGGAGTACATTTTGATAATTTTTTGATTCGTCCTCTAAGAGTATCCTTTAGATATTTATAAATTAATCACTTTACATGAAATCGTGACGGCTTAAAAAACACCTAGGTGCATGCACATATTCGTATCTAAGAGATATTTTGATTTTCCATGTTCGATATGTACTAAAACTTTTTATGGAGTGAGGATAGTGCAAATTTAGGTAAGTTTACAGTAAAACATGAACGTTTCGAAAATGCATATAAAAGATAACTTTTTAATAATTTTTGCAAATTTTTCCTGCCAAGGATCAAAGCTCCTTTGAAAATATTTCGGGAAATACTTAGTTACTGTACATGTTTGACAATAGTACAGGAAAGATATATAGTGTCCTCTCATTTGGGATCAAAATTATCACTTTTTACACCCAAAACTGATGTAAAGTATGCCAAAATTCTCCATCATGAAAATTTTTGTAGCTCAACTGTGATTCTTTCCACAATGCATGTCTTTCTAAAAAATAATTAGCAACCACATATTCCGTTGGTAGAAATTGCTGATATATATACCTAAACATTTAAACAAAAAGTTGTACAAAAGTATTTAAGGTTTTCTCTTCTATTTTATCAAAGTGGTAGAAGTCCCTCAAGTCGCTCTAGAGATAAATATCTGGGACGCAAGTGAATTGATTTTGACAATCTCTAAGGACAATTGTTTTTCAAAAAAGTGTCCACTATCATTGGCTATCATAATATAACATTAATCGACATCGGCAAGTTTACAATGTTTAACATTAAAATTTACAAAAATTCTTCTTCTTTAATCCTATTTTATTGCGAAAAATTCTAGCTTACCCTGTCGACTCAAGCTTTCAGTATACGAGTACGTACCATATAAATGTACAAACGCGAGCAGGAAAACTTTCATGACATACTTATGCCCAGCAAAAAAACATATTATTATCTACATATATCTTATAGTTCTGGCAAAAATTAGACTGTTACATATTGTTTTCGTGCCAAGCCTGCCGCCATCAATTCAGTTCACTTTCTTCTCGTATCTTAGATACACCGCGGATATATCTTCAACTATCCTAGAAATTAAGTAACTACTTAAAACTTCCTATCTAATTTAAAAATTCTTGTTCTTTTGAAAACATTTAATCAATCTGTGCGACAAGCATTCAAACTAATTGGAAAAG
Organism: Oxycera nigricornis; assembly: GCA_963942545.1. Taxonomy (NCBI): domain Eukaryota; kingdom Metazoa; phylum Arthropoda; class Insecta; order Diptera; family Stratiomyidae; genus Oxycera; species Oxycera nigricornis. The sequence continues at coordinate 98,737,128 of OZ012663.1, forward strand.
TTTATTAGCTGTGCTAACCTCTTTAGTTGGAGTTTCACTCGCCGGCAAAGAACGGAAACAGTCTATTGTCGTATGTGGGCATCATTTTAATCATACAAAAATTCCCATCACAATCGAGTACGCATATCATAATGTTCATATCAATCAATTTATATTATTAATAATTCAGTGAAACCGAAAATTTTCATAGTGCGTGTGAAAATAAAATTATTTTGGTATTAGAAAATTAAAGTGTCCTTAAACTATGTTACGTCAATTTGCAACGATACTTTTTCGCAATCCAAAAACTCTATATGACTTGACTAGTGTTCAACGTTTTGCCCATTTCAATGCAACCGGAAAGCCACCGAAAATTTTGATTACTGGTAAGAAAGCAGTTCGAATAATTTTTAAGGACTTGTTGAGTTGGTAGTGTATAGTGGAAATAACTTCGTTTGCATTTAAAATGAAATTAGCATTAAACGTACTTTTTTCCTTAACGTTAAATCTTTTACCTTGTCGGAATTAGGTGGTCTAGGACAATTGGGAACAGAATGTGCAAAACTACTCCGATCCAAATATGGTCAAGAGAATGTTATTCTTTCGGACATTATAAAACCCAGCCAGGAAATTATGGAAAGTGGTCCTTATATTTTTGGAGATATTTTGGATTTTAAGGTAAGTTTGAATTGATTTAATTTTTTAAAAATCGTATAACGTCGGGTTCGTATTGCGTATTCATTTTTTGGTCATTGGGAAATGGGAGCCTTCAAAAGATACCGATTTGCTGCTGCTTCTCGGTATTTCGGATTTTTACCGACTAAAACCACCTCCGTCTCTTCCAAACCTCTCACTTCATCACTCATTGCTTGTATAGAAAAATTAAATAAATTTTAGTAGTTTTGATCATTCAGAAGTTTTACATATTTTCAAAAAAGGACTATTTTTTGGACGTTTTTACTCAATGTTCAGCAAATTAAACGATGCAACAAGCTTACCTACTGACCAAAAAGCACCCGGAAATTTGAAATAAAACGCAAAATTCTCCATCTTCATCAATCTTTATGGGTCACTTTCAAAATATGCTTCATTTGAAGCAATACACAAATGCCAACGCTTTTTCCAATCATCAAAACATTTTTTATTGGCGCTCTCCGGTACGGCTTGCAGCTCCTTCAGCGAATTTTGTTTGAAGATGTTTATGGAGTCATACCGGGAGCGAAATCAGGTGAATAAGGATAATTTGCCTGATTCAGCATGTCTTCAGCGACCTGCTGCCGATACTGTTTTTGGTGAAAATTTAGCTCAATCGAAACGAGCCGAGCGGCGACGCGTCGCATGCCCAATGGGTTGACCAAAATCAAAACGAGCTGATTCACGAGCAATGTTGAGATCACGAGCTATCATGATGATTTTCGAGCACGATTTCTTCAATTTTTTGGACGTTATCGTCAGTTGAAGAGGTCGATGGCCGTCCGGAACGAGGCAAGTCATCGACGATCTCCCGACTGTTTTTAAAGGCGTTCTGCCTGCCTGACTTTTCGATAAAACGGACTCACCGTAAGCCTTCTCCAGCATTCGCATCGATTCGGCACACGAAATTTCGTTCAAAACACAAAATTTGAGACAAACTCTTTGTTCAATCTTTTTCCCCTTGTAAAATTCGCCAAGCAATACTGAGGTGGACTGATTCAACCAGCTGCTGTGAACAAAATGGTTGACAGATCACGCTCATTTTTGGAATAGTAATTAAAGACAGTCCTACCAACATACAGAACTTAAAATACTTGAAAATACTCAATGCGGGCAATTTAAATGAGAAATTCCGGGTACTTTATGGTCAGAAGTTATGTAACGCATAGAAGTAATTAAAAGCTATTATTGCAATTTACTATATTTCATATTTCTCAAAACATAATTCAAATTTCCTCGCTTCATCACCTTTTAACTGATGGTAAATAAAACGAAAGAAACTATGTTGCACGGTTCATAAAACGAGTGATTGGAATATTGTTTTTCGCTACTAACTAACAATATTTTCATAGGGTCTTCAAAAAATTGTGGTCGATCATCGTGTGGATTGGTTAATACATTTTTCAGCACTTCTCAGTGCTATCGGCGAGCAAAACGTTCCATTAGCTGTAAGGTAAATATGGCTATCATGTTATGTATTTTAAATTAAAATTTGCCTTTAATAACGAACATATTTTTTTGTATTTCTTCATTAAGACAGAATGTTCATAAGTTAACGAAATTAGCATGGAGCTATTGTTTTCAATGAGCTACCAAACCGAAGTACATTTTAATGTATTTCAACTTTGCATCCAATCCTTTTAAATATTCACCTGTTTCCTGTATATCTACAGGATATGAACATTTCAATCCACAGTAGCTTTACTCAAGCTTATCAGCAATTTAAAAAAATTAAGCACACATTTGATCCATACCAGAATCGCGACAAAAGTTTCGCATTGAAAGACAACTCTTTGCAATTATTCAATTATGAATTCCGCGACAAAATGTCGACTTCCATTATAAATAAAGTACAATGTGTTGTAGGAAGACTTTCACTAGCTTTCATGTGCGTCCAAATACTTCACGCGAATGTGAAGTTGTGTGATTTTAGATGTCATTCAATTTTGTATTGTATTTTCGACATACGAATAGTTTTAATGCATGAAAGTGCTCATATGAATCTTTACATCTACAGAGTTAACATTGAGGGAGTGCACAATGTTATTGAACTGGCGAAACAATATAATTTGCGAATATTCGTACCGAGTACGATTGGTGCCTTTGGGCCAGATAGCCCTCGGAAGCCGACGCCAAATGTAACAGTGAGTACACACGTGCAGATTATGTATTTATAAATATGGTTCGTCACGAGCTGAAGAAGCACAGACAGTATAATGATTTTATTTTTAATGGTTTTGAGTCCAACTACACTCGTTGGAGTACATTTTTTCAAATGAAATGTCGTCAGACTTGTTTAGTTTGATTTTATTTTCCTTTGAGTAGATACAGCGTCCAAGAACTATTTATGGAGTCTCAAAGGTGCACGCCGAGCTAATGGGTGAATATTATTATCACAAATTCGGATTGGATTTTAGATGTTTAAGATTTCCGGGAGTTATTTCCAGCGATCCACCCGGTGGCGGCACTACAGGTGTGTTGAAAATTTCAATTCTATAAAATAATAAAAATAATATAAAAAATTTTCACGCTACAAGTTTAAGAAGTAAACGATCGATTTTTTGTTTAGATTATGCCGTAGCAATCTTTCATAATGTCCTTCGTGATGGAAACTACACGTGCTACCTCCGCCCGGATACTTTACTGCCCATGATGTATATTGAAGATTGCTTAAGGTAGCTTTAAAAAATATCCAATAAATTTACAAAATAGAATTCAACCAGTATTCTCTATGTTAAACAGAGCTCTTCTTGAATTCATGTGTGCACCGTCAGAGAGTCTGAAGCGAAGAGTATACAATGTAACTGCCATGTCGTTCACTCCCGAGGATCTAGTGGAAAAACTACGAAAATACGTGCCTAAACTACATGTTTCCTATGCCCCAGATAGTCGTCAGCTTATTGCTGATTCCTGGCCACAAATATTTGACGATTCGGAGGCAAGAGCCGATTGGAATTGGAATCCAAAATATGATCTAGATAAGTTGGTTGAGTTGATGGTAAAAGATGTCCAAGAGAATTATATAGATCGCGAAAAGAATCAAGAATCAAAAAGTTGAGATTATTTGAAATGGACACGAGTAGTAGGTTTTCTTTTTTAAAACATATTTGACTATTTACGCATAATGGTCGATTGTTCCAACTAAAGATTTCAATAAATTATATGTTTCATAAGGTGACTTGTTATTAGTATTTATGGATCAGTAGAGTGATAAGAGAAATCACAATCTTTACCGTGATAAGTTTGAGTCTCATTTATTATCAGGATTTTATTTGATTTTTATGTCTGCTTCCTTTACAGTGGTTTGATTTGTTTCTAGATTAACAGAAACCAATCGCACTGCTTTTGTTTTTGCAAAAAAAGTCAGATTTAGTCATCATGATCATGTTATTCGGATGTGTGATGATTGGTAGAAATTGTCCAGTTATAATTTGAATCATTCAACATAGCTCAAAAGAAGGGAGCCGAAATTGTGTCAAGTTGAAATATTAATTAGAGCTACTAATGTGGCAATTTTAATAAATGGATAATGTTTGGCTTTTGTCGGTCGCCGTGGTCTATAAACTAAATCATTCTACTTTAACTACTGCAATTAATATTGACAGTTAATAATTAGAACAATGGTAATTAAATTACCATAAATTTCAACTATTTTTGGAGTTTTTAATTCATGAACTACTAATTAGTCGGTCATGCAGTGCTCGACATTTTATGATTCAAGCAAACCAATTTTTTAAAATCCCGCCTAGTTTTCCATAAAAATAGTCTAGACACACACCAGCACCAGGCCAGCTGTTGCCAAATGAACTTAGTCAATGTTATATTATGTTTACATTTTACCGCCTTTTCTTCGATCAATCTGTCAATTTGAAAGATCAGTAAAGTGCGGGAAATCGAAAAGTCGTGTGTTTTTTAATTAAATAGTATATTCATGTGTGATCAAATACCGTATTAATTCTTCAACCACGTGACTCCCAGCTCAAATAGCAGCAAACACATTTAATGAACAAACGTACCGCATCGTGCATCGTAGAAATGTGTTAGCATTCTAAATTGGGGACGTGTATTTGATCTACGCATGGAATTTTCATCTAAATTATTCGTTTATCTTCAGGGGAAACGCAGTATTGAGAGAGTAAATGAAGTAATTGTAGAGAAAGTCATCGGAGGTGTAAGTGCAGCATTGAACTAAATCGTTTTAGGCGTAGATTCGAATGTAAGTACTTCACCATGAAAGATGACACCTTTGGGGTGTTCCGAAATAATTTGGCTGATTTTCTGATCAATCCGATGGAAGCGTCTTCGTATTATGTTAAATTGTATTATTTAAGCCATCAGCCATTAACAATTTAAAATTCCAACGGCTAGAAGCCAGTTAAAAATTCAGTTTTTAGTTTCCATCAGTCGTACTTTCAGATGGAGACACCAAAAAGTCGATCACGAAATCGCACGACACACGTTCCCACCCCAAAAATGACGGCACGCAAAAAGACGCTGTTTTCGACCGCAACAAATGAATCGGAAAGTATTATCTTGGCGCCCCGTGCAAACATTGAAATGAATATCTTGGATGGAATGATGCCGTTAGATTTTGAGTCAGCCCTTCACGTGCAAAGTCGTTTGAAGTCTTGCCTTCGTCCCAGAGTCAAAAAAATCCCTGAAAAATTTACAACAATATTGAAGATCGGCGAGCGCATTCCGCTCAGTGTTTTGAGTGATTCGAATTCGGCGCCGAAGAAGGCACATTCGCCACGAAGTAAGAAGGTAACCAAACTGGCTGAGAACGAGACCTCGCCCAGAGAAAATCAAAATCGTGTCCTGAGAACGCCAAGTCCAAAATCAAGACGGGACAATAGCGCCAGCGACGATCTAGGAAATTTACTCAAAGATACGTTGAACTTACGTTCGCATAAGGGATCGAAAAGCATACACAACAGCAACGACGAATCAGACAGTGAAGGCGCAGAAACTGCATTGTCTGTTCCGCACAAACGGACTCATAAAAAATCAGCTCCTTCGAAGAACAGCAACAGTCCGAAAAGTAAACAACCACGCATTGAACAGCCACTGCCTGTGACTCCAAAAACCAGCACGAAACCTCAAGATCCTAATTCGAATACGGACAGTCCAAGTACAAATAAAAATTATGTAAGATCCATCGAGGAATTTTCCATCTCGACCAAATCATTTTATTCGTCTCGAAATAAGTCACCCACACCGCCACGATCAACCAGACCGCGGCTTTCACTGCCCATAATAAATCTCAACAAATCGCCACAGTTGTCGGTAAAAAGGTCTCGACCGAAAGCACGACACGATATGCGTCTAGCCAAAAATGTCTCGCATGGAATTCGTCGGACCAAATTCAAACCGACGCAACAAACAATTGAAGCAATCCTTCAATCCCTGAAAGGAGATAAATTCAAAAAACTTTTAGAAAAGCGACAGTATGAGAAAAAAGCAGACGCAGTTCAAAAAATTTTGAAAGCAAATACGAGTTCCTTTAAAAAATCTCGCCCACTGGATGTGAACAGGACAAATTCTGACGATGAACTGTTTTCTGGTAGTGAGGACGAAAATCAAGAAAATAAGGAAATGATGATGGAAAACACTGGCGAAAGAAGTGCTTCAACTGTGAACGTTCCAGCTGCATCAGATAGTGAGGAAGAATCGGAGGAGGAGCCTGTCAAGCCCAGAAAATTCTTTAAGAGTCGAACCAAAAGTGTTCAAAACGCTTTCACAATCAATAATGTTAGGGGAACTGTGAAAAAAGGACGAGTATCGCTGCTGGCGTCTCCAGCATGGCGAAAAACAAGAAAATCGAATGGTCCGCCAAAAACGAGTGAGTAAACGGGTTTTAGCAGATAGAAGCTTTCCTGTACAATTGTAATTGTATGCATATTTATTTCAGAACTGGATTTTGCCAATGAACAAGCTGCTGTGAAAGACATTATTGATTGGCTGGATCATGATCCAACGACTAGCAATCATCAAGCGACCACTGTTGAAACTGACGCCTCAGGAACAATTCAAGATGATGAATATCAAGAGTTTCGTCGGAAAATCCCATACAAAACCAATGATCCTGCAATGGTGGAGCAGCAGCAGCTACTTCTTGACTTCCTCATCTCGTATGATATATGCAACGAAAGAAATTTCGAGATTTTCATTATGGATCCCGACAATCATAAAGACGAGGCTGCTAAAATAGTTGATAGTTTGATAACCGTAAAACCAGCTAAGGAACCAGATACACTATCTACGTCAAGAGACGATGAGGACATACTTTCGGAGATGTCGGAACCACTTGGATTGAATTTCACCGATTCACAAGAAGCCAATAACTTCCGACAGAGGCTCCCGTACAATACCAGTGATCCGGTCGTTGCAGAGCAACAAAAGACACTCCTTGAGTTTCTAATTAAGAATCAAATTTGCAATGAGGAAAATTTCCAGATTTTCATTGCAGAGCCGGAGAAGCATCGTGACAAGACGTCGAAGATTCTACAGAATTATATGGTCACAAGTTTGGATGTCCAAAATGAGCCGAAGACTGTTCTTGAAAGCGGAGAGGATAACTGTATGAGCATTGATCCTTTTTCGGTTGCAGCCGAGCTGCCATCGTCATACGTAGCGGACACTACGTTCGAAACGTCGCACACGACATTGGAATCAATGATTTCGGATGACGACGATACCCAATGGCGTCAATTGTCACCAATAATTCCGATGCAGCATCAACAGCCCATCTTACGTGATTATGATAACGTTGAAGATGCGGAAAATCGATCCAACAATCTAAACGATCCGAAACTCTTCCCGATTTTCTATTCAGGTAAAGTGAAACCGCTCACCGCTCGGTCGACGCGGAAAAAATCCCCAAAGTGTTTTACCGGTGGTTTCGGGACGAACCAGTATCAAATTGATGCGGGCCAGAAGGCATTTGGAGCTCAGCAATGTCACGAATGTGGACTGGTGTTCACGGTTCATGAGCCGGAAGAGGAAAAACTGCACTCGATCTACCATCGATCGTTGAATATTCTCAAGTTCAAAGGATGGATTGACGAGGATATTGTCATGAGTATGCCGGAATGGGGCCAAGGTGGACGAATCATTCGACTCCAGCAAAATATTCACCCGAAGCGATTGGAAAGAGTAGCAGACATACTAAATATTATTGATAAGGAGTTGGGAATCGTCTCGGACGTCATCCCAACACCATTTGTGGTGAGAATAACACGTATTTGATCAATCACTTAGTGTACGTTTTATTCCTTGCTAGGCTTACTTGGCTATTCGCCGAAATGAAATTGTGGGCTTCAGCCTGGTGCAACCAATCAAATTGGCCAACAGATATATATGCTTGAATGAAGCGGATTACATCACAGAAGAAGCTTACGATGCAAAGTAACTGATATGAAAATATTGAATACATTTACTGCAATGAAAAACGATGCACACTCGTACTTATTTATATCTTGTGTTAAATCGTTTCAGATGCGGCATTTCACGAATTTGGGTATCTCCGCTTAATCGTCGTCAAAGGATAGCAACCAAACTGATTGAGGCAATACGACGCTTTACATATCCAGGCATTGAATTATCAACAAATGAATTGGCGTTCAGCTCGCCGACGGAAGATGGGAAAATTTTTGCCCAGAAAATAGCGAAGCGCATAGATTTTCTTGTATATGAAAGCTTTTAAAGTAACGATTTTCTTAATGCACGGCAGGAATTAAATGTTAAGTAAAAAACCTAATAGATATACTTCTTTATAGTTTGTTAATGAAAAAGAGAAATAAATATGCATATGTGGGGTGGAACGCAAAACCCAGTCTTACAGCACCTACGAGAAAATCGTATTTTTTTTGGGGCGAATCAGTTTCAACGATCATTGTTTGTCGTGTAAAATACGTTATTTATTTCGTTCAATTTTGATTGTACAGACTTGAGAACAGGCACATCCTATTGGGCATACTTCGATTACATATTTGGAATCGATAGTACCCCGCGATCGATTGTTGGTGCTGTAAAGTTGGTTTCTTCGTTTCACATCACATCTATTGAATTGATAGCGAAGAATTTCAATAATAAGTGAAAAGAATTTTTAGGTAAACTAATGACAAATTTATGCAAGTGAAATTTATCAAATTAATGGACTTGCAACGGAAGCAGAAAATCACATTAAACTGAAGCCCGAAAAAACATACCATAATAGCTTTGGAAGTCTGTAGAAACGATGCAGGCTTAGTTTTAGTAAATTAATCGCTTTAGGGGTTGTTTTACAGTAGACCCGGACGCCACACGGTGCCCTAGTCTAAAAATAAAAAAAAAACTATTTCACCCGTATAGTTATGATCGGTGATGGGTTGCAGTTTATTCTTGGCAAGGGGTATAAATCATTAGATAGCCTAGTGCAGTTTGTGACAAGGTATGGATAATTGCAGCTGAAGAGTAATAAAATAGGGTTAACGCTTCTCGGGGCAAGGTACGAAGGAAGTCAAAATCAAACAAAATTGCTTATGAAATAATATAATAACAATTTTAATAGACAAAAAATATGATTTTATCTTTTCTACGTTCCACTTACATATTCACAGTCAGAAAGAATATTCATAACTTCTTCGTCCTTGCTTAAATCATATAAATGGAGAAGTGCGGATTCGGTGTGATGAATGGCAACCTTGTCAGGTGCTACCATTCCAACCTTTATAAGACAGTACCACGACCGCTGTTCATTCAAAGGTAGAATCAGCTTGATTACTTAGATTAAATCTGCGCAGCGTAAGGAGTGTCAATCAATTTTACAGATCGTTGTTGCTCGAATCTGAGTTTATTTTTAATTGAACAACACGTCCCACAGCGGCCGAGCTGTCTTGTAAAACGGTTAAATGTATTGGTGGTATGAATGTGCATACCACGAACATGTCTTTCCAATGTGGATAGAACCGAAGCTGCAACAACAAAGGTTAATCATGGCTGCATGGATACACGAGCAAAAATAAACAAATTTTTTCAAGACATACTGCTAGTTTTTATTAGTTTCATTACTTACAATAGTACTTTTTCTGAAATGTTTGTATTTTATCATTGTCAAGAAAATGCTAATAGAGATGCCTTCATGATAGACATCCAAGCTATTTCCTACTCAGCACAATTATTGAGACATGATGAATGCCACAAAACGCGAAGTTCAATGGATAGAATCGACAAAAGTACATGAGTATAATAAATTCTAGAGAAACCACAAGCAACGATGTTATTTGAATTAATTTCTGTTGAAAAAAAGTTCATACTTTATACCATCTAAATCTGTGAAATTCAATTTGATTGGACTCTTTTATGAAGACGCTAGCGACACATTTCAATAGACGATTTACTTTTGTTTCCTTCAGCCCGCAACAAAATAAAGCCCCTAATAAGTGCATATTCCACGTTTGAGCGATGAAATGAGATTACAAAGCACGATTTCAAAAATATTTCGAGTAACATGTGATGTCAACGACACCAGATTACAACAATTTTAATCAGAGGGGCGTGATTTAACCTACGATCGCGGTATATTAAAAGAAAAACAAACAAGACATTGACGTACAACTATTTCAACTGTCGATTTGCATAGGATAAAAGTACATCACCAGATGATATACAATACGAACTTCGATAAGCATAGCTTTATGGTTTTTCATAGAATCGTTACGGCAAAACTCCTCCACTCATATTATTTATAAAAAGATTTGGAAATACGTGCGACCTGTAGCGTGCACAGTGTACATTGTCTTTCTACACGTCCTAATACTTATATCTAGGTTTTTCTTGTTCTTCCAAATCGCGGTAGTAATAAAATTCGTCTCAGTACGGCGCGTAGCGACGTCCTGGTGGGGATGCTCCCCTCAGGCCAGGTCGACGATCATCAAACGAATCGCGACTGAAGTCCTCGTAGCCGCTGAAATCGGACAATCTTAATTAGGAGTAACAGTGAATAGTCTACGGTACATTTATACTTACGAATATCTGCTGATACCATTGCTGCTCCGCGGTGGCGGTGACCGGCGGCTGAACATCGAATCGTAGCCACGACTCAGGCTACTGCTACTTCTCAGCCCACTACCACCGAGCGGTGGTGGCAACGGCATCGGCTCCCGTCGGGCCATTGGTGGTGGTGGAAAGGGATCGCGCATGCGAGAGCTCGAATAGCGTCTTTCGAACAAATCGCGACCGTCTTCATAGCGACGATCATAATAGTCATAGTCCTACAAAAGAAAATGTACGAGCGAAACGTGTGAGAATGACGAATGAGTTGTCGGGTCAGAACTAAGCAACGAAAAAAGACGGACAGCATCTCATTTTGTTAACCAGATATCTGAAGTTCTGCACACAATGTTCAAATAATTTTAAACTCTATGTTTCGGGGTGAAAACTTGCTTGAAAAATGATTTGTGAATTTGCAAATGGATTGCACATGCTGAGAGAGCAAGAACTTTAAAGAATTCATGAAGAGAATGAGTTAGCCAATTCTCGAGTGTGCGTTTGTTTCGGCTTTGGAAAAGATGGAAAGTAGAGAGCTGATCTGGTCGATAAGGATCCATTGGTGAAAGCGACAACTGAGAAGAAATTTTGTGAGATATTGGCATTCCAATTCACAAGATTGACAGGTGGCACGGTCTCCAGTCAATCGAGCAGAAAGGAATGCAACTTTTTTTGAGCCAAGATAGGAAATAAATTTGCCTGAATGCAGCATGAAGCAAGGGAACCCTACCGACCAGCATTTACTTCAAGAGTTCCAAAGAGAGCTAGTCACTCCATATCTGTCTATCTTGCTGTTATCGAACTATTCAAATATATTGTTGTTACCCTAAAACCATCCATAATCCTTTCGCGTAGAAACGGCGGTGGTGGTGGGGGCGGCGGATACGGATCCCGTCCATACATACGATCTCGGTAGCCGCGTTCGCCAAACATAAGACGTGGACATTCCTTGGACCAATGTCCCGATCGACCGCAACGATAACATTGTTCTGGATCGCCCATACCCGGCTTCGGTCGCACCCGACTCGTCGACACTTGTACTTTCAACGGCTGCCCATCGACCACACGTCCATTCAACTCTTTTATCACATCTTGCACGTCGCCGATACAGTCCAAGTGGACAAATCCGTAATTGCGAACGATGTCGCATTCGACCACGGTACCATACTTTTGAAACAGTTCTCGAACCTCGGGCGCTCGGGTTTTGTCCGTCAGATTGCCAACGAAAATTTTCGTAGTCGGCGTGTTCGGTGCCCGTCGACTCTTGGCCGCTTCCACCTTGATGGGGTTATCATTGAGAACGTAACCGTTTAAGTTTTGTATAGCATCGCGACCCTGCTGCTCGCTTTCCATATGAACGAAACCATAGTTTTTCACCACGTCGCATTCAATTACCGTCCCGTACTTTTCGAACAGCGGACGCAGCTCGCTGGCTTGGGTTTTATCGTCGAGATTTCCGATGAAGAGCTTAAAGGTCCCAGCACCCGGCATATTGACCAATGCTATTCCGATCGACTTTTCGTTGGGAAGCAGCGGCACGACTTGTTGTGCGAATTAAAAATGTCGCCGTCCGTCCGTTCGGTTCTTATATAAACGACTCGTACCAACCGTCGTGTGTGGCGTTGTTGTTCACTGCTCTAGGATTCGTAACGTGTATAAATTTCTCTTCTTTATTTTTCTGCCCGATAATTATAACTTCGACACGCCGCAACCGGGAATGCCGCGTTTCGCTAATATGTAAAATATAAATAGGCACATTTGGATTTAGAGCGAAATGAGCAAAATGGCAGCTAATTGTATGTTTTTGCAGTAATTCTTTACATTTATTAGATTCCACTACGAACGATTGCGAAAATTTTGAAAGTGTGTTGCTAATGTCGTAAATAAGTGGGTTTTGAGGATAACAGCAGGAAGCACATCTGCTTGAAAAAATTTTGATAGAGAGGAGACCGTTAGAAGCTATTGAAAGTTGCAAATTGGAGAACACTGCCTTTGGATCGATACTATTAGAAGCAACATTTTCAGGAGATTAAGGCTTCATTTGGATACAAGATGATAGCAAACCAAATATAGAAGAATTGTTTGCCAAAACTGGCCTTAGCCATATTTAGAAAGATCCTCAATAGGAATTTATTAAAAAAAAAAAGAATTCGCATGTTTTCTCCTGGAGCAGAAAGAATTCTGCACGCATGGAATTTAAATTCACAAAGACAGCGCGAATTGTGGATACGTGGAATGTCTCCCATTGCAAGGGAACAGCCCAAGTGCTCTGGACTTAACCTTTATACCGATTGCTATCGTCTGGGAAATAATATGCGAAATGGACAGTTCGTGAAAAATTTATGGATTGACTTGAAGGCGGTCTTCAGTCGTTAAAAAATCGACAGGCAGGAGCCGATTGGCATCTTTTGAAGTTTTTTTCCTCAATGTTTAGAGGTGGAAATCTCCAAAAAGATATCGATCAGCTCCTACCTTTCGAGATGCCTCAAAAGATTAGAAAAATACGTAAACGTCATGTAAAATTATAGCATTGACTAGAAATGCCGGATCCGGCGCAATCAACCCGAAGTTCCGGGCTATTGAAGTGGTTAGGGTAGTGAAATTTGCATAATTTATGTCTATACTCATCCTGAGATTAAAGGAATAATTCACAGCTTTAGCCGAATGGGTCCAGAAACATGCCGAGAAGCAGAAGCAAATCCGTATCTTTTGAAGATTTCCACCTCCCTACGACGAAAAAAAACACCCAACGGACATTTACTTACGACAATTAGCAACATCGATTTTCCCCTAATTTATTCACGTATTTCAATCCGTCCAATTACAAGAATAACGCCGTGAAATTTATGTCGCGCGCACGACGGCATCCAACGAACCCTTGAAAAATCTATTTCATAAAACATGGCGTCCACGCCGACTAATTTCAAGCCGTGAATTTTCATTCACTTTTTTGGCCTGTATATATGATCAAAACTTACCTGCTCTGCCCCTCAGAATATTATAACTTTGACGAAGAATTAATATTTCAAACAATGACTGTCTTTTGCGGCACTTAAGCGCAAAAACTTTACTCCTCCGACAGCTCGACTTGAAGCGAACGACCGAAGATTTTCACACCGAAACAAAAATGGCAGATCGATTCGATCCGGCTACTTGACGCCGCGCGTTACGATTGGACACGACCACACACGATAACACGATGGCCGCTGCCGAGCGATGTGTTGACATTTCGAAAAGAATTTGTGTTCAGCGGACGGAATCAAGTTTTGCGCGCACAATTTTGAAACTTTTAATTAATTATAACTTGGTAATTAATTACAATAGTATTAAAATATTGCAGCAAATATCAAAATGTGTATGTTGAAAATTGTACCCCACAAATTGCGAAGTTAAGAGTTCAAAAATATTGAACGGTGTTTAAAAATATTTTTTATTTCTATGGCAGAGTTTCCTCTGTTTAATATGTTTAAATAAATAAGTTGAAATATGTTTGAATAAATAAGTTCAAATCGGCGATTTTTCAGTTGGTAGTCACTGCGGTCACTGGTATAATTTTTTCCAGATTACCAGAAAAATTAAGACTAAAAAACATATTGATAATCTGTTTTTGATTATGTTTATTTAAAATCAGAATTATATACTTTATATTTATTTTATTAATATTTAGAAAGTAGAGCACATTTATTTTAAATACAATAAAATTGTATTTAGATTTTCTAGACAACACACGGATTCTATTAATAGTAAACTGGATTTCAATCAAATGGGAACCATTCACTGTTTTCAGACTCACAGACACCCGAAATTCACATAAAAAACTTGACAACATTTTTAGAGAATGCCTAGCAGGTTTTTGTCATGTAAGGATAGTACAGTTCCTTGTCAGGAAGCACATCTTCTTTGAGGCTTTGCGGCGAAAGGTATCTCAATAGGTAGTATGGTCCACCTGCCTTATCATTCGTCCCTGACAACTTGCCACCACCAAATGGTTGTTGACCGACTATTGCACTTGTAGACTTGGCATTTATATATAAATTTCCTGCGGCATATTTGAGGGCAAGCAATGCTTCGCAAATAAAGTCTTCATCTTCAGCGAATATGGACCCGGTAAGAGCAAACTTAGTTGTTCGACGAACCAATTCTAAGGTTGCTTGAACATCTTTATCTTTGTAAACGTACACCGTTAGAATGGGACCAAAAATTTCTTCACGCATTAGTTTATCAGCAGGATCCTCCGTCAAGATGATAGTTGGACAAACGAAATATCCAATTGTTTCATGATATCCCCCGCCAGCAATAATTTTCAGCTTTTTACTGTTTTTAGCGTATTCAATGTAAGAAACGATTTTATCGAAAGCGGTTTTGTTTATGACAGCCCCCGCGAAGTTTTCAAACTCTCTTACATCGCCAATTTTCAGTGCAGTAGTAGCTTCAATGAGTTGTGGTTCAATTTGATGCCAAAGTGATTCCGGGACATAAAGCCTTGAGCATGCTGAACATTTCTGACCGCAATACTCAAACGCTGACCGAATAGTACACGGTGTGACAACGCAAGGATCTGCCGACGGATGCACGAAATGGAAGTTCTTCCCACCGCATTCTCCTATAAGCCGAGGAAAGACATTTCGTTTCGATATATTACTACCAACTTGCTGCCAAAGCCTTTGGAAAGTCACTTCTGATCCAGTAAAATTGATAGCTCCAAGGCAGGCTGATGATGTCACGACGTTCCCGAATAAAGGTCCTTGTGCTGGCACGAAATTCACAACACCAAGTGGAACGCCAGCCTCAATCATTGCTTCGAAGATTATATAGTTGGATAGAATGGACGAGTGCGATGGCTTCCAAACAACTGTGTTTCCGCACAGTGCCGGCGTGTACGCTAAATTACCTGCGATCGCCGTGAAATTGAACGGACTTATGGACGCAACAAAGCCATCTATGCCACGATAGCGGTTCGTATTCTTTGTATTATCATTTGGGCTGATCGGTTTATATTTCAGCAGCTCCTTGAGAAAGTAGGCATTCCATCGCATGAAATCGACGAGTTCGCATGCCGAATCAATCTCGGCCTGGTACACGGTCTTCCCTTGTCCAAGCATCGTTGCAGCATTCAAGCGCTGCCGATACTTTCCGGCGATCAGATCAGCTGCCCTTAGCCAAATGCCAATGCGATCCTTCATGCACACTGCGTCCCATCCGACTTGGCTGTCCAACGCCAGATGGATGGCCTTTTGTATGGTTTTTTCGTCGGCTTCATAAAACCTGGCCACTGATGTACCATGACAATGTGGCATTATTTGATAAACGGCAGTTTTCGTATGAATCTCTTCAGCCCCAATCACAATTGGAACAACAGTTTCATTACAACTGAGTCTGCGGAGTTCCTCCTCCAACGCACAACGCTCCTTTGAACCGCTTAGGTATTTCAGGACAGGTTCATTCTTCACTTCAAATTCATTGAACTCGTGCTCAGGAACCAACGGTCGTACATAATGACGAATTTTGACACTCTGAGATTGTCTAATTGTTTTATTTGTTTGATAAAATACTGATTTTAAAAATCTCATAATTTAAAGATGCTGTGAACTTTTTTTTGGTTATTTGTCTACGCATTGGTGGACATATGAATCAATGCCACCTAAATCAATCAAATGATTAAAAGCGTTCTTACAAAACCGAATTGGATTTAAAACAGGATAACTAGCGTAGACATCAACTATAATCTGTCTATAATTTGGTCCTTGAGTACCAGGAAGTATTAGGAATTTCAATGGACAAATGAATAAGCTACATACTGTTTAAATCGATAACAATAGCGTACGTTATTAGCGAGCTAGATTTTCAAAGTGGATGATGTAATCTTTTTCGGAACCAATTTACAAGAAATTCCGCCACTAGCGCCATCTATTGCACTTTTCGGAACTAAATTCAAGGCAATTTCGCCACTAGCGCCATGTATTGGACTTTCTCGTAACTAAATTTCAAACAATTCCGCCACTAGCGCCATCTATCGGACTTCTTCGGAACTAAATTTCCAAAAATTCCGCCACTAGCGCCATCTATTGGACTTTTACGGAACTAAATTTCAAAAAATACCGCCACTAGCGCCATCTATCGGACTTCTTCGAAACTAAATTTCAAAAATTCCGCCACTAGCGCCATCTATTGGACTTTTCGGAACTAAAGTTCAAAAACTCCGCCACTAGCGCCATCTATATGACTTTTTCGGAACTAAATTTCACAAATTCCGCCACTAGCACCATCTATATGACTTTTTCGGAACTAAATTTCAAAAATTCCGTCACTAGCGCCATATAGTGGGCATTTACGGAACTAAATTGCGCCAGTAACGCCATTTAGTGGACATTTGCCGAACTAAAAATTCACCACTAGCGCCATCTATTGGAATGTTTCGGAATGAAATTCCGCCACTAGCGCCATCTAGTGAACATTCGCGGAACTAAATTCCGCCACCAGCGCCATCTAGTGGACATTTCGAGAACTAAAAATTCACCACTAGTGCCATCTATTGGAGTTTTTCAGAACTAAAATTCCGCCACTAGCTCCATCTATTGAACTTTGTCGTAACTAATTTGAGATAATTGGAAGCAATGTTATATCGTCTGCTTAATTCCTTAAATTGGGTGCAATGTTAGTTAGCTAGACAAATGAACATAGCCATTAGTTTTGTAGTATCTCCTTACAATTGGAATACTCCTTCGCGTTACGTTATTTGCTAAATCCTTGAACAATTTTACTAAATATCAAAGCGAACGTTATCCCCAATTTTCAATTAAATAAGATAACAATTTTGGACATTTAAATAACAGTTTAAATGACTTTTGGCGCGTCAACATTTTCATACGCCACTTTTGACTTTTGGCATTTCAATCAGCTGTTTCTATTCAAATGGTACACCCCTATCCCCTTCTAATCGTATAATAATACATAGCGGAATAGTATCGATGGGAACCGTTTTGGGAAACCTTAGAACACGTACTGCAATCGACATGGCCGGACCAAAAGCGCAATTCGTCCTCGACACCATCAAATCCAACAAAGTGGTAATATTCTCGAAAACATACTGTCCATATTGTACAATGGCGAAAGAGGTATGTTCCCAGTGATATACGTGTTGCTATTTACGGTGACTAATGATAGAATTTCCTAATTTGTTTGTTAGCAATTCAAAAAACTCAATTTTCCATTCTTCGTTCTGGAATTGGAAAGTCGTGATGATACAGATGAAATCCAGGATATTTTAGGAGAAATGACTGGAGCCCGATCGGTAAGGATTTTTATTATGAATTACGGAAAAAAATATTGAATTTTTGAGGTTACTCATGGGTAGTGTGAATCACTGGGATTTTCCTGAGAACTTTTTAGAATTATTCATCTTCAAAGTGTATATTAAACGTTGGTTAGCTTGTCGCATTTGTTGGTAGTCTGCAATGGAAGTGGGAAAGCGTTCTACCATTGATATACTTTGAACTACTTGCCCACACAATAATCTCTCGTGTAGTATCTGCTGGGCTTATCTTTTCCATTTGAATTAATCAAAATATCTTATCATGAACGCATTGTGAGAAGTACACGTGAATGTCATGGATATTTATAAAATGATTTGCGGAACAAGCTAATCAACGCTTCGTTTTCGAAGGGTTATATCCTTCGACTAGTGACCTTTCTCTTTCAACATTGATTTGCACATCCAAACTTGGTTACTATAGCTCAAAACTTACTCAGAATCTGAACTCTCCAAAAAAAATAAGGCCAATTGTTTAGTGAACGCAGTGAACTACGCCCGGAATTACATGTTCATCAGATGTTTATCGTTTCTGATTACATTCGAACACGTACTTCTGTCGACTTTGAAATTACAAACATCTCATTATCTGCTAAACTATTGAATACTCAATAAACTGCACCTTAAAAATGAGTAACTCTCTATTGATGCATCAAGTCATTGTTGTATATATTTTGTCACCAGTTACACTGGCTAGAGAATATAGGCATATATAGCATTTAACTCAAATTTATTGTTTCAATTCAGAGTAAAATCAAATCAATAACATAATTTTTTTTGTTTAAGGTACCGCGTGTATTTGTCGATGGAAAATTCATTGGAGGTGGAACGGATGTTAAAAAAATGTACGAAGATGGCTCCCTCAAGTCACTACTTAATGCCTAAGCTTCTTTAGTTGTGATTTAATAACGTTAAATATTATTATTCACATGAAACCGATGGCTTCTGATTGTTTGCATGATTTTATCGTTTTATATTGTAAAATCATAGCTTTTTTATTCTTGAAAATGACAATGTAAATTTTTTGAATGATTTAAGTTATTAAAAATTTAAAAAGACACTCGAAATAAGTGTTTAATTATAGATTGTAATTTAAAATGTTTTTTTGGAAAACTTATACGATCTGCTAAATAGTCAAGCGAGTAACGAATTTAGAAAACAAGTGGTTCTGAACAAAAATAAGCAGAACCAGAAAGGAGAAAAATCTGTATCTATCAAATGAAAATTTAATTTGAAATACAAAGAAGAAACCTAGCAGTCTGTGATACGCAAAATTAAAGGTCAATTTCGTTATGGATACAATCGATAACGATCAAATTGTAATATTTTCCAAGCCAGGATGTCCATATTGTCGTATGGCTAAGGAAGTAGATCGAAACCGTGTACCAACCAACATTTAAGATTCTAACGTACCATTCTATTACGAAAAGATCGTCCAAAAACTAAAACAGCCCTATACACCTATAGAATTGGATCATAGGACAGATGGTGATAATATTCTGGATGTTTTGGTGACCATATCACTGGAGCAAGATCGGTGGGTATTAATTTTAAAGATTTGTGGTTTGAAAATTTAGGCATGAAAAATGAATGATATTTAATTCTTTTCTACAATTTTCAAATACTTTTCCAATGAATCAATTTATGTATGTGAAGGAATCGTGGTCATATAACGAGTGTGGCACTTACCTTGTAGATGCTAATCCTTTTCCTAACCGCGTAGGTGTTAATCCTTTTTCTTATCACAAACAAGTATCACTATTCACTCTGAAATAGATATAAAAAATATTGTTAGCAAAAGTGTTCAGAGCGTCTCTCATGTCGAGAGGCAGAAGTTGATCCTTATCTTTTGAAGATTCCACCTCTCAACATTAAACTAAACTAATAATGCTAAAAATGAAAAAAAAAGTTGGCACAAACTCTTTTTTATCTTATATTATTTGAACAAGAAATAATGAAGGGACAAATTTCAATAATTGAAAATATGAATTTGTGTGTGCTTGTAAATTGTCTGCCCAAGAAGTTCGTATGAAAAAAATTGAGGACGAACTAAGGGAGGCAATTGGGAATAACATTGACAGTTTCATAAGGTTTGGTAAGAAAAGAAGAGAGTAATGGGGGATATTATCCCATTAAACAGCAGCTGGCTTTTTTAACATGTTGCAAAGCAAATTTAACCACACAACTAGCCCAAATACATTTAAAACTTTCAAAGTATCATTGGAAGCGTTCATGGCAATCTGAAATCAACTGGCTTCGTAAAGAAGCTCGATGTTTGGGTGCCGCATGAGTTGAACGAAATTCATAAGGTGAATCGCATAAACGTTTGTAATCATCTCATCAGGCGCGAAGAAAATGATCCCTTTCTGAAGCGTATGATTACGGGTGGTGAAAAGTAAATTGTTTATGTTACGAACCAAGCGAAATCCTTGCTTGCAACTATAATCGCATTTAAAAACAAAGACTGGGTCTTCTCCTTGCCTCGGTATCTTCATGGGTAAATAGCAATAAAAACAGGGATCAGCGCTGTGAATACATCTTGCATGAGTGGTGACCATCTGTGTAAATAGAAAAGGATCGACTGGAAAGAACAATCAGTAGGAAAGTAGGATACTAACCTTGAATCGCATGAAATCATGGAAGAGGAATGTTAAGTGAAATGAATGTGTGAAAGTAGCATGAAGGTGACGAAAAATGATGCGAGAGTGTTGCTGGTTCCTGGATCATCAAAGATGATCATGGCAGATTAGTTTTGTCGATACGCAAGGCGAGGCAAGGAGTTGTACCGTAAGTGTCGAGCGCGAACACAACGAGCCTTCTTTTCGATAAAAATCCATAATATTTATAACAATGTAGCCAGAAAAAGAAGTTGGTGCAAGAAAGATGAAACACCGGAAAGGCAAGCAAAAGCAGATATCCATCAAAAAAAAGGTTTTGCTGTCAATCTGGTGGGATTGGAGGGGGCCTGTCTACTACGAGCTGCTCCCAGCGAACAGAACAATCAATTCCGAAGTCTACTGTAAGCAGCTACGAAAATTGAATGATGCCATCGAACAGAATCGTCCTGAACTGATCAATCGGAAGGGCGTGGTCTTTCACCACGACAACGCAAGGCCCCATACAAGTTTGGCCACTCGGGAAAAATTGTTGCAGCATGGATGGGATGTCTTACCACATCCACCGTATAGCTCAGACCTTGCGCCATCGTTCCTCGCTGATAAAGATTGGAAATTTTACGAGCGTGGTATCATGCAGCTATCCACAAGATGGAAAAAGGTGATTGAACACAACGGGCAATATATATAATAAAATGAAGAAGATAAATTTTAATGAAGAAAAAAAATTAAGAATAATATTAAAATGGCTTTCGCAGATTTATACTAATTTATTTTGGAAGCAAAATGTACTCTACAAATTTAATTCTATTTGGAAATGAGCTCTGATAAAAGTGGAGTATTTTTCCTGGGGCTGTAACGTTACGATAGAGAGTATACCAATAAAGTGAATAATGTGAACATGAAATTATAGACATATGTACATAATTGATATCCGTACACGATGAAAAATCATGAGCTCTTCTAGTTAAATTTCATAATAAAACGAAATATGCTAGCACAATTCTCTTTTATAATTTAATTTAAAATTGATAAAGCTGTGTATATGTTTTTGCCAGCAATTGAACATTCTCTAAACGTAATAATAAAGTAAAGCTTGCTCTCACAGAGTAAAAAAAACATATTTTTGCAATATCTTGGCATGTCAGCCAAAAGCGCAATCAATAAATAAATAAACTTGAAGATTTTCTGACAGCAAACGCAATGAATTCGAGATAACTTTGTTGAAATAAATGATAAACGATTATAGAAGTGCGATAACTATTCCGTTGGACATTCTACTTGAATCTACGATGAAGTATAAATAAATAATTGATTTTATCTCACCCAACCCTACCACATTTTTTTTGAAATAAATATATACATTGATAGTTTTGATAGGACGGAGCTTTTCGAAACTTGTTCATGCAATAATGAATTTAAGCTTCTTTTATATGTCGTGCTGCAATCATTCCAACCACATTTGTCAACCGGTCGTAGGCGAATTATACGAGCCGGTGTTTTTATATCGCGTCAATATTAATTGGAATTTGTGCAGTTTTGCAATCGGTCTGGTTAATAAATAAAATAAATTCAAACGAAGAGTGGTGTTTGCAGTGGAAACAAGTGTTCATAATGGCAGCAAAAGTACCAAATGTTAAATTGAACAATGGCAGACCGATGCCAATTGTTGGATTAGGAACCTGGGGCGTAAGTAGCTGCTTTCATTTAGTTATAGATTAAAAGATAGAATACGTATACATATGTCAATCTGATATTGCGGAAGGGAAATTCGAGAATGCAATATCACGAGCGGTTAGTGAACACGTAGCGGTTGTGGAAACGAAGAAGAAAAAACATTCGATGTGTATCTAGAAGCATCGTCATTTGACCTTCTAACTGAAAGTACCTCGTTTTCCTGTCTGAGATGCATGCCTATATGTATATCAGATGTGTGCACTTACATGATAATCATTGCATTGCTATTAGCTTATAAACTTTCTCGAAATGCTGTCAAAGAAGCACGAAATAAATTGCTTAACCTCATAAGCACTGAGGTATAGATTTTTCTCAGCAGAATATTTTTTTAACAAACAATATTTATTGTAGTGTTCTCAAAAATATTCGAAAAAATTGTGCTGAATCAAATTCTAAAGCACGCAGGAACCAATCGAATGCAACAGGTTTCAATACAAATTTGAAATACATACTCGTAAGTTAGCATGCAGCTTTTAATTCAATAGCGATTTTACTAAGCTACAAATTCGAGACGTTAGAAATTCTTTGTACTATAGTAGTTTCACTTAAACATATAGCCAACTTCAATTTAAAAATACGTTAAGTAGTATTTTATCTATGAAAAATAACGTTAAACTATATCGTCGAAACAGATAATGATCCGATTCTTCAGTTGAGTGTTACGTAGATCCTTACATATTCAAAAGGAAGCTTACAGAGCAGAGGAAGAACGACCTTTTCATTCCATAATGACAATCGATTCGTTTATGTTCAGCAATCTGGAAAAATATCATTTAATTAATCGAATATGTACAGCTTAAAAGGGATAACGCAACCAGATACACTTACATAAATCAATAAAAAATAACAAATCAGTGTAGTAAAAAAGGATATAGAATATCTGCGATGTTAACCATTTGACGCTAGGGTTTCTTTCGAAGTTGGAGAGTTAGGGACGCAATTATTGAATTTTATTCATTTGATTGAAATACTCCATAGCCTGAACATCAGAAAAAACGCTTATACAATGGAGGATCCTGAGAGCTTCAAAGCAGAAATCGCATGCGTTTGATTTAGGTATAAATCGAAAAATTTCATAGACAGCCGCAACTTATGGCTAACAGAATTAGAATAATATCCTTGCGTTCAAAGTTATGATTTCTGTTCCTGATTAATTAAAATTACCTTTACATTCAATGCTCATGTCCATCGTAGTCTTATCAATAAGAAAAGAATATTTCAAGCTTCACGGTCTTTCTATCTTATCTTTTAAAGTCTCCCAGGGTGCGATAAATCGATTCAACTTGAATCAAAAATACATAACTATTGTTCTGGTGCATATCATTCGAAAAATAAGTTTAGAGATTGCATTATCTCTCGTCTCTTAAAATAAGTACATAGAACCTATCGATTTAAAGGGTTAAGCATAAAGAAAAATTCATACAGTAATTTTCATCGACAATAATCTAGTTCATTCCACACGCTGAAGTGAATACGATGAAAACTCAAATGGACTGTTGTCGAGCGTAATAAATGTGATGCGGCTTATTTTATTCACTACTATTTATCATAGATGAGTTACAATTTTTCCAAGCTGATCAGATTGTTCATTCGTTTTCATTAATACATGCATTTGATGATAATAAATTTAAGACATGTGATCGATAGCAAGTATAGCATATGTAGCACCAGTATTATGTAAAAAATAACTGATAACTGGCGGATTTAATCTCATGACGATTTTCAATGAATGATTATAAAACAACGAAAAAAGTAGAGAAGATTAAGGGGGTACGGGTCATACAGTCGTCACAGTTTTCTATCTTGCGAAGAAAATAAATGTAAAGTTTTTTTGCATGCCTACTATTTTAATCGAATGAAAAATTACTTTGTTCAAGCCGCCTTTTTGTCACTTCCCGATGTGACTAGAATGGCACATGTTAACATTCAAACGGGGTTGCAATTATGATTTAAAATGATTGTTGCAAATTATACAACAAAAATGTTCTATATTATCTAATACCGAAAAATATCATAGAATGAAACTGAAAAAGACATGTCTCTAATTAAAATCCTTTTATATTATTCCAGGCATCAAAAGGAGAAGTAGCGGCAGCGGTTAAACATGCATTCGATGTAGGATATCGTCACATTGATTGCGCGCACGTTTATGAAAATGAGCACGAGGTCGGCGAAGCGATTGCAGCCAAAATCAAAGAAGGTGTTATCAAGCGTGACGATATATTCATAACCAGCAAGCTATGGAATACCTTCCACAGTCCGAATCTGGTAAAGCCGGCGTGTCAGCACACCTTAAAAGCTTTGGGATTACAATATCTAGATCTGTATTTAATCCATTGGCCAATGGGTTATAAGGAGGGTGGTTCCCTCTTTCCACGCGATGCAGACAATCAAGTTCAATTTTCGGATGTTGATTTCGTCGATACCTGGAAAGAAATGGAGAAACTAGTCGACGAAGGTTTAGTGAAATCAATTGGCATATCGAATTTCAATAAGAAACAAACGGAACGGATATTGGCTAGTAGTCGGATAAAGCCAACCGTGAATCAGGTGGAATGCCATCCGTATTTGAATCAAAAACGATTGATGGAATTCTCAAAACAAAATAATATTGCAATTACGGCATATAGTCCTCTCGGCTCGCCGAATCGTCCATGGGCTAAACCAGGCGATCCGGTTTTAATGGAAGATCCAAAGGTTTGCAATATCAATAAAATAAAGTATAGAAATAATATAATTTCAATTACGATATTTTTTAGATCGTTAATATCGCTAAGAAATACAATAAAAGTGCTGCACAAATTTTAATACGTTATCAAATCGAGCGTGGTAACATTGTCATTCCGAAATCGGCAAATGCAAGTCGTATTACATCCAATTTCGATGTTTTTGATTTTAAATTAACACCAGAAGATTTGGCTGCCATCGATTCATTCGACAATAATGGACGTTTTGTGCCGATCAATGAGTAAGTTGTTATCTTTAAATGGTAACAAAGCAAGGACAGCATATTGAAATTAAAACAATTCTTTCAGTGGAAGAGGTCACAAATACTATCCGTTTGATGACGAATACTAAACGAGTGATGGAAATTCCCAGAAAACTATTTTTTTTCTTAGTTAAATAAGTAAGTGCTCAATTGAAAAATTTAATTTATATTAAATATTTTACTCGCATTTGATACATCTAACAGAATGCTCTGGTTTCACCATAAAATCTATACAGATTAAAAATCCGGTGAAAATATGAAGCAATCTTAAGTACGAAACGAAAATTGTTTAGTTTAGCGATTTTCATTTCTTCCATTCTATTATGAGTTGCTTATTAATTGATATTTTAGTAATTCAGTTTTTTTGCAGATGATGCGAAACTTTTGATTGAATTCAAAATTGTGACGAACAACATTTAAGCCGCAAAAGTTTCAGCACAACAATCGATTCGTATTGTGAATGCCTTACATATTGATATAAAATGGATTTATTAAAATAAAAAGAAAGTATTGTGATGTAAGCGAAGCTTTGATTTCGGTCAGCAAAACAATTTTTCATCAGGCTCATTAGACACTATATTTGATGTGCAAATTTAATATCCCAATCTCAATAGAGTCAGCGATTGATCATTAGGAGAAATAGTTCGTCAAAAAACAACAATATACAAAAATTGACAGGCAAATATTTACTTCCTCAAACTGAAAAAATATCTTGTCTATTCATAGTTTGATACATAGTTTGGCAAGTCCCCCTTTGATGCCCATGCTAAATGAGCCTGCATAGTTATTGTGTTCAGAGGGATTTGTCACCACTTCGTATCAAGCTTTGAGCAAAAAGGTGTTTTTTTAGCTTGAAGAAATGAAAGTTTTCATTTAAGAAAAGTGTGGTGACTTCAGGAATCATCCAAGTATCGGAATTCGTATCGAAAGAGACCATTCAAAATGCCATAGTTTCAAGATTTGATTCAACAAAGGCAGTGCATATATATTGTCGCGTTTTCCGCTACATTTGTTAATAGTTTCATCCTTTCAGCGATGAACGAATTGATTTTGCGGTCTAATCTACGCGAATATTGATTATTCTTAATGCCCCGCCCGTTAGTTCAGCTTGTGCTGTAGTTTGTATAAGGAGACATGATACAGGATTAAGAACAGCGCTGACGGTTCCAGGTGTAGAAGTATGAAACCGGAATTTCCCTGTAGATGGTGCTTGCTATCAGTTTAAGGACCTGAAGACCGGTTCTGCAGCGCCATCTTCTTCCTCTAATAGTTGACGAAGTTTGTCAACACGCGATAACCTAAGTTTCATACATCGGTATATTTTTCTATAACCTCAAACTGGTCGAGTTTTGTGACTACGAACTATGATTTGCGGACAGCATTGGTTTTCTTCTATCATTTGAAAAATCTGGTGCAGAATCGCACAGTATGTTTGTCAAAGCATACGGTGAACATGCTCTTGGTAAAAGTCAGTGCTTCGAGCGGTTTAAACAAATTTAAAATGGCGATTTTGACGTGAGAAACGAAAAGCGTGGGAAACCACCGAAAAAGTTTGAAGACAAGGACTTGCAAGCCTTATTGGATGAAAACGATACTCAGACTCAGCAAGAACTCGCGGAACAATTAAATGTGACGCAGAAAACAGTATCTCTTCGTCTGAAAGCTAGGGGAAAGATTCAGAAATTGGGAAAATGGGTGCAACATGAATTGAATGAAAAATAGCAAGAAAATCGAAAAAAAACACTTGTCAAATGCTGCTCGCCAGATATGAAAGAAAATCATTTCTTCATAGAATATGGTCACAGGTGATGAAAAGTGGATATATTTTCGGAATCCTATGCGTCGCAAATCATGGGTGAATACAGGCGAACCATCAACGTCCACTGCAAGACCAAATTGTTTTGGAAAGAAGACAATGCTCTGCGTTTGGTGGGATCAAAAGGGTGTAATGTATTATGAGCTACTAAAACCTGGTGAAACCGTTAACACTGATCTCTACCAACAACAAATGATCGACTTGAATCGAGCAATACGTGAAAATCGACCGGAATATGCAAAAAGGCAGCATAAAGTCATTTTGCTGCATGATATTGCCCCCTCACACACAGCAAAACGGGTCACGGATACGATCAAGGTATTCAATTGGGTAATACTAGCGCACGCGGCTTATTCTCCAGACTTGACTCCGTCCGATTACCATCTGTTCGCATCATTGGGACATGCACTCGCCGAACAACACTTCGATTCGTATGAAAATGTACGAGAATGGCTCGACAATTGGTTTCGGATAGTCTTGACGCACAAAGTGAATGATGCCCAAAATAAAATTGACTACCTCTTGGCAATTCGCGGCAAAAAGTGTGCGTAACAAGGATCTCATACTCAGAAGTCAGACATCTTCAGGGTGAAAACATGAGAGTTCTGCTCTACTGATTAAAATCAGAACTGCCAAAATAAATATCCTTATTCTTTGTGGCCGTCTTGAGCCTTGACCTCCTGAAGAAGTCCAGGCAGTTCAATTTTTCAGCAGATTTTTCTGTTCGAACCTCTTCTAATCGAAATTCTAAAGCCTTGTAGATTATTTCCATTTATGACTTATAAAAACATGTTGCGTCTTTCGTTGTGGTTTTGTCTCGAAGTTATCCTTTCTACATATCGTTTCATGTTTTAAGGATATTAATTTTAAGCAAAAGTATTAACCAAGCACAACCACATCCCAATTTTTCGAATATCGCCTGCAAATTTTGATATGGATTTATTTATGTCTTCGGGAAGACAAGGATCGATTATGCCCGATGCGTCAATAGTGGTGACGACCTTTTTGGTCTGGAATTTCATGCATTCTAGACAGAAGAATGCCTGCACTGCATAACGGGGAATATCGCGCATTTTTTAAATATTTTTTTTATGGAATGGAAGGTTAAATATGACCAATGTTTGAAGGAGAGTTGGTATAAAGGATGCTTTGATTTTTTTTAGGAATTTGATGTGACGGTAATTTGGTGCATCACAAAATACCAACATTTCTCTTTATTTTATTAATATCGAATCTTACACGATTCATCAAATCAATAAATATATATATTCGAATCTACAAAATACTATAATAAATATCTTACGATAATACCTACCACACTAGCACTCACTGATCCCCCTTAAATGCTATGAATTTCATGGGCTGCCTTAATTTGTAATTTAGGCCTAAATTCCTCTAGCATGGCACAACTTAATTCAAATTCTTTCGAGCTTTCCAGATCATCAACGATAAGGACCTTTAAATTATCGAGTCGATAGAGAGCACTTAATCCGCGATACGTTATTCCCGTTCCCGACACGTCCAACACTTCCAATTTTGGATTTTCCGAACCGGATACGCGATCCAAACACCAATCGTCAAACGTTTTGACGTTGCGAAACGAGATGAATTTCAGATTTTGTAAACGACGCAAATTCTCCAGCCCCTCGTAGTACAGCGTCATGTTGTCACATTTAATTGCTTCCAACTTATAATTCGGATTGAATTTGTTGGGCAGATCGAATTCCCGATCTTCATCGGCCTTAAACCAAACAGGGTTGTTTAGGAATTTCACGGTGCCACCGCGAAACAGGATGAAATGGGCCGAGGCCAGATCACTGCCAAGCATTTGATGACGTTCCGGAAGATACATTTGCATATGACGCTCCATTGTTTCGTTACGTTTCGTCCACCATTTGGACACGGCTGAAAAGCGCAGATCAATCGGCTGTTGAAGGGTTGTTATGAAATCCGAATTTTGTGTTTCATTCGAAAACAGTTTGAATTTGCTGTACCAGGCGTCGGCTCTTTCGCTTGGTCCTTGGCGCCATTTTAAACGTTTTTTAGCCTCGGCAAGTTGTTGTTGGAGACGTTCCGATTTTTCAAAATTATCTGTCCGGAAGTTGCGTTTTAGTGGCGATACAGTTAAAGCTCGTTGGGCGATTTTTCCGGATTGACCTAGCATGGTAGCTGAAATGAAGGGAATATGTTTTTTTAAATCTATATTTTGCATTGAATTATGCTGTTTAAAGATTTGTTTGTAAAAAGTTTCCTACTTTTATTGAAATTTTGTCAAAAAATATGTCAATTTATTTATATCCCTAACAATAGGAGGCGTTTCATGTTTTGTACCTTACGATAATAGAAGGTGCATCGTGTGTACCAACAATAAAAGCTTATAAACACAATCAACATTCAAGCCCATTTGCTTTTTAGAGTCTAATAAGATGAACCGCGATTCGGCAAATTATTTTTAACAACGGTATGATCAGGAGTTTAATGATTAAATTTATGTAAATGTCCTGAATAACTTCAGATTCAATTGACAACATTGCCAGTGTCACTAAACATTCTAATAATAATTTTTAACTCTTTAACATTTAGAGATAAGTTTTACAAAACCACATCAGGAACTGCAATGGGCAATCCGCTGTCCCCGTTAATCAGTGAAATCTTCACGGGGAGCATCGAAACTGAAATGAAAGAACGGGAAATTATGCCGAAGTTTTGGGCTCGATATGTAGACGATGTGTTGACAGTTGTGCCAAAAGATGCGATCGAGGAAACGCTAAATAACATCAACAAAATACATAAAAACATCCAATTCACGATGGAAATGGAGGAGAATCAACAGATATCCTTGGACATAAAAATAATAAGGAACATATGCAATTTGGAGTTTGACATACATAGAAAGAGCACTCACACACAAAGGACCATTCCGAAATCATGGCATCACTCATAAAATGTGCAGCATATCACAGCATGATACATTGGCTGCTGACAATTCCACTAACGGAAAAGCGTTTTATTAACGAACTAGAATACATCAAGTAATACAAAGCAGTGAAAAACGGATTTACCCGAGAATTAATCGACCAAATGATAAGAAAAACATTGCAACGGATGAGAAATGAGCAACAGACAACTCTCTTTAGTCAACAGATGTCTGTAGAAAAAAAATAAAGAGCCCAGTATCACATATTCGACTTGAACGAACACCATCCGTGAAACATTGACAGCACACAACATAGATGTTGAATGTTCGCAAATTTTCTTTTTCTTTTTGACAGAATTTTTAAAAGAAATTGTTCAATGGAGTGTCCTTGAACACGTGTTTATGTTTCATGTTTTTATTTCAATTCCTTTTGGAGATGTTGTTTTCCCACACGTCGGCGCGCGTTCCCGCCAAATCTCCACACGGAAGGGGTGCCTGGCCGCTGTTTCGCCACACGTCGGCGCGCGTTCCCGCCAAATCTCCACACGCGAGGGGCGCCTGCCGCTGTTTTCCCACACGTCGGCGCGCGTTCCCGCTGTTTTCCCACACGTCGGCGCGCGTTCCCGCCAAATCTCCACACGGAAGGGGTGCCTGGCCGCTGTTTCGCCACACGTCGGCGCGCGTTCCCGCCAAATCTCCACACGCGAGGGGCGCCTGCCCGCTGTTTTCCCACACGTCGGCGCGCGTTCCCGCCAAATTTCCACACGCGAGGGGATAAATAAAGATACAAAAAAAAAAGTAGATACAAAATTGTTGCACGACGCTCATACTAATTTATTTCTCTGTTTAATTTGTAATACAACGAGAGTTAGCATTGTCTCCTTTAAAATCTTGCATTCCTGAATGCAAAACTATCCTTATTGAAATTTGTCAACGCAACACTTTATACTTTACACTTTATAAAAAACTGCACAAGATCGTGATAGTAAACTTGGGAACAGCGCAACTAACCAAGATCGTAATGTGCAAAAAGTTGCTAATCAGCAAGGAAACTCGAAATTTGCGCAATTTTGCACAATTATCCAAACAATACGAGTAATCATCGAAATTAACACAGTGATGCCATTTGCTGATGATAACATGACCATTAGATGGTATTTTATGCACGACAATGACTCAAAACACACTTCGCGCACAGTGAAGGGATGCTTGGAAGAGAACCGAATTGATGTTCTAAAGTGGCCAGCCCAATCACCTGATCTCAATCCCATTGAGAATTTGTGGAACGATGTCAAGGAGCATATTCACAAAGTAAAATTTCAAACAATGGCCGATTTGTGGACCGAAATTCAAAAAGCTTGGTACGCAATTCCGAGGGAACGTTGTATGACCTCGGTCGAGACCCTACCGAGGAGATGCGCTGCTGTCATCAAAAATCAAGGATATCCGACAAAGTATTAAATTATTGCATTGAAATTTGTTCTTTGTTATTTTTTTGGCATTATAATAAACAGTTTTTATTGTTTGCTAAATTCTTGTTCAGCTTTTTTTCATCTTATTCACAACTAAATTCAAATGAAAAAGAATGGGAAGACAATAACCACATGAAACCAACATGACATAATCATCACATCGTGGGAAAAACTCAGGAAAAGAATTGGAATGAATAACATATAACAGTAGAAAATATTTGCACTTGAAAGTCACAGATACCAAGTGTGCTAAACTCGTGGCCACCACTGTAGTTGCAGAAGGTGAGATTTTGAGGATATTACTCTAAATGAAGGTACGATTATAACATTGTTTATTAGTAATATTAGATGGGCCGTGGACCTCACTGCAGTGAGTGTATAGGAGAGAGGAGGCTTGTTCGTCAGCTCCGAGATGATGGGAAAACCTACAAATCCATTGCTACATCAATTGGACGGTCTGAAAATTTTGTTACGAATACTCTGAAACAGGAAAAATCCATTGAAACCCGTGGAGCATCTAAAAAACACCAGACAATCGTATAGTTACATTAACTAAACGCGACCCGTTCAAATCACCCAGGATAGATTTAAGTGAAGATTTTGAGTGCCTTCCCCAGAAGATGAACATAGCATCATAGATCCAGGAGTACGAACCATCAACTGCGGACCTTGCTGGGATCACCAAAAGATACTTTCAAAAAAGACGAGTTGAGTGGCAAAGGTGAGCTTCCCGGAATGCCTCAAGCCACACATACATTGGGCAAACAAAAAGACTTGTAAAAACGAGGTTCGAGGAGCATAAAAGAGAATATGAAAAACGGAGTCCGTCACATAAAGTCCATGGTGGCGAGACATATGATTAACGAAGGACACATAATACCATTCAACAACGTAGAAGTCGTTAAGCGAGTGCGTAAAGCCCATCTATTGGATGCAGCCGAAAGTATCTGGATATTGAAGGTGGATAAGGGCAACAGGATGAATCACGATGAAGGCAACTGTGCATCGAGCCTGGTGTTAGCGGGTTGTGGTCCAGTAGGATACAATTAGGATGTAGAAAGTAGGTAGAAAAACTTAGGAGTACAAAAATAGTCGTAGATTAGGTATAATAAACAAACGTCCAAACATTGTGACGACGTTCGGCCTATGGAATGCTAGGCAGCCCTGCAGTGCCCAATGGGGTAAAGTACTGCAAAGATTCGACTTTTTTTTGTACTTAAAACATGTTCTACAATATTAATTGAATAAAACAACAGGCGAATACAACAAAGATGGGTTTAGATCGATAACAAAGCAGATATTTTCGATAAAACAGGTGCTGGAAAAGTTCTAAGTTGGCATAGAATTTCAGCAAGCATACGATAGTTTAGATCGAAATATATTGCTTGATTTTGGAATACTTGTAAAATTAGCCCTAGGATGACCGAAATAACAATGACTGATACAGAGTCTCAAGTCAGAATCCACATCTACGTGGAACGCATCGGTGGGGATAGATCTTCCAAGCGCAAAAGTATGCAACTCGAAGCCGTCCACCAGGTAAACAACGCAAACACTGGAAGGACTCAAACAAATCGCCAACGGGAGGACGCGGTCGTTTGACCGAGGCAGTTGGAAGCTATGTCTTTAGAAGCTCCGAGCCTCTTGTTGGGCTGGTCTGTCGTTGATGATTATGAACACTTCCGACACCACGAAATCCTATTTAAATGCTTAAGCGAATGCAGAATAGTTTTGAATGAAGCAACACCGTCCGTTTTTGGTGTGCGACAAATTGAATATCTCGGGCATCTAATAAGTAAAACGAGAGCCCTACATCACTGCATTTTCGAACAGTACACGACCGAATACGTGGAGAATATCTCTTGCATAGTAGGAAATTCTATTGTAGCTTCTTATTACCAGAAATTATCGTTGATAGTTCTCTAATTCAAAGGAATTTACTATGTACCATAGGTGCAAGTCCTTTTATCCTTACTCAACGAATAGTATGTTTAGCTAGGCTAGGTTTAACTAAACTTAACTAAATAATCCTACAAATGCTTACTAAATTAAAGATTTTAGTTACCTGCGTGACAGCACAAACGTTAATTCAAACACTTCAATTCAAATGGTGATTGCTCGTTTACTGACGCTTGTATTCTCCGTAGCGTCCTGACGACTTGGCGCAATAATTGTTCTAGAATCGCTATCTCATCCGTCAAATCATGCCTAACCTAACAAAATGATCTGTCCGCTGGTAAGCCGCTGTACAACAAGCAAAGTTCAACTGATAGTTTACGGTGAAAACCACCGCTGCAAAGTGTGCCTCGGAAAGGCACGGCGAATACCGCCGCTGCAATTGAAACGTAACGTTCCATTTCAACCGTTCCATCACCACCATTTTCATTTTCATCCCATAAAAGTTGTCTTGTGTCAAACGATCACGAAACGTTTTCAATTCGACGTAATTTCCAGAGGCGATATTCCATATTCGAGAATTGTATTTAGCGTGGTTAACTAAACAAGTATCCAAATAAGATCGATACAAGAGTAATTTAATAAAGCTGAAGCTTAGTACGCTCCGGGCACGTTGAAAGAAACGCGGAAAGCTTGTCGTGCACGCCATAATGAGTAATCTACAAAGGATGGATTATTCGGGAAGTGAGGACGGCCAATTAAGAAGTGCTGGAGAAGATGACGAAACTATCAGGTTAGTATCATATTCTACAAGCTGTTGGTCGCATACGCACGAGAAAATCTACTAAGAAAACGCGCTAGCAAATCCTGAAAATGGGCCCATGTAAAAAAAAATGTGGGCAGATTTTCTCCACACGATGACAGTTGAAAGCGGTGTGGTTGCTAGACGGCGGAAGATATTTTATGAAATAACTAAGATCCCTTGATCGCTATGAATTAAATATCGTTAGAAAGCATTTTTTCGTGCGCTTGCGAATCCCGTTTCTCGATCGAGACACGAACGACCTCAGAAAAGATGCAAGTAAAATTGCCACACAGTCGTCGACCAAGCTTCCTTATTTTCTATCATATTCTCATTTTCAATTGCTATGAACGTTTATTGATATGATATTTTTTCGAATAGGCCACAAAATAGTGTGTACTCTCTCATGTGTCCACTAAAAAATGTGACCGATGTGCGCGATGGCCAAACATGATCCAAAAAATCTAAGATCACTTTTAAAATCTCCTTAATCAAAAAAAAAGTAAATATAATTTTTGTTCTATCAAAACATGCAACAAAACAAAATCAACTGCTGTCCAGTTTATACAATATAATCGTCGTAAATTGCATCTAGAAATTGTTTAGAGTCATGCGATGCGGCCGTGCGAATTTCGGCGGATGCTTGCCTCCCGGATTTTAAGGAAGGCAGGCAGGCGATCGTTATAATCGAAATTGCTCGCGAGTTTTCATGCAACTTGACTAGATATTGTATAAATTTTGCATTCGTGTCGCCAATCAATTTGCTGCGCAACGTATCGAATGTCGGACACGAAAACCAAAGTGAGAGCATGCAACGCAGACATTGCCGCAAGCAAGCCGACAAGTCCTTAAATTTGGTGTCTATTTTCGAGCGCTCAACAAACTAATGTACAAAAAAAAAACGAACGAACAAACTACGCAAGTGAGAGATATTTGTACAATTGTTGAAATCATTATCCCAAATCCACGAATCAGCGTTCGAACTGGCTACATTGCCTTTGCCGTCTTCATTGGAACAACCGGGGCGCTTCTGCCTACAAGATCGCCATCAACATTGCGTCACGTCGAGATTGAATAAACTCGAAATGTGGCCGCCAGTTGTGTGATTGGCGTCGTCCCAAAAAGTAACACAAAGTGGTAAGTTAATGATTTGCTAACCACACTTTAAACTGTTCTTTATTTGCACGTATACTTCCTTCCACCCGAGGCGAGTGTGTTTTGATGCTCCTGTCCGCGACATAATGAAGAATGTGACGGTGGTGGCATGAGTAAGTGACAAAAAAATGAACAAGGGAAGAGTGTGTGAAGGTTTGTAAATTGTAAATAAACAAACAAAAAATATACTTTGTATTAATGTTTGGTGCAATGTTAGGTGAGATCGCCGTGATCTATTTACGGTTTATTTAAAAAGTACCATCAATGTTCCTAGTAAAGTTTAAGATAAGGTTTTTCTAACGTTCAAGGACGTCCAGGATTTGATTTCAAAAAATCAAGGAAAAATAGAATAATGCCTGATTAGAATCATTTCATGCGAAACTCTCGCTTCAGCCTAAATAATGAAATCATATGTGGACCTACATGTGCCGCCAAGAACCATACATTGAGAGTAAGATATGAATGATTCGCCAATATCGAACCTGATCATCTTCTCATTTAATTTGAGGAAAAACAGTTAATTTTTAACCAATAAAACCACAACTTTTTCGTATGTGCCTACGTCGCTATTGTATACATTAGTAAGGATTTGAACCTCCTAGTCTAGTAGGCACATACGAACTAAAAATTGACAGTCATTATACTTCGCGGATACAAATAATTATAAAAATTAGTTGAAGTATGATGAGCTTAATCCATCAATAAGCCTAATCGTGGTCGTGCTGTCTGGTGGCGGATGGTAAATGACAGCACCTGAAGAGGATGCCGTCCGTCACCCCGAAACCACACTTCCCCACTTCATTAAATTATGGAACCAGCCTTTAATCTGGAAGTAAATGAACCTCCATCAATGTGCAAGCATAGTGTTAGTAAGTTGCTAACCAAAAAGCACACTAGTAGGCGAAAGTTGTCGACTAGACTAGGAGGTTCAAATCCTTACTAATGTATTTCTAATAACTTTTGCAATTGTTTGAATATGTTATCATGAAAATATTCTGTGTAGGTTTCCTATATAGTAGATTTAATACTTTAGACGGTATTTTTTTCTTAGAAAATATTTTGTACTCTTCAATCGACAGACATTTATTTGTTTGAATAATCCAAAATATGCTCTCGATGCAGAGGATACCATTTTTAGCCAAATATTTTTGGGTATATTATCCATTTTTCGGTTTTTAGAGAAGGAATGAACTAGGATTGGCAGATAGTTCGAAAATTAAATGTACACCTAGCGCTAGAAAAGTACGCATAACAAGTTTCGTGGTGAATCTATTTAATTAACAAAAAAAAAAGCTGTTGCACTACAAGCTCTGTATTATTTCCGACGCGTTCGTGTTTATAACTGATGCTTGCTAGAAAAAAAGATGCGTTTTAAAGATAATGTTGCTATTATTTCATTTATCACTTCCTAAACATAGTTTTGTAACCAGCGAATTGATCAAAAATGGTCTCTTAATATATTATTTTTAACATTTCGCTGGACGTTCTTTAACATTAATGGCAGCCCTAAATCGTCTCAGCATAGACTCATCATATTTTTTTTTGAAATCCTCTACCTTCAAGTCGTATCCTACATTTTCAATTCTTTCTTTTAGCGATTGGCGTTTCTCTTTTTACAATTTTTAACCTTATTTGGTAATCTGACAAAACTAAATTGGGTTAAGATCTGGGCTATTTCCAGACCGGTGTAGAGACACTATGCCTAAATATTCCTTCTGATTTGGCAATCCGCAATCTCAAAATAATGTTGTTGGCACATTTCGTGCAATCGGCTTCATTTTTTTAACATTGGGTGGTGGAAATCTTCAAAAGATACCGAGTCGTTAAAAAATCGAGTTGTATGGCAAGGGGCTGCGTCATCCTGAAAGTTTAGATCTGACGAGTGTGCTTTTAGATCATCAATTGTTTGAATGACACGTTTCAGGATAATTTCTTTATATTTCTCCGCATTCACGGGACCTTTCAACTGCATCATTGGTTCTACTCCAAAAGCCATGACGAATCCTTATACCGAATAAGTCGTTCGATCAAGCATGTGCAGTCAAAATTTCATAATTTTTTTGCGAATTCTATACGCATTTTCGTCGTTAAAAGTGATTTTCCAGCTGGCCTCCTTTCCGCAGTACGGACGCTAATCGTGCCGATGTTTGTTCCAGACATGTGACTTAATACAGTTGCACTTGAGAATCGATTTTGCCTTATAACAAATGCCTATCGTCAGGGGGCGTTGTTTTCCGTGCTACTTCCTATTTTCCTATCTGATCCTTTCGCCTGAAATCTTCTTATAAATTTTTTCTTTACTAGGACCTAACCGTTGCGGAAAGAATAATTTTCTTCTCAAAAAGGTCACAGCTTTGCAATTGGTTTCTGCTGACATTTGTCGACTTGTCGCCATTACATTTAATAGTTAATCTCTTCATCTTGATCCTTTTGAAAACAATACTGAAGTAATGCATATATTTAAAACCTTTTCCGCACTGGGTACTTAAAAAGATAGACCCATAAAATATCAAAAAATTGCGTACAGATAGAGTAATTGTAACATCAATAAAAAAATAGACGGGCACACATTTTATCGTCGCTAGATTTTTTGATAGCTATTTTTCTCAGAAGTCTCTAGATTCCAATCCTACATTGCAATATCTTAATTATTGATTTGTGTGCAGATTCATAATAATTTATTGTTGTGCGCACATCAGTTTTCCGAACGCCCTGCTTTTCTACAGGAAAAAGTTAAATTTTATTCAGACGCGCAAATGTCCCAAATTCGAATTTCTATCATCATTGGCTGTCGCTACTTGTAGCTTAAAGTGTGGTTAATTTCATCGGCTAACTATATGCTAGTTATGATCGTAAAAACACTAATTCATAAACGACTGTAAAACTGTAATTAGTGCAACGTCCACTTCTTCATCGCCGATCCTGGCTACGGGCTGGGCAATCCCACCTGGCTTTAACCCGTGAAGAGGGGTGTGGGATTTTTTTAAAAGGGTGCCACCCGTTTCTGCGTCGGAACTGGCCTGTCCGCGAATCCGGAAACGGGAACAGGATTCGCGATGACCCAAAACCACCGACCGAATAGGGAATTTGAAAAACAATCGAAAACAAGAAGCGGCAAACGCGACGTCCACTTCGTCACTTCACACAAATAAGCGTCTACTTACAATTTCGTTAATTCAATAATGACTTACATATAATATAATTAATTAGTCACCTGCTTGTGTGAAGTGGCGGTCCGCGTATACAATTTTCAATCGATAGCGTTTGCCCGCACGGTGACTTGAGGTCTTCAGGGGCAGGACAGTCCATTAATGTGCTATGGGTTCGTGGATCGACCACGCTGCGTGACGAACGTAACAACGATAAGCCCGACAATCAAGCTTAAAGAAAGATCTCCGAAAAAATAAATCATACATGTGACCGTCTTCCATAGTTTGTTTGTTTGTTCCTTTCTTCATAGTCAATATGACGTTAATTGCTTTTTTCAGTTGATCGCTTCAACTATGCGAAAAAGATTCTCGTTTACATGCTGCTTAATAGATGTTTGCACATCCCTTTAAAAAGTGTCACGAAATGGATTGATTTTATTACGAAATTGAGACTTGTGATTGATTTTTGTAGGGAAGCTAGGCGGGCTCTTAAAAGAAGCTGAATTGAATTGTTGAGTGTCTCTTTAAGCGATCTGTTCGGGGTCTATTGCGTATTGTCTTTTTTCCCCCAATTGCTTCACAGAATATTCTTTTTGTCGATTTCTGAATCATTTCGTAGATCATTTGTGAAATCATCTCTACAGTTTGTTATTTTTTTGGATGATCATCACTAGCGACATGAAATAATTGAACTCTGGCTGGACTAACTAGCCTCAACTATTGCTTTCCACGCATTCTATACTTTCCTCTCTACAAATAGTCTGAATATTGTTTGTATTCTATTTCAGCATGCTTCTTATTTCAATATTTTCAGTGTATCTAAAGCCTCTATTTTAGTCATAATTTCAGAATACTGGCACTCATGCCTCCTCGCAAATTCTGACGACACCAAATAGATGTAAAAATGTACAGATGGTGATGTTATAGTAAATTACAACTGATATTTAAATCGGGTGTAATGATTGAGCTGCATGTGGTGCTGTAGGCTAAAATGATAGTTAAAACGCTTTAAACGATTTTGGCAGCGACATTTTATCTTTCTTCCTCCCGTTGTCAGTCGGCAAAAACAATTTTTTGTCAGAAATGCTCCAAAGATTCGCGATTCTTTTTAAGTTCGCCAACTTTAAATTCAATCATTGCCCACAAAATTATAAACAATTTCTTTGACAACTATTTACAGTGTTTATTGCAATAATTTTCATTATTCCAAACAATTTTTTTCTGTTTCTTTGTCGCTTTATAAAATAATTTTCAGCTTTGTAAACGCGTCTCGAAAATAGACACCAAAATGACTAATTTTCTATTAAATAAGGAATTGTATGCAATTTTTATTGAGAAAAAAAATGGCCAAAAATAAACATCGTGTCACGAGAAGAAACACAAGAAATATAAATCGTTCGGCGACGATGCAAATGAGAATAAATCGCCAGTCGATGGAAACGATTGTAAGTGTAAACGATACATGAGAATGAGATCACCTAATTATGGCAGGATGCTAATGGGAACAGTATGCTCCGCTAAAGCTAAAGCTATTGCGAAAAAGGAGTAGAAACACGAGAAATGAAAATGCTTGCTGCTACGATTGCCAGCAAATTAAATCACCAAACAGCGTGTGTGATGGTTTCGCGCCAGGACTGACAAAAATCTATTTTTAACTATAATTTTCGTATCAATTTCTTATCATTGCAGTGATGAAGACGAACAAAGTGAAGCGGCTCTTGATTCGCTCGATATTAAACCGCCGCAGGCAGCACGAGCGGCCACGACGCGCAAGCGGTCGTTCAAAGAGAAGAAACATTCCAGAGAGCATAAGCGCAAGGATCGTGATCGAAATAGGGAACGCGAAAGGATAATGATGCGTGAACGTGAAAAAGAGCGGTTTGATGAAAGGCGGCGACATCGTCAGATGGGCGGTGGTGGT
The DNA here is from genome assembly GCA_963942545.1 of Oxycera nigricornis. Classification (NCBI taxonomy): domain Eukaryota; kingdom Metazoa; phylum Arthropoda; class Insecta; order Diptera; family Stratiomyidae; genus Oxycera; species Oxycera nigricornis. The sequence goes on from OZ012663.1 coordinate 98,777,607, forward strand.
AATAATCGCGATTGGGAGAGGCATCCGAAGCGACGCGAAAGACATGAGTATCATGAACAGATGGAGCAGCGGGAGCATGAATACCACGCACGACAGCAGCAACAGCAGCAGCACAAAATGCGGGAACGCGACAAACGACAAATAGTCGATGGTCGTGATCGCGAAAGGGATCGCACCAACCACCACGATCGTGAACGACGCAAACATAGTGCCGACGAGCATTATTACGACAATAAAGTAGATGCTGAACGTGCTTTAGAGGATCTGCGGACACGCCTTTTAAGCAAACGCCACGAGTACGAAAGAGAGTTGTCACGATATAATGAAAGTGCTGACGACCATTATGAGGGTCGCACGACGGCCCCTGCAGAACCGAAACGGGAAGTTCGTGATCGGCGAGACAACATCGAAATCATCGACAGTCCCGAGCACTATCCCACCACCTTCACAGCAGCGACGAATCGCGTTGAGAAAAAGGATAAAAAAGAGCGACCAGAAGATCCTGAACAAGCTGCAAGGCGTGCACGACTTTTGGAAGCTGAGAGGCAGATTGCCCGGCAGAAGGAACAGCTTGAAGCCAGACGGCTTCATCGAGAAAAAGAACGCAACTCGGCAAAGCGTCACCACGAAGAGAATACGACGGCTAGGAAGCATAAGCGAGCAAGAAAGTCACCCATAGAGGAAGGAGAGTGTGACGACAAAGAAATTATTAAAGTGCCAGATAATACAGACGATGAAGAATCATCTGAAGATGACATAGCTGATAAGGAATCGATATCATCAGATACAGATTCCGAATCCGAGTCCATTCATTCTGTGAAAGAGTTGCGCCAATCGGCCGAGGATGAGGACGTGTTACCCGGCAGTCCTTTGTCCGTAGGCGAACTAGCCAAGTCCGAACACCGAAGAGACTCCAACTCTAGATCTCCAGTTTTAGTGCACTCACACAGTGGAGGATCCCTTTCGAATCACAGCCGATCAAGAAGCAAGACGAGATCGCGCAGTAAATCGCGTTCGTCCGACCATTCGGATCATTCGGTGTCGAAGTCCCGATCACATTCTGGCTCGCGGTCAAGATCGCTATCAGGCTCAAGATCGCATTCGCGGTCACGGTCAGGCTCACGTTCGAGAACAAGGTCGTTACGCTCGCAGTCGAGATCACGCTCCCGCTCACAATCGGCGGACGATATGACGAAAAGAACTGGAGATGTGGAGGAAATCAAGGAAGCCAAGCTAGTTGAAACGAAGAAAAGCGAAGCGGCTGCTGAAGTGGAAGACTCGCCGCGCGACGAGAAAGGAGAAAAGTTGCCGAATTACTTTCCTGGAATTCAAGGGTGTCGATCGGTCGAAGAATTCCAATGTTTGAATAGGATCGAAGAAGGAACGTACGGTGTTGTGTATCGAGCCCGCGATCGTCGCACCAATGAAATAGTGGCGTTGAAACGACTCAAAATGGAGAAGGAGAAAGAAGGCTTCCCGATAACCTCGCTGCGTGAGATTAACACGTTACTGAAGGGGCAACATCCGAATATTGTGACTGTGCGGGAAATAGTTGTAGGCAGCAATATGGATAAGATTTTCATAGTAATGGATTACGTTGAGCACGATTTGAAAAGTCTCATGGAAACGATGAAGCACAAGGAGCAAACATTCTTTCCGGGCGAAATCAAGTGTTTGATGCAACAACTATTACGAGCTGTAGGTCATTTGCATGACAATTGGATATTGCATCGCGATCTGAAAACGTCGAATTTGCTTCTGTCGCACAAGGGTATTTTGAAGGTGGGCGATTTTGGATTGGCCCGCGAATATGGAAGTCCCCTGAAAGCGTATACGTCGCTGGTGGTCACGTTGTGGTATCGAGCCCCCGAGCTGCTGCTATGCACGAAGGAATATTCAACGCCAATTGATATATGGTCGGTGGGCTGTATTTTCGGAGAGTTCCTTCAGATGGCGCCACTATTTCCCGGCAAGTCAGAAATGGATGAACTAAACAGGATATTTAAGGTATGATGATAACTTTCTGTTTGGCGTTACTTTGAATTTCATTTATCTATATATGATTTCAGGAACTCGGCACTCCAAACGAGAAAATCTGGCCCGGCTATAAGGAATTGCCAGCTGTACAGAACCTTCTAAGTCAGAATTCCCATTTCACGGAGTATCCAGTTTCGAATTTACGACGAAAATTTGCCGCTAAAGCAAGCGAATTGGGGATAGCATTGCTGCAAGGACTGCTCACGTACGACCCGAAACAAAGATTGACCGCCGAACTGGCCTTAAAGAGTCCCTATTTCAAGGAGCTCCCGCTGCCAATCGATCCGTCAATGTTCCCCACCTGGCCGGCAAAAAGTGAACTGGGCACACGCAAAGCACTCGCTTCATCGCCAAAACCACCCTCGGGCGGGTCACAGTTCAAACAACTCGGTCGCGATGATATCCCGGCCGCTCAATCGTCGGCCGCGAGCAGCAAAACTGGATTCGTTCTGAATGCCAATTTAGATCAACGACAATTCGCCATGGCGCCGGGCTTTAATCTTAAGTTTTAGACATTTAGCGTATCGTTTCCTGTTGGTCAATGAAAATCAATTTCAAGTAGAGACGCAAAAGTGATGAATATTATTGATATTTGAACAAAAAAATACATAAATGTTATTGGTAAGGTGTGAATTCAGAGACTGTAGGCTTGAATGTTTGCTTGTTCGACAAAACACTTTTTGTATGTGAAAGAAAAAAATTGATTTGAAAAATTATTACCTTTAATTTGTAGCCCATTAATCGTTGCTAAAGTTGTGGACAAGAAGAGAAATTTCAATTGTAAATTATACATTTAAGGAGAATTTAATAAAAAAAAAGAGGAAATTGAAATCAATAATCATATAGATTTTGGATATCTATTGAGAAAATAAACGCTTAAAAGAACCTGAAGATACTGCGTTTTCCTTTTAATTTAGTAAAAACGTAGTAAAGTGCAATAACTGCTGTTTTTGGAAGCTTTAAATTAAATTGAAGTAAGTTTTCGTAACATGCACTATTTTATTACACCGTGCGTCCTGAATTGTACCACTTGGAAAGAATCAAATGCACAACATAAATTTGATATAAGGAGGACTCGTTTCTACTCTGCGTAGTCGCCGCATATGTTGAGCATTTGCTTACATTGGAAGCAGTTTGTTTTATTCTCGTGTCGCGAAAATTAGGGAATCTTTTATCAATAAATAGTTCTCAACCGAATAAAGGCATTAAAATTCTAAATTTAAAAACATATGAACCTAACTGGCAATGTCCTTTCTTGAATGATTAATACGAAAAAAGTACTGTGACCTGCAAATTAATGCAACCTTTACAAATGTTACGAACCACGCAAAAGTCTTGCTCGCTACTCTGATCGTATTTTAAAAACAAAGACTGGGAGGAGAAGTCCTTGCCTCGGTATCTTCATGAGTAAATAGCAATAAAAACAGGGACCAGCGCCGTGAACACATCGTGCATGAGTGGTGATCATCTGTGTAAACAGAAAGGGAAAGAACAATCGGTAGGAAAATAGGATACTAACCTTGAATTGCTTGAAATTATGGAGAAGAAATGTTAAGTGAAATGAATATGTGTGAAGGTAGCATGGATGTGAAGAAAAATGATGGAGGAGAGAATTGCTGGATCATCAAAGATTATCGTGGCAGATTAGTCTTGTCGAAACGTGAGGCGAGGCAAGGAGTTGTGTCGTAAATGTCGAGCGCGAACATAACGAGCCTATTTTAAGAAGTCTTCAATACAAATATATTTCACCTTTTGCACTCTTGCAAATTGAGGGGGGAAAAGAGTTTAGAGGGCATAAGTTTCGCCTTCTTAGGTTGGTACTAGGCAATCTTTGGCCATGCATTTCTTATTCTGTACAGTGTAAAAAATGTTCACTGAATTATGGAAGCTATCAGCTTTTGACTTTGCCGTGGAAAGTTTCCTTTTTTTGAGTTGGTGATTGAAAGGACGTTGACTAATTAATGTAGACGTTGGCTATTTGGTTTTAATAGAACCAATCTGAATACTCTTCGAGCCTCGTCCCCTAAAAGTTATCAGTTGGAATAAATCTTTTGAAAATGATGAACACAAACAACTGTAGAGGAGTTTTCCGAACGCTCTGCTGGATCTCCATCAGAGATTGATTTATTTTTCAAGCCAAAACAAGGTATAATGGACGAATATCTGTCCATATTGTTTGAATTTTTTTATTGTATCTGTCGATGGCTTCATTTTCCGACGAGGAAACATACCTTACGTAAGGGCTTTTTTTTATTTTATGTGAAGGTGTTCGACTAGGCACAGGACAATATGTTGTAGTTGGTATTGTCCGAGACCCTAACTCCGCTTTCCGTACGGAGAACTGCCCCAAGCCAGTGTAAAAGAGGAGGGATGCTGACCGATCCTCAGAACAACATTTTTTCAACAGGATGCTGAGGTAAAGGTGTGACGAAAAATACGGTGACATATATTAATTGAAATGATGATAAGCCCTAAAATACGGCGATCAATTCGGAGCTTTGCAATGGAGCTCAATTGAAGAGTTTGTGCCTGTATTTCCTCGAAATCTTACCAGGGGTATACGGGTACCAAGAGATCCGGGGCCTCACGGACTTGTCCCTGCCTGTGTCGGTGAGAAACCTGTGGAGGTTGAAACTTGGCTGTGGTTGTACACCCATAAGCGGGTACTTCATTTCTAATGCAGTTTGATACCGGAGTTATTCGGCAAGCCTTCTGTATCGTGGTGCATTGGCGTGCTGTTGCGTTTACGACAGGGGTGCCGCTTCCCAAAGATTGGCAAAGATGCTGATATGTCCGAATCCACACCAGGGATTATGAAAAAGTCCAAGCGAGCTCTGGGTAAAATTCTGGTACTCATACTAGGAAAAGCAGTACTCATAACAATAAGTTATGGGCTATTGACTAGTACGTTTATGGGGGCCTTGGTGCGAGCTTATCGTAACCCGAGGCTTGAGAGGCCCGTGGTGTTAAGACTACTTGTCAGGCCACCACGTTAAATTCAGGAACGATTTCTGTCCGAGGCCCTTGCTTAGGTCCAGCTCTTTTGCGGCTTTTTCATTTTCCCAATGGTCAGGCTTAAATCTTCCACAATGTTTCCATTTCATCCAAAAACTCTTCCGAAGCATGACGATAAGTTAGTTTCCTTTTCCCTGGAGATTTAGTTTCACTTAACAGAGAAGTCTTTTTTTAAGTGTATCCAATAAATCGGTGATAGCATCAACCCCGGCACCAAATTAAGTTTTGAACAAATCTTCCCGAGAAAAAAGTGGAATTGACTCTACAATGTAGAAGCTAACATTCGGGTCACCCCTGAATCCTTAAAATGTTTGGCATATATGATTTTGTATATATCTTATTTTTTATGTGCTGTAATACGATTGCTAATAAGAATGTCTCTTACAATTAATTAACTGTATTACAAAAACATCTAACAATCCACAAAAACTATTCCATTGGCGGCTTAGTCTTCATATATTCCGCTTTTATTCGATCCCTGTCTTCAATTTCCGGTAGTAATGGTGAAATGCCACGAAAACGACGATCGTTACGTACTCTATTCTGTAAAACAGAATAATTTTTAAGATAAATTTCATAGCCTTCGAATTGTATTTTACCCAAAAATCCTTGCAATTGTTATAATTTGCAAAATATATTTCGCATTTTGACCTATCGAAATTGTTTTTATGCAAACATTTGAAAGATAGTTCTTGTTCCTGAGGAAAATACGTATTGATCAAATGAATATTCTGTATTTTATTTAATTTTTCCTAAGGATAATTACCTTTAGACAAGGATTATCACGTTCGGCACTTTGATTTTTATACATATTTCGTGGAAAAATACAAACAACAATTTTGTTTTGACGTTTTATGTAACTTTTTCCTCAACAGGTTAAGAGGAAAGCTTTTGCTGATATGAAAACTGACAGATTTCACGAAGAAGGAACCACAACAAACTTTTGGTTGACGTTTGCTTATCAGGAAATTAATGTCAACTGTTCTGCGAAGTACCTTCAAGTGTTAAATGTAAACATTAGTTTCAAATCATGTCGATTTCGTTGGATATAAAATTGAAGCGGCTTAATAAGGCTTACCACGAGGGTGTAAGTGTTCATAATTGTTTCAAAAGACACATACATCACAATTTATTGAATTTCCAGGAACTTCTGTCCGGTGTTGTCCAAATAAGCTGTACAACCGAATCGAAACATGAGGGCATCATTCTCACCATGGAGGGCGTCGTCAATTTGCAATTGAGCAATAAGAACTTCGGCATTTTCGAGGCCTTCTACAATTCGGTGAAGCCCATCCAATTGCTCAACAGCAACCTGGAACTAAGTGCTCCCGGCAAATTGTCATCAGGTCTATCGGAGTTCCACTTTGAAATCCCGCTCACTACGAACAAGGAGCCGAAAATGCTGTTTGAAACCTATCACGGTGTTTTTGTTAATATCAACTATCAGCTGAAGTGTGAGATCAAGAGGAATTTCCTGGCGAAATCAGTGCATAAGGTGCAACAGTTTTGCATCCAGTATAAGCCGGAAAAGGAGGCGGTGGCCAGTACTGAGGTCAATTTCAGCATTAGTCCGGAAACGCTTCAGAAAACCGCTAAAGAAAGGATATCGATCCCAAGATTTTTGATCACAGGAAAATTGGATAGGACCGAATGCTGTTTGACAAAGCCGTTTACAGGATTTGTAAGTACAGATAAATTGATTGTAAATGATTTAAAATGTGTATCAAGTTTCCCAATCCTAGACAAAATTTAGTCGAAGAGCTCCGATAACAGGGGAATAGAAACCAAAACTTTAAAGGGGAGTTGGTTGGTTGGTTGTAGTGGCAGCTAATATTCAAACTAGCCACTTCCGTGAGACTGTCCAGGAAAGTCGAGCCTAAAGTTTGCATGCGTTTCCTGCTGGGCATTCGCACAGAAAATGTTGGATTGTCTCATCCTCTTCTTGCGATCTGCAACTTCGGCAGAAATCATTAAAAGGGACACCCAATCTTTCTGCATGTCGGCCAATGAGAAAATGCCCCCGACAGTACGAATACGATGGAACTTAATGTTTCACGGCTCGTGTTGAGGCGCTGCTTGGTGCGCTTTGAGCTCAGTGCGTGCCACGTTTGCCTGGCTATCCTGCAGGTTTCCTCCAGCAGCCAGGTCCTGTTTGCAGCCTCTATATAATACTGCTTGAAACTTAGCTTAAAATAGACTAGTGGATGGCCGACTTGGGGCGCCAGTGTATAATCCTGGAGCTCAGTGCCAGCTCTCGCTAGGGCATCTGCTTCGAAGTTTTTCGGTATATCACTATGCCCCGATATCCAGCAAAGAATCCTTCACAGTAAAGCGACATCACGTTCAGTGGTAAGCGGCATTCCATTGCAATTTAAGATGAGATATGCACGCTGAATAGTAATTGGATGCTAGCTTGACTGCCAAAGAAAATGTTAAGATTTCTTATGGAAATTTTCTGATTTCTCAACCAGTCCACTGCCTTGTGTATTGCGATGACCTCTGCCTGAAAAACATCGCACTGATCTGATACCCGGAAGGATAGTTTCAAGCCCAGCTGTTCGCAGAAAACGCCACAGGCAACTTTTCCATCCATCTTTGATCCATCAGTGTAAATGTCGATCGATGACTGACTTGAGACCATGGTGAAAACGGGAAATTGGAGAAGCAAGGTCTACTTTACTTGGCGTTGGTCTATCCCTCCGTAGTATTGTGGAGTGGCCAATGTTCCCCTCATGTCAGAGTCGTAGAGCTTTCAACCGTGCCGCAGAGCACTTGTCTCGTAACTAGCTCTGCCGGAAGCCAATTTAATAGCATAAACATTGCATTTGTCCGAGTAGTGCGTATAGCCTGGGTGATTGCAATAGTTGCAATCCTTCTGATCTTGTTTACATTTGATGTTTTTGCCATCGCTGGTCACCAGATAACCGCGCCATACAGAAGGATTGGTTCCACTATCGCCGTATATAGCCTTGATACAGTTTTGAGTTTCAGTCCCCACCTTTTTCCAATAGCTCTTTTACAGCGATCTGCTATGTTCGCTTTCTATGCTAGTTTAGAGTCCAGAATTAGACTTAAATATTTGACCTGATGAGCTGGCTTGAGACTTATCTCATCAAGTTTAGGTAGGACAACGCGTAGGTACAAAAGTACCTTCTTGTGAAGAGCACAAATTCCGTTTTCTGCGGATTAATCTTTAGACCGCATTCTTTGCTCCACTTGGTAAGAATACCTAGGGCAAAGTTTAGTCTTTCAGATAGGGTGTTAACGAATTTGCCCGATATTGCTTTTGCAACATCGTCGGCATAGGCTACGACTTTGCAGCCAGTCGCTTCTATTTTTAAAGAGAGTTTGTCTACCACTAGGTTCCATAGAAGTGGTGATAGCACTCTACCTTGTGGCGTCTCTCTGCAAGTCCTTCTTCTTAAGGTGCTATTTTCTAATGTGTAGTTGATGTTCCTGCTGCTTAGCAGTTGTTCGATGAAACCCTATGAGGTTGTCGTCGACATTGCTTTTCCCGAGTGCTTTGCCAATAGCCTTATGGCTGATATTGTTGAAAGCCCCTTCAATGTTTAGAAAAACCGCTTGCGTGTATTGCGATTTTTCTATGTAGCTGATGAGCGAGTGAAGAGCTGTTTCAACCGATCTACCATTTGTGTAAGCATGCTACGCATTAAAGATTGATAGCTTTCAGATGAATCTCTGTCAGTCGTTCCAGAGTTTTCAGCAGAGAAGAGGTGAGGCTGATATGTCTGTAATCCTTAGGTAAAGAGTGGGATGTCTTACCCGCTTTAGGTATGAAGACTATTTTAGCTTCTTTCCACCGCTGTGGAATGTAAACCATCCGTATACATGATTTGAAAATGCCGTTCAGTCATGGCAGTGCTATATTGATACCCTGCTAGATCTCAGCAGGTGAGGTGTTATCCATGCCAGGGGATATAAAGGGTTGAAATGAGCTGATTGCCCAGCGAGAGCGCCTGTCATTTACAGAAATAGTGGTTGGCATCCAGCCCGGGAGCGTGTGTGGATCCGCTTTGTCAGCCACACCCTCACTACCCGGGAAGTGCGTATCCACGAGAACGGACAACGTCTCGAAACTGCGTCTTTAACAGACCCTGAAAATGAGGGGAAGCTCGTCATGATTTTACGCAGACGACTGAGATCCTTGGAGTTTTCTATTTCTGCACAGAAACTTCTCTAAGAGGTGCGTTTGGCTTTTCGGATGGTGCATTTGAACTCCTTCAGTTTTATTTTATAAGAAGACTAGTCATTGGATTCTTTAGCCCGATTGAAAGACTTCCTAAATTCCTTCTGCAGCTCCGCAATGTCACTGTTCCACCATGGGGGCTTATACTTCCATCTAGGCTTCGTTGGACTGCATGCAGACCTTTCTGCGTCATTGAAAACTAAGGAACTTAAGATGCAATGTTTACTATTCGCTGCGCTTCCTAGTAAGCATTTCGAAAGGTGTCATGTAGTTGAATTTTTTCCATAGTACAGACTCTCATCTTGAGCAATATAATAATATCAATAATTTTGTTTTTCATTTCTACTTTCATATAACAATTCACCCCCTGGAACCTGCTCATCCTCTTTGCCTGAATGATAAATAATCGTGTGGTGTGGATATACGGTTTCGTCTGTGTTTTTTTTTAGGTAACCATACAACATACCGAAGTTGCAATCAAATCAATTGAAATTCAACTCGTACGTGTTGAAACGTGCGGATGTGCTGAAGGATATTCACGCGATGCCACCGAAATACAAAATGTACAAATAGCTGATGGTAATGTTTGTCCGAAGGTGCAAATACCAATTTTCATGATATTTCCGCGATTATTTACATGTCCGACGCTCATAACGAAGAATTTCAAAGTTGGTAAGTTTTTCATCGACAATTTTATGTTGGGTTTGTAGTACCTATGTATGTATGTTTTCGAAGAGCAGACAAAATGCATGACTCGTTAGGTTACTGTCTGTTTGTCTGTCTATTTATCTGTGGTAATGGTGGGAATATGTGTTTAATCAGATACGGGAAAAAATATGCTGCTATTGAAATCATGCAAATTTTTATTTCCTCGTGTATGAATAGTGGACAATGAATTTGTGGAGATATCTTTGTGGTTTTGTTTTGTGGGCATGGAAAATGCTGTGGTGATAGCACCACAATTGTATCATTATGATTTTATTGATTTTCATTTAATGTTGGTGTGCCTTTCACTAGGAGAGAATTCTGATATGTTATATGCTATTGCATTGAGAAAACTATATTATTTCAATAGCTCTTTAAAAAATATATATCAGAAGCGATTAAAATAACATTCCTACGTATAAATAATATTTAAACGGCTCTGCTGCCACCAGGTTTTCTACTAAGCGTTTATTATAAGCATATATCGACTAATTCCATTCATTTTCGATTCATTCCAGAATTTGAGGTCAATTTAGTGATCGTTTTCAAAGATGACTACCTCGTCACCGAAAATTTCCAGATTGTCTTGAAAAGATGCAATTAGTAGACGACATCCAATATTTTGAATAAGAAAATCTTCAACGACTCGAATAGATCAAGAATAGAAGTGAAAGTCGAACGGCTGATCAATGCATTAAGTCGTATTTACTATTATTAGTTTAGTTTCTAAGAAAATTAATTTAAGCTTTGTGATAAAGCTACTAAAGCACTCGAATTCTATCGAATAAACTGAAAGGAATTAATATATACCTTACAATTCTTTTTGAAAATAAAAATAGATAATATACAAAGAACATTTGTGAATTTAATTTTCCACGAATGCTAGTATTTCCGCAAAAACACTCACAATTGTTTAGGTGGCAAAAAAAACAGGAAAACTAAGAAAAACCTATAAAACCATTTGCATTTTAATGACATACTCCTGTATTCAAATTTTTTATATTGTTTCACTTGGTAGTTCTTACAGATACATGTATCTTTCTCTATAGTTCTTGCAAAGACAAAGCGGAAAGTCTTAGTGCAAGAAAAATAAATGGAAGAGAGCAAACAATTTCGAGTTTTATAATAGTCTTGAGTATGTTTGTGTGCTAAAGGAAATTCAACAATTTTCTTGCTTAAGGTTTTCCAACCCAAATGGATGATGGTTAAGATGGAGGTTGCATGCATTCCACAAACGTATGTGACTTTTATATGTAAATGCGGTTGAGTTTTCCACCTTAGCCAACAGCAGTCGGTCTCGCTTGTTAGACGACGAATTTAAATAGTGCTAGAGACAAATGATAGAATAAATGGATTTCAAAAGAAAACAATGAGGAAAAACATAGCGACGAATTCATTTGTTTAGTGTAGCTACGTTTGAGGTTGTTGCACGATGACTTCGCTGTGAATACGTATTTGAGCGTTGGAATCTTGAAAAATTAGCATTGAAAGGATTTATTATTCAGTTAATTGGTGGTGTATAGTTCGGGGTAGAAGCTTGGAAAGATGTTGTGCATGAGAAATGATCCTAAATTCGCTTTTGAACCATACGAGTTAATTGTGTAAAAATTTTATGTACAGAAAATAAAATTATGATATAGAAGATTTTCATAAACGTTACAAATCGTTGCCTGAGTGGAAATTATACCTTTGATTAAATGAAGACGAAAAAAAAATGATTTGTATTCATATTATCAGAAATTTTATAAAAAGCGTGCTTTGAAAATTGCTGAAAATGGCGCGATTTATGTTGATTGACTCTCGTTTATTATGCAAAACCCCTAGGACATCGAAAATCAACAACTAGTTCGCATGTGTATTCGTTCAGCATTATCAATGAGTGAAGAGCTCAAAAGCTAGACTGAAATTCGGCGAAAATTTCATCCAAAAAGGAACCATTTGGGATAATGTGATCGTCAGCGACGAGAAAAAGTTCAATCTCGATGGGCCAGATGAATTTAACTACTACTGGCACGATTTACGAAAGGATAGATGAATCATGCCAAGAAGAGTACGAGGAGGTTGTTCTGTGATGATTTGGGCAGCTTTCAAAAAACATGCTAGGAGCGAAATAGCCTTCGTCAATGGTAGACTTAATGCCGTCCGATATCAGGAGTTACTAGATTACTAGCCTTTTGTGACACTAGCGGAGGACGAAAACATTATAACTTAACAAACATTACGCTGAGTTTATGCTTTTTCACAGATCTTACAGAGAGTTTTTAAGTTGTTGTTTTTATTTTATTTTCGAAAGGAATATAATCAACCTTTCATCCCTACTACATTTTCTTACGGGCATATTATCCAATAAAATCAACAGTTATTTGAAATAGTTTCCTGTTTTTATGAGAGACTCAAAAATATAGTTGAGTCTATAAATATTCACGGCACTGTATATATATATATATATATATATATATATATATATATAACATTTTTTATTCCTTCAAATCTACTCAAAACGTTCTATGCACCGTTCTTCCACTTCAATCCTATTAAATTTAAGTTTTAATGTACAGCTCGACTCGAAGTCCAAGCAATAACAAGGAGGATGTAGCAATTCCGTTTCCAGATGAACACGGAAATCTGAATTTTTAACAATTGTTTCTCCAGCAAAAGACTGTGAAAATGTAGTTGATGCGAAATGTAAATGCATTCATATGAAAATAATATTTGAATAGACGTAAAGAGCTTAAATGAATTCGACAAGTTGAATCTGAAGAGAATGTCGATTTTTTCCGTTCGAATGCAGACTTTCACTTTACGAAACAGTGCAAGGAGTGAGGAATATTGAAGAAACCGCATTAACTTCGTCATAGAAATGAGCCACAAAGATTTCTAAGAATATAGCCACAATTTACCTGCATATTTTCTAACCTGAGTTGATATTGGGTTTCGGTAAATCCTTCTTCAGGAAATGACAATACAATGTTTGAGACGATATGCAAGTTTGAACGGTTCTAACCGAACAATTGAGCTCTTGTCTATGTGACCATAATACAGACGTATGAACAAGGATGCTTGATGTATGTCGATTATATTCAATTGGAAAAGGAATACGATTGAATGGAATGCAAGTGCTGTGTGGTATTAGATTGAAAAAGAAGATGGTATGTAGATATATTATTTTCATAGTTGATTTCATTTAAATCCGAATATGCGTTGCAAAAATGCATGTAGAAACAATGTAAGGAGTTTTGTTACATATTCTTTGGTAGATTGATGACATATAGACTCTGTGAATATTTTTGGTGGATAAAATTATCCACAAAAACTTGTAAGCCGATTTGTTTGGAAGGCTTTAAAAATATTGAGGACAACTGTTCACTACAACTTCTGCTTTTGTCAGTACAAAAAATTTAACAAATACTTTGATCCAATTACAGCTTGGCTTAGTTATTAGGAAAATATCTGCACTCAATTTCATGCAAATTTCAACTTTTCAATATCACTTTCCTTGATCCGAGACAGTGAAAGCAGCGTCGAATAGATTAAACGGCAACTTTTGCATTTATATGTGGATTTTCAACACCGCAATCCCTTTTGCTGCAACTGGTAAGTATTAAAAACAACGAAATGAATGAATTAAGCGAGTGCAGGTCATATGTATATGTGCTGACAGTAACATATGCAGAACATCCTTTAGCCAATTGCATGCATATGCTATCGGGAATGTGGATGTCCTGGTGGTATGAACATTGTATGAAACACAAAATTAGAAAACGAGAATCATTTATGTAACGCTTTTTGTTGAGCTTGTCGATTAATTGCGCTCGGGGATTAAATGAATGAGTAAAAAAAACCTTGCCTGATCTAGATCAGGATGAATTTCCTTCCTATCGTGCATGTGTGAATCAATTGCTAGGTGATGCGACATGGGGTAATAGTTTAAAAAAAACGTGATCCCTACCATGAATGCGGATTATATGGTATTAAAAGCTTAGCGATAAGTTTAATTTAGGTTGTATTTTAATTTGTAAATACATGCAGCAAAAGGGTTCGAATGGTCACATGTTTTGTGTTCAAAGTTTATTTTTCGAAAAGATATCATCATGAAATAAAAATGGGAGAGGGGGAAACGTTAGCCACCATGAGGTTTTAACGTAATTAATTGCATTGTTGTTCTGTTGGCACTACTCAGTAAGAATTGTATAATTCCTTAAGTTTCCGTGCTAGGAACTCTGCTTTATCATGGATTTTTATCAACTTCACATGCAAGGCTTCTCAACAGAAGGCTTTATATCGATTACATCGCAATAGTTGTAAAATTTCCAACGATTCATGTTTTAAATGTTCCTTTTTCAATTACGAGAGGGGCGTAAAAATGGCATCATATTCATCCTGTATTAAATTTAGACAAGGTTGTCTCAATTTCAGTAAAATTTGCTTTCACATGTTTTGTGGCTTCTTAAAAGCATTTGTTGCGAATGTGATGCAATGATGCACCTTGGAAAGGATTAAATGGCATTAACAATGACTTTTGTGATGGTTTTCCATAAAAGATAAATAATGAAAAGTCCAACTCGAAAGGTGTTCAGATCCAATCGTATCTTGTAGTAGTAATTTCGCTTTTTCCTTTTCCTTTTTTTCATAAATTTTCTGAACGTATTTCCGGATCCTGTGCATGTTTTAATCATTTTATCTTTTGGCTTTAAAGTGTGATTAAACTTTTGCGAATCTTCTTGTTAAGCTTTCATATAATATTAATTTCAAATATATGAGTATAAACCATCTTAACATTGAATGAATCAAAAAGGTGATAGTGCCTGTGAAATGACATTCTTATAGATCCTTTCTGTTCGCCATAAGGATTCGTCTCATTAATATTCCACAACAATTTATACGGTCTACACGAGTTCCTCCTTTATTAATCATACTACCATTAATCTCTCGTAACATTAATTTATGCAAAAGAGAAAGTATCTTCCGAAAATCCGGTCTATCATGACACGTGGTAGAACGTACGGAATTCCATCTTTTTAGTAAATTAAATTGAATTGCGAGCAGCATGTGCGCTGTAACGGACACTATATGTTAATTTTTGCACCCTTAACAGCATGTCTACCATTAATTTCGCATTCATTTACCTAAAAATGAAGTATAGTGTTGAACAATCACTAGCACCATCCCTTATCCCGGTTCTTTCTGTCTTTGCTAGCCCATAAAGTTTTATCTTGGCTTAATTCATTGAGGAAATTTTGATGGTTATCTAGATATACGTATATATTCCACATGCAAATACTCGTCGAGAGTCTGTGATGGGGAGAAAAAAGGGATCAACATATCTGTATGCCCATTTGACTCGCCTCGACATGAAAATGGAGAAGTTTAAGAATGTAATGGTGGAGATATCCTGAAGTGTCTAGTTTTCTTTAGGCATGGACAATTTCGGTTTGAGGAAGACATGCGAATTTATGTTCCCTTGAAAAAGTTGGTCGTATGAATTTTATGGATTCACTGCAAAGATTTAAGATCGATTCAAGATAATGATATTGCAATTGAATGTTCGCCTCTGACTTTTGAATTGATTTAAATGTGGATTGAATTGGGTTTGAGGAATGATTGTAAGCTACACGAATTTAGATTCATGCAATGACGCATGGAAATGTAGTGAAATCAAAAGGATATTAAGAATTTCAGATAATGAACTTGTGGATTTCACGTCTCCAATTATTTGCAACAAATGAAACACTAAGATTTGTACTTTATTCGTAGAGTTTTAATGTGTATAAATGAAACTGCGATTATCTTGGTTGCGTGACGGACGGCGTGAAACTAAACTTATCATCCTGAGTGGCGATGTCACATGACATATACTCAAATTTGACAAATCAACGTTTGTCAAATCGGAGTTGACATGTCGCCACAAACTGTTCATGAGGATTATGGAATGTTTTCAAACAATTATTGGGAGGAGATTTGATTATATTAATTGTGTTAAAGACAAAAATATGTTGATTAAATTTAATTAATCTTCTAAGATGAGCTGTACTGCACCTTATTATTTTATTCAACTATTGCAAAAGTTGAATTTACTTTCCGATGCGCACTGTCTGTATGAAAAATCATGTAAGTGGCTTGTCTTACTCACGACTTCTTACAGCGCTAAAGTATCTTTAATATCTTCTATTTTAAATTGACCATCTTTCTTGTTTACGAAATATACAATATGTTTTCCAAAACCCAAACATAATGTTCAAATATTTCCCACCATAAGTAACGTGTGTACTTCGCATAAATAAATTGCCTAAATAGGCTACTACTCATCTGTTGACTTTATGACTGGCGATAAAATGCTACATAACTTTTAACAACTCTCCTATATAATTCACAAGACAAATGACTCTATCTTCTGAAAATTATGAAACCTCATATCTTTCACTCAACATCGAGCTTAAATGGGCCAGAAGATACGACAATGTTGTGTTGTCGTTATATCATTAAAACAATATATAAGTGGGAATGGATATGGCGTACATCCATTTATTTATCGATGATAAAATCAACTAAAACGACATCACGTTATCGTGATGTATACCGTTCAAAGTGTCGACTCAACATACATATTCATTTTCATGGGCATAAAGATCTCTCATTGAAATAACATCAGCGTCATCAACGCAATCGATATAGCCGTCAATATTGATTTGTTGTACCCGCTACTCGCAGGATGGTGAGTGAGTGTGATGCGTAACTTGCTTTGACATCCTTTCCGGGGTAAAAAAATGTTCATCCATGACTTACGCAATAGCAGCTTTTGTATCATTTTCGTGGCTATATTGACAGTCATTTGCAGTTGATCCCTTGATCCTGTCGATATATTCCTCCGATAGTCTCCATATTTCTTGCACTCCTCAACGTTACACAACTGTGTGCTAAGGCAGAAAGCGTCTACCGATACGAAAATATTTTTTTCCCTACCGTCATCATCAAATGTCGATTATCCTCATCAATCCAATGCATTCCATGAGGATATATCGCCGGATTCCAGGCGTATCTCGTTCAGCTGACGAGCACATATAGATATGTATGTAATACAACATGTAGTCAATAAAGTAAAAAAACAAAATGCTGTTATATATGCACTCTAGCTGAAGTTAGGACTTTAACTGGATCTGACAGTAAGGAGTGATATCAAAAGTCCGTAATGTATATTTCATTCAAAATAACCCCTCCAGGACATAATCTTGTTCACCAACGGTAAAACAAAACATTATTCGTAAGGATGCTCCCCATTTTCAACCTAACAAGGACTTTGTCCTATTTTGTTGTTGTTGTTCATATCGCAGGAGGTGTACGTAGGTAGGTAAGTAGGCACAACAACGTGCTTCGATAAAATAAAATGAACAGAACAGAAAAGAAACGTGCTGCCACCGTATTGCGTTGTTGCTCATTTTTTTTCGCATCAAAATCTCATTTTCATGTGATTAGTATCCTTGTACGTGTGACGGTTTTACTTTTCGCATAGCTTACAATTGAAGGCTGTAAACTTTTCTTCCTTTAAATTGACTGTCGTTCAAGTATGCGTTCCAGTTGCAAACTCCTACAATAAAATGAAGCAAGTTTAAACCGTTTTTTTTTCATTTCGTCTCCTATTTAGAACGTTGACCTTCAATGCTTTCAACCAAATCCAAAAGGATAACAGATAGAACAGTACCATGAAACTGGGCTTTATCGAAAATCCTTTTTCATTCTGAATTTCAATGAAATTACCTTTAGCTGACTTGCAATTGAAATTTTTGATAAGAAGAAAGGATGAAAGCCATGATAACCGCCATAAGCAAAATATGTATCAAGGTTAGTTACGGATGATGGTCAGGATAACTTATAAATATTTAATGTTGGATTTTATGAAAATTCAAAGTTAAGGATAACGACGAGTCGAAAATTTAACGAAAGGTCACATTCTATTTGTGATTATATGCTGAATAATGCGTGAGTAAGTATAAATAAAGGAGAATTATACTTACAAAAAAAAATCGAGGACCGCACTCAAGGATTATATTGTATATATATAAATATATTCCAAGCTGACGTTTTTCCTAGCGAAATTAAAATGAAGGTTAATAGAAAAGTGATGAGTTAATTTTGAGTGGATACAATTTTGAAATGGCTTAAAGAGTTTGTTGTGTGTGGCTAGCGGCGGTCGTTTGAAAGGGACTGGGGTGCCTTTTACTTGGAATTTTTGAATAGCTGATGGATTACGAGGTCAAATGAGTTTGAATTATTAAGTTTGTTTTAGATTGGTTTGAGTTTGAGGGTTGTGCAGCGTATTATGTTAATTTTTTCAACAACCAAATGAAGCTTTAATCTAATATACATATTTGAAACATTACGTTAACTCATATTTCAGAATTTTAATCGTTGCAAATGGAAATTGGGAAGGTGCTATTGGACGGCACACTTCTAAATTTTGAAAAATTGTGTTATAGAAAGTATTTTTTTTAAATTTTGCCTTAATAGAGATAGTCAGTTCTGTCCAGGTATCAGATTTGTATATATATATGGCTAGGAATAGGTGTTATTGAGAATCGGTCAACTGTGCTTCTTTTAACTAAAAGTCTACCTGACACCCATGAACATAAAAGTCTACTGAGTCAGAGTAGATGGGGTTTGTTCAGGCACAGATAATCAAGGAAGCAACAGGATATCATCTGTCTATCGTTTCTTAAACATGGAAAGTCACATAGGCATTTGATCCTATCTGGAAGCTCCGCTGGAAATCTCCCTATTTTTTTAATGCTAATTGATGTAGGATGGCACGGTAGAAGTCGTAATATGAGCATGGAGTCAAGCTGTATTACGAAAGTTGTAAAATATTAGCCGATTCGCATGGATCTTCTTGAGCATTGAATATGAGGAATATTAATCGAAAGTTATCATATATAGTCAATACTATCATGTTTAATCACATTCTGATACACAAAGCCTTGAATTAGGGTTCCTAATGATAATTATCACATCTATTTAATTAATTTTGCTTAAAGATTCCATGCAATTATCATAAAGAATTAAGTCTTGACGTCCACTTGAAATAGGTCAAGTCAAAAATTTACATTTTTTTGTAACCCATTTAAGATAAAAGAAAAAGTTTGTATCGACTTCATTTGAATAAAAGATCCCTTTTTTGGCTATGATTGAAAAAACAATACAAATAGAAAAATGTCATATCCTGTCTTCTTAAGAAGAGGGTCATTTGCCCTTTAATCACATTTGTCAAACTCTTTGGCTACAAAGCCAAATATCAAAAGATTCACCGCTAAGAAACACCGAGAAACGGGAGAAAATTGTATATTCAAATTCAAAAAGGGTTTTTTTTCCTGTGGCATTCTTGAAATTTATCTGATATGTCATCTTTCAACTTTGACTTGAATATTTTCTTTCCATTTATGGCTGTGAAAAGACCGGAGATGGCATTTGAATTGAGTTTAGGCTGTGATTGAATTGGAAAAATATTTTCTGGGAGAAATTTGGATCATATATTCAAGGACGTGTTACGGTCAAGTTTTCATTAATTTAATATAAACTGAATGTGATTTTTGGTGATTGAATTGAAAGACATATTCGTTGGTTTGTTTTGCCTGATGTATGCCAAAGGGTTTTATCGATTGAATTTGAATTTTTTTCAGATAACAAAATGAGCTTTTGCCAGAAATTCTAAGGACAGGATGATGCTTTAACTATATAAAGCTGACTTCCCATGGCGTCGGAATTTTGCCGGTGCCCGAGTTTAAAATTTCCGACTTGGATGGATGGTGCGGCGCGTGATTTGAGAGACCGTGGGAAGGTGGCTTTGGTGTGTAATATCGACGAAGGACGCTTGATTCAAATGGGTACTGCGTAAATATTGCGATTTAAACTATGAACTCAAAGTATATACATATCGAAATTTTC
The DNA here is from genome assembly GCA_963942545.1 of Oxycera nigricornis. Taxonomy (NCBI): domain Eukaryota; kingdom Metazoa; phylum Arthropoda; class Insecta; order Diptera; family Stratiomyidae; genus Oxycera; species Oxycera nigricornis. Next base: position 98,797,504 of record OZ012663.1, read on the forward strand.
ACTCCTGCACTAAATCAGAATTTAATTAAAACCAACCACATTCCCTGACCTAAACGCTAAACCCTATTATTCATGTGAAAAAAAAATAATTTTTCAAACCACATCTTTTTGCTAAAAGGTAATCTTGTTTACATAAAAATACTATTTGAAGAATTTAATTTCCTTCAAATTTTCATGAAAAAAAACTTTTCCCTTCTTCGAGACGAACAAAAAGAAAAACCTCAAATACAAACCATATCCAGAAGGGCGGAAATAAATAAAAGAAAGACACCATTTTAATAATTCATTACATAACGAACAAAACAACATTATAGACGTTGACTATTCCATCTCAACCACATTCATTGCCATCCATTCGTTCTCATCTACGGTTAGCCATATATTTTTTCTGGCTAAGTTGTCTGGTTACCTCCTTGTACTCGCCCACTTCTTCTCGATGGAAGAATCGTTTGAATCACGAAAGGATCTTAGTATACGAGATGATAACGAGAGAAGCAACAGGACATCAAGATGGTTAGAGTCGTGGAGAATAAGATGCTAAATGGCAAAATCGTAAACAATGGAATTTTTGAGTGCAATGATTTATTAAAAGGACAACAAATAAAATTGTTATATTTTCGATGTTTGAATTTAGTAAAGAGTTTTTATGGATTTGTGTTTTTGTTCAAATGGTTCCAGTTTTTTTTTTGGGAGAAAGTCAATTTTTTTTATCACAAGGTCTGCTTTAGTTGAAACGAAACTTTTAAGGATCGATTTCTGCAAGGGCATCGCTTATATGACAGGTTTTTTTCCCGCTGGAAATGTCTAGTAGAAAACATCTTTGATATTTATATGCATCAGGAGAAATATTGAAATGTCTAAAACTGGAAATTGGTATTAAAAATCTGACCCTCACCTATATTTCCTCAAAAATACTACCGTAAATTTTCAGAAGCTGCCAGATGTTAAAATAAAGCGTCCTATGAGGTCGTACAGATTTTTTTTTGACTTTCGGCAACTAGTACTCCCTGGACCTGTTTTTTTCAGGTGTGATATCAAGCGCTAATTTTAAAGGATTCAAATTTAAAAATTGAAGTTTGATGCTGAAAGGATATTAAATTTTGAAACATCTTTGATGTCCAGGCCAGAACAAGCCAACGAAGGTTAAGCGTCATTCAGATGAAACCGCTTGGCTCCTTGAAAACTAGAGAGTTGGTAATGACTGGTAGGGTAGCTTATTTAAGCAAAATAAGGCGAACCTATTTTGTTTTTCCTGGTCATAATTCTAGTATACTATCTGAATTTCAACCACCATATAGTGTTTAAAAATATCTATTCAAGAGTGTCCGGTGGAAAGTTTAGATACGTTTTGCAAATGGTTATGTAAAGGTCATAAAGTTGTATATAGATAAATGCAGGAAAAATTCAGGAATGAATGAAACAAATTCAAAAATCTAGGATGCTAACATGAAAAAATATGAATTTTTTTTTGCTTTTATTCACACGAAGTAACTTAAAGTAAAAAAAAACAGAGGGAGCGGGGATTTTAACCCTCTACATCGAGCGCAATAGTCGGGCGCTCTGCTCACTCAACCAGCCGCTCTACTCTTATATTTGCACACCATTGCTATATATTGTGCTCACTTTGAATTTTAAGACAAACTTCCGTTCGCTTTTTTGTTCGGTACGCTTTTTATGGGTTTACTTTTCGTTAGAAACTCCGTAAAGTAAGCTAAACTTTCAAAAATACTGGAAATAAAATACACTCTACGGTATTCTACCATTTCTTTGGCACACACACTGACTTCATTATTGCGACACAAGACCATTTCAATGATAAAAAGCTCACTCTACCCAACCGGGTCATATCCCCCCCAAAAAATATAATCACTCATGAATATTTATTCATCACGACTCCTGGAATTTTTACTCTTACAGTACGTCACTATGTTCCACCAGCAAGTACCGCTACCGACACTGGCTGTCGTGCAGTAGGTTAATACGTCGCATAGTATCCTAAAATCTCAAAAATCTGGGTAATAGACTAAAAATAAAGTTTCGATATAGAGAGATGCAAAGTTCACTCTCTTTACAAAGGCATATATGAAATTATGGAGTTCCAACTTTATTCAAAACTCACTTCAACCATTTAACTGCTACATTACATTGCAGTGTGGGTCATATATCACACTAAACAGTACCATTCTCTCGACATCTGTAATCTACATATGAGAAACAAAACCCATACGGAAAGTAAAATAAACGTTCCTAAAGGAAGCGAACCGGAACCAAAGCATAAGCAACGTAAACATCATTGCGTTGCACTTTCCACGTGAATTTCTATGATAAATTTCATTTTAAGATGGCATCCTTGTGGAGATGTCCAACAAAGCACCCGGGAAAGAAATGCCACTACTGGCATTTTAAGTATATTGTGAACCTCAAACTCATTGCAGTAGTGTTTTTCTTGCATTTACAAGGACAACAAGAGAGTTGGAGCCAGGTCCTTGTTTTTGAAATTGCCAAGCGTAAAACGATCACACCCCCCAGTTGCGCGACTCTACACGATTTGAGAGCCAGGAAGTAAAAGGCCAAGTCATTCTTCCCGAAAATAGTGCACAGGAAAAGCAGAGGGCATGTAATTAAAGGTTAAAGTGCACTATCGTACCGCGTTTCACTCCTGTCTAAAGAAAATAGCATTAGATGAAGTACGCTACCATTTCGGCAGCCGGAAGTTGAAGTTGAAGCTGAAGAAGAGCTTTCGAACTATGATATGCTAGAGTTCTCTATAACAATTTTAGCTGTAACACAAAAGCATATCAACAGCACACGAACAATATATCCTTATAGTAGAAAATTTTCGTATTTTCAAGGTGGAGTTGCGGGGGGGGGGTGTGAGCAAAAAGTTTATAATTAAAAGTTATCCTCTAGGACAATGGTAATGAAAATAGCAGATCGCGGAAGAACCAGACGAAAATAGCAGGACCATTATGGTGCTTATTAAGATTCAAAAAGTACAAAAACGGACGAGACAAATGAAATGGAAATGCTTTTGCTGTTGTGGTTGGAAGAGATGAAACTACAGCTGAGGAAAAGTCTTTACAAAAAAGGTTTTAGAAGCAGCAGCAATATTAACAACAACACAAGCACTTGAGATTTGTTAGTGCTGTGAAATAGTTTGTCCGATTTTTTGTTTTATTTTGGCTGCTGCTCTTTTTCATTATCTTGGACAAAGAAGCAGTCAAGGAGAGGTCGTTTTCTTTTATCATTACGTCTTGCTTTTGTGTGTTTGATAATGACCATCTCAAAAATGATTGGGGTTCTTTACAAGGCAGATAATTTGAAATGAAAGAAATGAATAAAGTGGTAACAGTAGATGGGCTTCATTAGTACCTATTTTGTTTCATATTTCAACTGAAGTGGTGGAAATAATTTGTAGAGAACTATGAAATGAAAGGTTATATATAAACACTAACAAATGATTTTCCTTGAAAATGGAATAAGATTGTACTTTCACTATTGCGAAATAGTTATTTATTTAGATCTATGCACAAGAATTAACTGTCTAGTCTAAAAGGTTGCAAGGTAGATCTAACAAGGAGAAGGCACGGCACCGTCCACTCAGAATTGGATGAAATTTGGCAAATAAGTAGAAGACGTCAAGAATATTAGATCCATTAGACCACAACCCCCCCCCCCCCGTTTTTTGAGAAAAACGCCCCTAAGGTTTTAGCGTCACTTAAGAAAGTGAGTAAGTTTTTGCATCTGACAGACAGTGTAGGAAGCAGCGCTACTAGCTCGCGATCATCAGGACGTGTGTTCGATCCCGATATTGTTTTTTTTTTGAATAATTGGGGATGTGTTGAATGTGTGGACGGAGGGTGTTGCGGTCTAATATTTTATGGATCGAACATCCTTGACGTCTTCTACTTATGTGCCAAATTTCATCCAGATCTGAGAGGACGATGCCGTGCCTTCTCCTTGTGAGACATAAGCTTGATTCAAAATTCAGCATAGAAGAGAATGCGTCAGGATTCAAGTCTATTTTTGGAATTGAATTAGCAGCTTAACAATGTCTGTCTCTAATATTTAGAATTTGAAAAAATACTCATAGGACTTGTATCGAAGTAAACAGGACAAACTAGCTTATCTTTGCTCTCACTCCTTGTGAACAGATCAATCAAATTTAATCAATCATTCTGCTGACCGCATCACGTACATTTCCAATCTAATCCGATCAAGTAACCAATGTATCGCATTTCACGTAAAACTATCATCATACATGCTCGTGTCTGTACTACCTTGCATATAAATATCCTTCTCATGTCATTGAAACAAAACAAAACAGGATAAGTACACCTACTCGTACCACTAGACCCAAACAAAAAAAATTATCCATAAACTTCTTACTTATTCATCGTCTTTCGTAGCATTTTTCATGCTACACTAAAATAACATATATGATTTATGCATGTCCATCTAACGTGCCCATAAATAATCTCCTTCTATCGTATCTTCATCACAATTCAACATCCTTTATCATACAGGTTCAAATATTCTTCGGACGATTTGACAAAAAAGAAACCAGCAGAAAAAACCAACAAAATCTTCTTTATCGTTCATCATATTTCATCCTTATGGGGATATCCTTGAACTTATCCTATGTACATGGGAAGAAGATATGATGACCAAGCACCTTGTACCGTATTAGATGTGGCTGGTTGTTTGAGAAGCAATGCTATTAGTTACGGACACTTGACAGTCTTCTTGACCAGCTGAGTTGAAACATTGGAAGTGGCTAGTGAGCGATGGAAGATGGACATGAAAGGTTACATACATTTATTTGCAATATTCTTTTTTTCAGCTGACCGCAAGGACTTTAATCCAAAAATAATGGGTGAAATAGGCAATGATATCGCTAAGGATGGCTACAGTTTTGCGTGGTCAATTCAGCAAACCAAACGTTGGACCTTACTCGAAGGCATGTTTTCTTGGAAAGTTTGAAAGAGGATATCTCAAGGAAGTATGTCTGGAAATGACAAAGTGCCAATGGCGAAGGGTTTTCTACATTAGTCTTCAATGTCTTATTGACAAGGTTGGCAAATCTTTCTAAGTCCTTGGGATAAGTAAGTCAAATTTGAAAAGCCGAAAGTTTTTCGCTCAGAAAGGACTGTTGGTGATGCCTGGAGTGGCCATGTATTTTGTAGTGTTTCCAAGTAGTTCAGGCTAAGACTATCAATGTCTTCACTTTCAATGTCATTACAAATGCATGGCATCACTTTCAATATTTTCGCTGCTAAAGCAAATCTGTTCCGAAACTATCATACTTGCCGTCATAGCAAAGAAAAAATTTCTTAAGATGACTTTGGGATTGCAAAAGAATTTTCATAAAACTTCTAATAAAATTGTGTTTACTTCAAGAAAAAATGCACAACACAAGCATTCAAAAAAAAAATAGATGAAAAAAGGATGAAGAGATGGGAAACTTGTTCCAGGCCAGCGCGGAAGACGATATACATAACAAAAATACACCATAGTACCAGAGAGCCTCAGGAATGAACATTCTTGAAGTTCTTATGGTACAACAAGCTGGCTGACTGGCTGGCACATTAATAACAAACAACCTGTCCTGATAGTTTTGTAGGCACTAGGAAGGATCACGTTGCCCGCAAAGTTTTAGTTGCTAGAAAACTGTTGTTTTGTCTACACTCCTTGCTTGAAGTAAACTTGTCGTACTAGTCCATTCACTCTGGCTGGTGGCATTACAGGAAGGACAAACTTTTTCTTGATGTGTAGTTCAACGATGATTCACATCATTTTTTATTTAAGTTGGAAGTTTATAGTTGAATGTTGGAAATAGAAGGAGACTTTTGCATATGTAATATGTTACGGGGATTTTAGAGTGAACGGAAAACTGAAAAGTAGAGTTTATTGAACATAGTGTTGCAGAAATGGTTGAATCATGAAAAGATAGTATGAAATGTATGGAAATAATTCGTACGGCTTGTTTATCGGCCATTGAGAAGATCTTTCCGATTGAATGAGGCTTGACAACAATCTAGAGTCTGATATTTTGGTGTTGAAACAAAAATAAACGATAAGTTGGAATTCGAAAAAATGACTAAGAATTACAGGAGAGACAGTCCAATCTTAAGACTTCTCCCATTTTAAATCAATTTGTTACATTCTGAAAGCTTCCACTTATATAAATTTAAGATATATTTGACCAATCATTTAATTTCCTGGGTTTCTGCCCTTTATCATATCCAAACACTTGCTAGGGTAAATATTTGTTCAATGAGTCGTAAGAAGACGAATTTCTTGTTGTTCATTCCTTTAAAAGATTCTCAAACAAAATCACTGCAAGGAGAAGGATAGCACGAAACTGTGCTTCCAAACTCCAAGCTGGTCAAACATATTTTATCAAAAGTAGAAGGAAATCGAATGAAGAGGATGTCAAAGCAATGTGTATATATATATATATATATTTCAAACGGGATGATTTAAGTTTTGGAAACAAATAAATGTCTCTTAGCTTTCACAGATGCAATCACGAACGAACCGATAGGAAGTTTATTTAAGGAGAAACTGTTTTAAAGACAACATGATTCTTTGGTTTACTTTTTGGTTGCTGAATAGAAATAGTAGATTGGTCAACATTTTATAAGTTCACGATGATTGATGTTGTCTGCAGTGTTAAAAATTTGATGCAAGGCCTTCTCATATCAATAAGTGTTAGAAGCGAGTAGTAGAAGTTTGCTCAAGCTCCTGGTAATGGAGATTAAATACAAACAATATACATCAAAACCTATATAATCTGGTTCCGACACGAAAAAAGGCAGCATTTTTTTCGAAGGGAAGGATTTTCCAACTTATAACGTTCTAGGAAATTCTTTATATTTTTTATAATGATTGTTTTCTCAAAGAAAACAAGAAGAAGACTTGATGGCATGTCTTCCTACTATGATTATTCAAATTTTTTGCTTGAAAATGATTCCGAAAATATTACAAAAACTGTGTGGTAAATTTCTCCTTGCCAGAAAATAATAAATGATACATCGAAATGCTCAGGAAGGTGTCCATTTTTTTTAAAAAGAGAACATACTTTTTTGTTTTTTAGTGTCAATTTTCAGTGCATGTCGCTGCAGTAGTAATCTTTCTACTTTGGTTGTATTAGTCATACTAGTCTTATTGATTGCTCGTCATTTTATTTCAAATCAAATCAAGAATGGTTTATAGCAAAACCATCGAACTTAAATCAAGCTAGCAGAAGGAGGACGTAGTCAAGCTATTGTTGCGAAAAGCAACCCAAATAATTTTAATCCAAATCGACTTGCCCTTTACTTTGATGATGTGTCTTATATTTTATGTTTTGTATTCAATTTTAAATACCATCCAAAATTATTACCTAAACACCCAATAAACATAATAAATCATTGTTAGATCTTACAGGACACTTGATTGATTTGAAAACATGAATGTCGTCATATATTTTAGCCAATCAAAGCACAATTTTCATAAAATATAAATATAAATGGGGTTTGGCGAAAGAAAACACTAATTCATTATATTTTTAGAAGAATTTCATAATGTGAACAACTTTTTTTCCTACTTTTATTCCCTTTTATTTGTGAACATTAACCGTGTGAAATATTTACGAAGCTGCCATTGTAACGGATATATCTTTAAAAATAAGAGATTCTTTGATATTCCGTTTTTGCAATTTACTGCATGCACTCCCCAAAGAAAATATGAAGGGCTAGACAATGGAGGGTAGCGTAAAGTAAAACATTATGATCTTTCTGAATATGCAAGAAAATGGACATTAATCGTGCATATTAGAGCTAAAAAAGCCCATTTTATTCTTATTTTTATAAAATTTTCCGGACAGTGATCACAATTTAATTGATTATAACTCCACAAGCGTCACAACAAGATACTCATGCGAGACCTATAAAAAAGGACGTTATAAATCCTTTTATTTGAAATGGAAACCATTACTTTCCACAGTGTAATTTGGAAACTGTAAATTCAAACATGATAGAAAATAGGGGGGAAAATCCTTCGTTCTTCATCCTTCTTTGTAACTTATTATGGAAGACGCACGTAGGAAAAGTTTATCAGGATTGCTATTTTGATTTTATGGAGCATAACATCAAATGTGTCAAGATTATTTATTCTTTAAAGATTTATTCATACGTTTATGAAAATACCTACATATGTATATGGAAAGTCTTTCCAAGAAGTGAATACATATAAACAAATTAGGATACAAATCGTGTATGAACTTTTCAAATTTAAGGAAAGTGTGTAACACAGACTGCAATCTCGACTAATAGAAGAAAATTACATAAGCGCCCAAATTTTCACACAAAATTATTATTGCTTGTCTAGCTTTCACTCCTTGACTAGAAAATTTCGGCCATTTTTGACTATCCTAGGACACCCACCTGATGCATCTAATCGCTTGGCGCCAATCCAATTCGCATAGAAATCACTGTCTTGTCATGTCCACTTTACTAACGGCGCGTAATAACGAAACGTCATGATAAACACCAACTTTAAACACAATTAAGAACTCTCAAATTATTTGCGCAATGTAATTAAATACGCGAAATTATGCGCGGTCCGGTCACTTGACACTTGTTTCCGCGCGCGCACTATAGATACCAACAAAATTGGGACAGGCGACATCATATCACCCGTCTCCTTCCAGTGTGTCACACATGCCAATTTTCACCCTTATAGTCCAGTGAAATGGTCCGTAGTACAGTCAAATGGTAGTTTGACCGTGCATTTCGGGTAGGCAGAGTTACACCCCACGGGGTCCCCATTTTCAGCGTCGTTTTTGGCGTGTAACTGTTTTATTATTGGCATCACGTGAAAATGATATATGCACAACTTGCTGATAATTTAATTCTATACAAGTTTGCAATACTCAACTTTCTTATGAGAGTCATGGTTTCTGAGATTTTCAGATGTCCTACTTTTTTTTGTTTTCTAAGTTAACTCCGATTTGACTAGACTATCAACATTGTCCCAACAACAACGCTAGACGCTTTCTAGACACGACGGAGCGAAACTCCCCCCTCCACCCGCACCAAATCAGCACAAATGCAAGGTGAATTTCCCATTTGACTAGACTATTAACATTGTCCCAACAACAACGCTAGACACTTTCTAGACATGACGGCGCGAAATTCACCACAAATCCACCCCCTCCCCCTCCCGCCGACAACTGTTCGCGATCAGTACATGACGTCCTCATGCGCTTTCGGCTAAGTGTTCGTGGCGTGCAATAGCCGCTCGTAATTTCGTTCGTAATGTCACTCGCAAAGTCGCTCGCAAAGTTTTAGTCGCGCGTCGCTCGGAATTATTTGTGTTTGTATCCTTTTCCGAACCGAAACGTTATTGTGATAATAAAGCGCAAGATTTCGCGTTATCAATGGTGTATATTGTTGATGCATTCCGTATGGTGATCCTGAAAAACTTTTCCTAGACAAGAGAAATGGCGCCGAATAGATAGAACGCGCAAACCACTACAGACAAAAGGTTAGGGGCGCCGTCATCAACATGAAATCTGGGCGTATGTGTGTAGGTGTATTGAAAGCTAAGGATGCTAGTTGTGTTAGCTTTTGGCCGGGGACAGTGAAGATCGAGATAAATATTTTGCAAACAATTTTCGTATGGTTTCGCGATTCCTGTTTCGTTTTAGTTTAAGTGTTGTGAAGTGAAGTGTTAAATAAGTGTTAATTAAATCGCGATCGGTTCGGTTCGGTTCGGTTGATGCGTGGGGATCAAATGGACAGAAAAATATGCGCTTCCGAAAGATGCGCAAGGATGAAAGTCGTGTCTATTCGACTTGAAGGTATGTTCTTACCAGGAAAATGACGGAATTAGGAGCGTCCGCTGCATTATTTGATTTCAATTTCAAGATTCCTTTTCTACGTATTGATTTTTAGTAATTGACAGGATCATCCTTGCATGCTAGCCTCCTCATCAAGGTCAGGCTCATGAAAAGCTTGTAAAAATGACGAATTGATGACGTGGAAGACGTTTATCAATTAATGCCTGAAGGCAATGGAAAGGATGTAATATCTGGACTCGTCTTCAGTAAAACCTTCTTGAACATAAAACTTCGCGGCGTCTTCCTTAAGGAGTTTAAGGACGAAGGATTTTTCACATATGGTTCATCATGTTTAGATTTACAGTTCCCAAATTACAATGCAGAAAATGATGATTTTCATTTCAAATGGAAGGGCACATAATGTTCTTTTTTATTGGCTTGGTATGGGTATCATGTTGATGAACTTGGGGAGGTGTAATCGCTTGGACGCTGATCCTTGATGGGAAAATTTTGTGTATCTTTTCATTTGATGTTATAACCATTACTTTGTATCGTGTGATTTGGGAGCTATAGATCCCCAAACTTGTTGAAAAGTAGGCAAAAAATCCTTCTTCCTGAAAGTCTTTCTAACTTCTTAAGGAAGTTGAAACGAGGTATGAAGTGGAACTATTTTTTGCTCAAGATGGTTTCAGCTATCACATGCTTTCATTGGCAGACGTTACGAGATTCGCCCTATATATACATATAATTACAAGCACTTACAGCTTACCAAGAAAAACCCGATTCACCAATGAATCCTTCAATATAACTCATTCCCCTTAAGTTCGCTTTTTACCTACTTCAATGACATTCGAGGGAGGTATAGCGTTGCCCGGTGCTACATCTAAAAGGACGACAGGACAGTGATGTCTTGGAATACCCAACATTTTGAGGGAACATGTAATTAGAAACATTTAAAAATTATTTTAAAATTCATTTATTTAAGCAAAAAGTTTATCTAATAAAAACAATAAACTGCAAAAGTATATCAGTAACGTGTTGGGAAACCCAATTGCTATACAGCCTCTTGTAGGCGACTCGGCATCGTCGTTACAAGAGTCCTGCATCTCTCGACATGTGGGGATGGCCACGCTTCTTCCACAAAAAAGATAGCACACCTGAAAAGTTTCTTATTATTTCCTGAACAACGGGATGTTCTACAAATTAAACGCGTAGACTGAAATATACATTTATATCTGAAAATAACTAAGAGTTTCTCAAAGTATGAGATTTTATGACGAAGGTGCGTAAAAAAGATAGCACATAATGCTTGCCTCTTAAATTAGGTTGGCTTTCAGATGTGCTATCTTTTTTGAGGGCACTGTACCATTTCGAAAAATTGGTCCATTTGTGACCACCCCACAGATGTTTGCTTAGATTTAAGTCTAAACTTGTTGATGGCCAGTCTAAAACGGTAACGCTGTTGTCCTCCAGAATCTTCTTGTGTGTTGTGCCGTATTTTTGGGGTTGTTTTCGACCTGAAACTTCAATGTATGTAATAGGAACATTCTCCTCCTCTCCTTCTTCTCCAAAGATGTCAGCGGACTTTTCCTTGGTTCACATTCCTTCTATACGGTGTATTGGCCCAACCCATACCACGAAAAATATCCCCTAACATTGATGGAAAGATTTCCGTGCTTGACCAACATTTGAAGTGTAGCGAATTTATTACTTCTTGGCCGTCTTACATATCTCTTGCCATTAGGGCAAATGCGATTTATTTTTATTTCGTCGTTCTAAAGGATGAATTTCCACTGGTTTTCCAGGTTGAATGTTCTAAAGTTCATTTTTCTCGTACGATTAGTTATTATCGGGAGCTTCTTCTTGGTTATGCTGCAATCTAGTCCGGCTTCAACAAGACGTCTTCTGACTGTTCTCACCACAATATTGCTATTTTCTCCGAAAAGTCGGTGATGATTTTCGACAGTTGATTGTGTCCACTCCAAGTGATGGGTTTTCTAGGACTAGCATTGGCCAAAAACCTGAGAGTGAGTTATATATAAATATATACACATATATTATATTTACTTTGATTATATCTAAACTAAAATAGAAATGAATGAAATGAAAAATCTCTAGGTCCACATTTAATCAAAGTAGATGGAAAATAAACTGGAGAGGCAATAAGCTTTAAACATCAGACTCTACAAGGAATTCCAGGCTAGGTGCTTCATTCAAAAAAAAATTGGACTCACCAGCCAATCCTCTTATTTCTCTTTTGATTCGCTTCAGTGTAACAAAAATTTACTTTCTTTGTAAGTAGAATTGCCAAGACGAATTCGAATTCATATCCATCAATTATTTGCCAATTCAATTCAAACAATTTTTCTGAAAATCTTATCCATGCATTCAGATGGGACATCAATCAAACATCAGCTAAACAAGCCATTTTGTCGACAACATATTTTTTATTTTGAAAATTTCGAAATTTCCTCCACCTAAAAACCAACAAATCGATACCCAAAAACAAATTGTTCACTGAAAAGTTCTCCACATCGCTTCGATGCCACAACAAAACAACCTCAATGTCGTCCTTGAACTTTTACCATACTGTTCACTTAATGCTTTCACCATAATTTCTTTGGGGGCATATGACCTCTTCCACCCGCCTAAAATATCCATCTTTTGGTTATCATGCAAAATACGTTGATAAGAGGATATCGAAATTCATTCGACCATTAAATTTTCCATTTTATATGCAAGCATGAATTGAATCCAATGGCGTTGAGAGGAGCACCAAACAATACTTGTGTAGTGTAACGAAATTGACAATATAGGACGATATATAATGGGAAGAAGGACGTTAGGCAGGAACCGAGAAGAGAACCAGGCAACAGCAAACCAATATTTTGATGGAATACACAATCAAATTATTCCGTGCGCCTTCCTTGGTAAAGGAGACGATCGAAGGGACGAACAAAAATATTAAAGGATCAACTGACAAGACGACAAGAATGAAAGGCCAAAAGAAGATGATCTTTCGATTAGTTTGAAGAGATAAGAATGTTTTCTGATACGTGAAACACCTTTTCAGTCGACGCTCGACAGGATATCAAGCTTACCCTAAAATCATCCCCACCGAAAATGGGAACAAAAAGGATAAAGCTTTTGGTTCGTTCTTATCAAAATAATCGTACACCCTGATGGCAGGAACTAGGGAACAAATTTTTCCGGTAGGGATAAAAATATCAGGACCATTGTATAATTTTTTCCAAATTATTTCCACACGTGGCGTAGTGGGGCGTCGGGTATGGTCAAATATATGCGAATATTATGCTGTCATTTGATGGATGAGTTTTTTTTAAGAGATGGACTAGCCGAACTTATTGGATGTTTCATTGAATGATTGGCAAGTTTAACGATATTTCATAAAAGTGTAGCGTACAGTGAAAAACAGAAATTTCGGGTGCTGATATTCTCCTTGGATGGCCTTGTTTGCTATGTTGTCCATTAGGATGAGATTAGCACTGATTCTGTTGATGAGGCTTAGCAAAGGTTAGCATCAAGAAACTGTATCTCTACGACAAGCGGACAATACAGGATCGCATATAGGATTTTCTGAACGAGATCAGAGCACGCTACGAAGGTAAAGAAAATTCACTTTTAAACAACAGGTATCGACAAGGAGTTCGACAAACACGAATTTGCTGCTAAATGGTAAAAGAAAGCTGTGTATATCGTCATCAATGAATAAAACCACACTTAAATCGATTGTCAGAATGGTTTTAGTGCAATGCGAGTCCTACATTACTATCAAAGATGTATGGTCATTTATTGAAGTGCCTGTAAAAGTTTCCACATCCGCAAAAATTCTATCTTGGACGTAACAATGGCAAAACTTTGTGGCTTGATCGAAGAGTTAAACAAGATATTACAACACAAGCTACGTTTTTCCAACAATGTGAGCCGGAAAACCCTTAAATACAACAAGAAATTGGTTTCAAAAAGCGCAATTCAACGCAACAGATAGCTTACTCATTAATAATGTGGACGATATAGAAAATAGTTTTAAAACAAAATAAACGCTAAGAATTGAACCTCGTCAATTGCAACTCTGCAGAACTAGTTTTAGGGCTCTAAGTGAGTGAATCTTCTTCAAATTCGCCTTAGATAGATTATCTTAACTGCAGAACTTGATGAAACAGAGTTCGTATCAGATATCATAATATCAATGAAGTACCAGTTAAGGGTCCTAAATACCCTATTTCCATTCAACATCAGCAAAACCTTTACGCTCAGGTCAGCTTATTCCTGTTGCTTACACATCGCGATAGCATAGTTAGCAGGCTTCATTCAACACAAAATTGAGACAATGGAAATCAAATCAAATCAGTCCCATACACTTAAAAACTCATCTCACGCTTAACTGAATCTCCCAAAATAACCATAATCATTGCTCCTTGGTGTGCGCATAATATCACCCCCGAAATGACCCCTAACGATTGTATTGGCAGCCATTATTGGCGCCTTTCAATGGACCGCAACAACTCTATGTGATTTCCTATTCCATCCTTTTTTCGTCTGCAAAAAACAGCCATACAATGTGGTCCACTTTGAATTGAAAGTCCCACAAAATAAAAATGAAAGTCATTGAAGTGAAAGGAAATGAAGATCTCCTTTTTTTGCTAGCCCGGCAGCGAGAAAATGCTTAAACTGAAACGACTTGTTCTACATACAAGTCGTAGCGACATCCTCAGGGAGATCCAACCAAGAAGAGTACTCCTTACTTAACATAGCATGACACTTGCTAAGCATGCGGAATGTAAATAGTCCCATTACATGTCACGTTTCCGTTAACCAGAGTTCCACTCCTAGTGTTTCCCAGCATATACGTTGGATGCGCATATAGGCAAGCAAGTCAACCGTGCTGGAATCTATTTATTGAGAAACCCAACCGCAAGGATCAGCATGGAAAGGATAAAAAACGGAATGCTTCGTGGAATTCGTTGTTGCTGCTGTCTCCTAATCGAATCTTTCCAGCAGCAATGTATGCGGCTGAAATGTTTAAGGTGCTGACGACGTGAGATGTTTCTGACACGTTGAAAATTATCCATCACATTTGCTGTCGTCCTTGTTTACTCTAAACCTTGATAATGTTCATACATACTACGTTACACATATTCAACAGCAGCGGCAGTAATAGTACGAGCACCAACAGATGTGCATATATTAAGCACATCAAATATCTCAAGTCAGCCGATGGCAACATGTCATTGAAGAAGATTAAAAAAAATCACACATAGTTTTTGGATTCCTCATAAAAATTCATCGGGAAAAACTTCATTTCGGACGGAAATATGAAAGAACGTATTCTCCGTATTCCATCCGAACAAGAAATGCTAGTCATGTTTGGAATTTATGTGGAGTCTCATAAACCATAATTTGATTGCAGATACTGTGGTATACATATACTATATATATATTTATGTGGTTTTATATTATGTGGATAGTTGGAATTAAGTTCCGGATTTTGGGGACAAAATTTTGTGACCCGATGGTAAAGATTTGTGGAATTCTGGAATGGTACTCGTATATCCTTAAGGCAAACGTAAGAAATGCGAGACAGGACAGTAGAGTTTTGAAGGAAATAAAGTTTGAAAGTTAGTTTCTAAAGGAAATGGCAGTGGGTATAAAAAGCTTGACTAGCAATTAAGTGGTTGTCTTATTTTTTCTGGTAAGATAAATGGATATGTTGAATTATTCAACGACTTGAGATGATGGATCAGGATAGTAGCCAACACAATTTTTTTTTTGATATCATAAAACAGTTGGACACAACCTTAAAGCTGAAAATAATTTCAATCAAATGGAAAAATTCAACTAATTACAAATTTTCATGAATAATTCATGACGCTTTTGTTGCTGAAAACAGTTGGCGTGTTTTTGCGCGGAAACTATATAACAAAATTTGTTTTCTAAGAAATTCACAGCAAAATACAAAGACAAACCATATCCTTCGAAATCTAGAGATGCTAAATTCATCAAGAAAAATTTATGACAACTATTACTGTAAAATTTCAAGCGAATTTTGTCGCAGGTTTGTTTGAAAAAAAAAATCATTTGAAGTAATGCCATCTTAAAAATATTTCCAAAAAAGATCTCAAAAGATTTTATCATTTATTTTCGCAAAAACGATATGTAAATTGCGTATTTTTCAACATCAACTCACTTAATTCACCATATGTAACATATCCTTGATGAATTCCCGATCCTTGCACTAAATGCTGATTTATTTCCATTCAATATGTCAAGTACGAACTTCTAAGACTATATAATTAATCAAGTGAAAACACATTGAGTCAAGAAGTTAATAGTATCTATTTGTTTTCTCTAATTAATGCTTGTGCTACTTCCAGTGTCTTTTAGTGAAATAGATTGATGGTTAAATGGCTTGTTCTGATTGAAGGCGTGAAATAAAGGAAGGGACGTGGATGTAAAGAGGCTGGAACTCATTAAAGGATAACGAAGTTGATATTTGATTAACGTTTTCTTGGAATACTGTCGAATGAAGTATCCTTGAAAATAGCTTTGCAATGTTGCGTGATATCAAGGTGAAGACTGAATTAATTGTTGAATGAGTTTTTCTTTTGTTTGAGACAGTTTGAAGAGAAAAAAGAATTTAATGAACTTCATGCTGGTGGGGTTTAACGAAGAAAGTTATGTAAGTTGTGTCTTGCGTGAGCATGGTACGAAAATAATTTTATATTAAGCTTCAAACTGAAGTTGGATGGACAAGGTGCATGTTCCAGTCGGTAAACCAGCGATCAAAATTACTGGTATCCTTTGGAACCAAATGCTTAAGTTATTCGGGTTAGGATTTGCACAGAAATGTTCCACAAACATAAAGTGCTAACCAAACTTTTGGAAGAACTAAATGATTCTTCTTTGGGTACAGAGAGATTCACATAAACGCTAAATTGGACTTAAATTTTCGCTCTTCGATTCACGAAAATTTCCAAGGATTAAAGATGTGTTAAATTGATTAACAGAACTTACCGCTATATGCAACAATATTTATCAATATTTTTAAGACAAAATTAACACTCTGTTCGATCTGTTTCACTTTAATATTACGTAAGTGTAGACCTTCATGCAAAGTTTGTATCAACACTTTAAGGGTCACCTTAATTGGCTTCACTCGTAGCAAACTTCTTTCGCCTACTTCATGTTCTGCGTGGGTGAAGCTCTTCTCACACCTTCTACGGCAAAGAATTTCCAACACAATAGGTGTCAAAGATACCACATATGTGGAGCGCAAGGTGGGTTCATTATGCTGGCATTACCTTTAATGGAACATAGTGAGCATATCGACCGAATGAATGCATAGTTCACTCACCAATTGGTATGGTCAACCATTATCCAGTCACTCAGGTATGCACTACAGTCTTTCGATAGCACAGCCTGGCAAGATGTACTCATAGATACTTTCAATTTAGCCGTTTAAGTGCACTGTAACGCCACTTTTCTTTTGAGGCTCATTCAATTTTAAAAAGCCCATTACCTTGCTGCATTGTGCTGTCAGTCAACTTCCAACTGTTGAGAGTTAATTGCACAATTAGCACAGGCGCCTTTGTAGGCTTTTTCCCCCGACGCGTTTTTCTTGGATTTGTCGCGTGACTGTAAATGGCAGACTGACTTTCCAGAATAAGTTAATACGCTGACTCAAAAGAGCTTTGAAAAGAAAGGTGACGATGTAATAGAAAACGATACATAAAATTTTCATGGATTTGGGTTGTGCTTGGTTCTGTTTAAAATCTTCTTCGAATCATATTTAAAGGTGAAAAATACAATATTACTTATAAATAATGATTCCTTACCATGATTCTTCTAATAATATGCAAAAACTAACCGGAACTGAATTTTTTTCTTGATTTCCAGGGAATTTTTTTTACATGTTTTCTTCACTAAGTTTTATGAAAAGTTATGACACACACTGTAGCTATTTATAATATATTTCCGTTCTTAACCTCACAGTAAAATACGTGAATGAGTGTGTTTCGCAAACAAAGAAGAAAATTTACCAAAAGAAAGGAAGTAAACTTCAATGTCTCCGCAGCAAAAGCTTGTCAAGGCTTGTCTTTAAATTGGTTTTCATTTAGACTCTCACTTTAATGCAGCAATGAAATGCAAGAAAACATTCTCCCAACCATTTGAACACAATAGCCACATTGGAATGTAACATCCAAACTACATCCTTTCAGTATCCATGACGTCCTTACACCTCCTCTTCACTTGTAACTAAATCGAGATTTCTTTCATCTCAAATGAAATATGATTCTATTAAAAAAGAAATTTCGCAACACTTTTCTGGTTGCAAGCACTCCAAGTTTATTTGGCATGATCCCGACCGTAGCTTCCTCTTTTTTTGTTGCCCCAATTGCTGAAATAGTCATTTTTCGTTCTATCCGCTCGAATGAAAATCCCTTGGCATGACTTTTTCAATTAGCTGTCCTTTTTCAAAGGATTTATCATTGTGACGGAGTTTGCCTAAGCCCTCTCGATTGGGAGGGGGTGGAAATCAAAAGGGGGATGGCTATAGAATCTCCAACAATAGACAAAGTGAATTTAAAGCACACACCCGAAAAAGGGATGAGTGAAAAACGGATTCGATAGAGAAGAAACAAAAAGGTCTGACAGCGATGATATTGTGGTGGTGCTTCTGCTGCTGATGCTGGTGATGTTTGTCCCGCAGCAAGAAGCATAATAGCCACTTGGAAAAAATACTGCAAGGACTTAATTAAAATTGAATATAATTTATTCGAGTTGATGTTTGAAGCGTAAAGTGGTCGTTGTAGAAATTGGATTGGTCGTAGCTAGTCAAGCATTTTTTTGAAGAAAGAGATAATTTCGTAAGCGAATTTTCGGTTGGTTCAAAGAGATTTTGGTTTCCTGGAAGGTTTCATGATTTTTAATTGAATTAAAAAGTACGTTTGAGACGTTTTGAGCTACTTCTCATATATATTGCTGAAATCACATGGAAGGTGATTTTATGGAAAATTCTTCGCAAAGAATAAGAACGTGTTTAATACGAAACTACATCATCATCAATACGAACCAATCTACATCGAGATTTCAGGTACGGAATTCATAGCATCCAGTTGTTTTGGTCTAACAATCGCGTCCTCTGACTTCCAGATTTATTTCAATATTAAAAATTTTAATATTGCTTAAATCTTCAACAGCGCGTGACAAATAAATGAGTTCCCTTCAATTATAAAACTAAAGCCACAAACACATATCCAAGCAATTTCAATTAAAATACAAAACACTTTTCAAATGAAAAAAAAGGATTCACTCCTTAAGCTTACGTTTATATCTCTAACCACACAACGGGTAAAATCAAAAGCACACTATCCTTTACTACTATAACGAAAGGATTACATGCTTAGCTGGCTGTCATGTTTTCATATAAAAGAGGCAGACATGCGTGTGTTTGTGTCCTTTGAAGCAAAACATAAAAGTTTGCGATTTCACCAACCGTACCTGGCAAAAGGCAAAACTTTTCTAACCAACCTGCACCACACTACATTCCACACTCTTACATCTACTTGTTATTTGTTAGAAGTTTTATTATTTTTCCGAGGAATTATTCAGGACTCATTGTCAGCCACGAGCTGAAACCATTTTGTAACACACACACGCATACGCAAAAAGGATCTAGCATCAAAGAGAATAGTGACGGATGAACTTTGCAAGATGTTTAGCTGTAAAGTGGTTTGAAATACTTTTAGAGGGAAACAGTTTTGTTGTGTGTTGGACTGATATGTTTTTTTTGAAAACCACTTGCATTTTAAGTTGGGTTGGATTATGTATTCACGCCAGATTTCCGAAAAAAGGAGTTCTTCAAACAATTGTCGAATATCAAAAGTCAGTTATAATTTAAGCAAAGTTACGCATCAAAAAGGGATTCAGAAAATTTTATCAGTTTATAGATTCCTTCGTGGTAAAGGTAACTAGCAACACAATCTTTTGACTTAAAAGGACCAAGTTTTTTTTAAAAATGTGGTTATAACAATTCTCATCCTAGCTTGTGACTAAAATAACAAGAATAAGTTCATGCTTTAAAAAGTCTAATTTACATTTGGCTACAATAGAAAGACTGGGTCGACCTTTTAAAACAATCTTGCAGCGAAATTCCATTCTACTACTTTTCAAAGATGGTATGGAGTACAATTACAATTTTGTATAAAAAAATATTGTATCCCAACATAATTTTACGATTGGCTATTGCAGCAAAAGGTAACGAAATAAATATAAAGAAGCAATTTATACCTCAAACGAACAGAAAAGGACAAAAGCTTCATTGTATATCCATACTGATTATAAATAATAACCATTTCATTCAATAAATCTAACTTGCATCGTAGCTTCGTACTTTTTCAATAAACTGTGATAGTTCTTATCAATAGTTCTTATCAACCCTTTTTTCTAGCCAATTTTAAACGAAAAATGAATGAAAAATAAAATAAAAGAAAATCGAAACATAACTTCTCCTTGAACACAATTGCAAACTTAAAATAAAATATCAAGAAAACCAACCGCCAAGACCAAATCCCAAGGAGCCAGAAACTCAAAACGGTTCTAGTCACGAAGATTAACTGACTCCTATTTCAAGAAAAATTGACATAGTTTTATCCTTACCGCACGTCGGTGCTCATTCCATCTATCCCTGAGCTCGTCTCTACATGATGATACTATCATGCCATCGAGCAAAGTGCACGAGGGATGAAATGAAAAAAGAGTCTCGCCTTCCATTATATTTTCATAAATTCTACTTAACTGCCCCACGCCAGGACTGAATCTTGTCTAACTGTTGTAGTTTTTATTGCACACACTAGTTGGCAAATTGTACTTTCTACCAATCTAATCTGACTATATCTCATACTATTTAGTTTGCATTGTGCAGTTAACATTCCTTTCAAACCACACCATATGCCTAGTGAAACTTGAAAGAAGAAGAAAAGCACAAATTTAAAAGAAAGGATTTACAACGTCCACCAAAGACGACAGGATATTTGCAACACTAGCAAAAGAAGTAATCTTCTTACTAGCAAACTATCGGAGCGCAAAAAAAGTTCTTAATTTTCCAGATCTTCAAAGGCATATAAAAAACAAGTCTACGTCGTATAGCAGAACTTTGAAGAAGGATACGAAAAAGGACACCAAATAACACTGAGATTTTTCTTAATGAATTCTTATGGGCGTAATATTTCCAACGGACAGAAACCATTTTGCTTATATTTTTCAAAGGTTGGAATCGTTTTTTTTCGTTCTTCTTACTGATGGTGAAATGGAAAGGAATATAAACGGTTGAGTCCTTGAACGATTTTGAAAATGTGGTAGTGCTGATGGAAATTGTTGATACGTTTTCTTTTTTGGCGGGAAAATTTATGTTCTTGGAAATCGTTGATAATTTTGTAGCGCTGAAGGTCTTCATTGATTTGAATGGATGGAATGAAAATTTAATTCAAGGTATAGGTAAGATATAGGGTATACAATCATGTTAGATAAAAATAATGAATTTAGAGCACGTATAGGCTCAAAATTTTACATGGCAAAATCACGTCCTGACTTTGAAAAGTCTTCAAAAATAGTTTATGGCATCCGGAAGATAGGAAGCTGATCAACGGATTCCATAATATCTTTGCAGCTAACGAAAACCTCAGAATACAAATATTTACAGTAAATGAACGAAAACGTTGATTGGTTGAAGTCGCAGCCCTCTTTATCAAGAGATGGCTCTGTTAGACCACAATAGGCCCATTGTGATGAACGAGAACATTGGACGCAGAGCAAAATTTGCAGGTATTATTTAGTTTTTGTGAACTTTACACCATGGAGATACCTCTAATCTAAAAATACTAAGAACAAACAAGGACAACTAATAGTTCACGTAAATATTCCATCTCGAAATCAACACTAAATCACGGGATCTTCAAAATCAATTTTTATGGACGCTCACCCTTCCTTTTTCCAGGAAACATTAGTCTCTGACTGCTACGAACAGCTACATATAATGGCAATACATTCTCGATAATCTTCTAAACATCAACATCTTATTGACTTCCAATTTAAATCGTTCAAATTTTTACACCTTGAAAACGCTCCTGACATGTGCATTGATTCTCCATTTATCTTTGTCTTTTAGCTGTTACTTATCTGATCCTATCGTTTTATTTATTTTCTTTTCTGTTTTTTTTTCACCAGTACTAGGTAGATGAAAGGAGACGCAAAAATCAAAGGCAAACTCAAAATATACTCTGTTTTGTTGTTGTTGTTACCAAGGACGACAAGCCGATTTTGTAATTTTTCATGATTGCAATCGAAATCGCTCGTACGTGAATGTTACATAGTAATAAATTGTCTGTTGTAGGTGCGACTTAATGGATAAGACATTTGTACGATACGTGATCGAAAGTTTATGGAAGTAACAAAACGTCGACGCAGATACGAAACGTTTTCACGTGAATATTGCGAAATGTTGAACAGCCGGAGTGACGGAAAGGGTGGATTTGCTTTTTTCTAGTTAAGCTAGGATAATAAAGCTTTGATTCGATTTCCATACTAAACAGTTCAATCCACATTTAAATATTTAAAACGACTTCATACTTGTCATCCTTAACGGAATAGTTTATAAAATCTTACAGAATTTCAATCATCCAATAGACGTCATGGTATGTAAAATACATAAATCCACCATTAAACAAAATAATCAGGAACAACAACAGCACGTAAAACTAATCCCTGGAGATTTTCGTACATTTGCCAACGAAAATTTTCACTGTCGACCAAATAGGACGATGTGAACGTTGCACGTTGTTGCGACTCATACTCTTGTACGCGCAATCTTCAACATCATCACTCGAGCGAATAGATTTTTCCTTGATATCGTAAGAAATTTAAATGAGGCCTATTTGTGAATTCTCCCTAAAAAATACATTTTCCGACAGAGATAATGCTCCCACTGCGACTATTTAGAATTGAAAATTTGCTCAGCTTTTTTTGGCGTTGTTGGTGTTTTTTTTATGGCTGCTTCTCCCGAATATAGCTGAGTCGTTTGTATTTGATACGGACTATGACATAGGCTCGAAAAGATACAAAGATTTAAGGATCTATCGGTGAAAGATACTTGTAATATGAACATGTATATATAGTAATTTGTTTTGGTGTATTAGATCGGCAGGACACAATTTTAAAATGGTAGCCAGATGAATTTTTTTAATACTTTCTTAATTTCATTTGATGGTAAATTACTTCTTTAAATAGCTCAAATACGACTAGGTTTTACTACTTGAAACAAACAGCGAACTAAGTTCGTTTGAAATTAAAGCTCTTGCCTTTTTATGTATACTTTTAAATAAGTAACTTTTGCATGGTTTGACTTTATAATACTTTGGTTTCAATAATAAATCGAAGATCTAGGAACTATGTTAAAGATAATATGAAAAATCCAAAACTTAACTTCTTCAAACACATTCTTGATCTTTAATTTATGCTAAAGATTTACACAATAGGTGAGCGGCGAGCATTCAACGCTACTTCTTTTCTTAGCTTAAATCATTCCTTTAGCGATTTGAAAAATAATCACTTGATATTCGCCAAAAAATTGTGATATGAATTGGACAATGCTGCGTAGCAAAGAATAGACCATTGTTCTCAAAACGCTCAAAATTAAGTTGGTGCTTACAATATAATTTTAAACCCTTTTTACTAAACAAACTGCCGATTCTAAATTCGCTTCTCAAATAAAATATTGCACAGCCTATAAACTACAATTAAAAAAGGCAAAAGCGTTATTTTCATTCGAAAAAAGAGAAAGAGTAATCTATTAAGCATCATTAACCGAACAGTTGAAGCTTTGCGGACTCATTAAAATAAATGAAATTGAGTGCCTTAATTACGAGTTGGTTCAACTTGAAGAAGTGTTCTGCACTGAATATTTTTCATAATTTCTTTATAATGAAATTCATAATATCTTGAATGCTTAATTTTTCTCGCATCTAAAGATATTTTGGCGGTGTTACAATTGGTATTTTTGATGTGAGAGCTTCGAGATTAAATTGAGGAAAATTTGAACGAAAACTTTGAATATATTTTTCATTGAATATCCTTTTTGCTTAAGATTATCAACAAATTTTGATCGTTAAATTTTATTTCTATTGCTAGTGAGTAAAATTGGCATACGAGGTCTGTTCGAAAAGTATCGCGAATTTTATGTTTTTTCAAAATATATTTATTAATATCTATTTTTTACCCTTCAAAGTAATCCCCATCAGATATCATACACTTGTGCCCACGCTTTTTCTAATCCTCTATGCTTCGTCAGTTTCAGGAACAAGAGAAAGTCAAAAGTTGTGACCCTCTGGAGCAAATTTCCAACAGAGTCCAACAGCTCCGTAGGAATGTTAATGCGATGATCAAAGAAGAGCCAAAACACGTCCAAGCAAAATAGCTGTCAAAAATTAATTGAAGATTCAAAATGGCCGAACTTATTATCATAAGTGAGGAACATAAGTACCAACATAACGCTACAAAATATAGAAAATCAACCGTGCGTAGCCCGCGAAAATTCAAAATTCGCGATACGTTTCGAAAAGACCTCGTACTTTTAAAATTCTAGTAAGAAAGCGTGGTTGTTAGAAGCAACTGATTTCGATTGATAGTCAGTTGAAATTAATATCAAGATGTTTTGATTATACTGCATGCTATTCTGTCATCAGATTTTGATTAAATGAATCTCATCAGTTCATGCAATGCTAGTTTTATTCCTGATAATTTCCGTGTAAGCAACATTTCATCAAAACGTGAGCCAAGATTTACAAACTTCAGATGATATCATATAGAAAATTACGGAAATCAAGCAGGAATTGCTATACAAATGCATCACGATATCAAATCAGGAAATCTATTATACGACATGTATATCCACTTACTTCCTTCCCCATCAGTGTCTTAATCAGAATCAACATAATTTCCGTTTCAAATAAATACTATTAACTCCGAAGACGCAAAACCGATTGCAATGATAGTCTATGTAAGCCTATTTACCTATCAACTTGTTAACAATTTGACTTGCACTATTAGACAAATATTCCTGATACGACTGAGTAATGTTTAAGCATACAATATCAACTGTAAATCCACTTAGCATCTCATGTTACCATCCTCCCCAAAATCTGATACAACGTTTCGTAACATATTCAACATCCTTGAGAACAAACATCTTGTCGAAGTCTCTTATCATGCAAACTCAACTTGTTGTCCTTGTTTCAATACAATTCGATTCATGGATACAAAAGAATCTTTTGTCAGTCAACATACATTTCCTTCCAGGAAGGATAGAGATATTACCTTCTGTTCCTTATCTGTCAAACATTCGAACAGACATTTCTGCTGAATCCTTTATAAAATGGAACGGATGACAAAGTTTGCGACAGAAATTTCAGTGTATCTTAGGATACTCTTTATTCATTTATAAAATCTTATAGTATTAATCAACTTCATTTTATAATCCCACTTTCCTATCTATATGTTAAGCCTTCATAGTGCACTTCATGGACACATGATCCTCTTTTCAAACTTTCATTCTCTGTCCATATCCAATCGGGCCGATACTATCCGAATATGCTTTGTAAAATCAACTATGCACCTCAACTAGTCCTTTCGATGTTACTACAAAACAGTTGAAAAGTTTTCGAACAAACTACAGGAACAATAAACTAGTCGATGACGTACATTCATACCATCCGAAGTTCAGACAGAACACTTTATACGAGAGTGGCTCTTCATGGAAATTTTCGAAAATGGACTCGATGAAAATCGTTTGCTTCTATTCATGTAATAAGAGTTGGTGAAAGTTGTCCTCAAGTCCTTGAAAACATACTTAAGGAGCATGAAATTATTGTAGTGTGGATCAATAAATGGAGGAAGAAAGGAAGTGTGTATGGTCGTTAGATTTAAAAATTCAATTGAAAGAGAGAAAAATTGATAGTGACCGGTTTGAAATTGAAAATTTATTGTAGAATAATTCAGTTAATGGTTTAAGCACGATACACAATACTAAGCGGTTTAAGGGGTCTTTTAGGTTACGATTTTCAAAAAAATTAACCATTCTTTTCAATAGAAAGAAAATAGATTTCATTTTGAAACTTTGTACATATGTTAGGTGTACAAAAATATTTTTTTAAGATTTGTTTTTATTGTTTTTTCTACCCATAACAATTTTTAAAATAAAACATCAAAATTTGACTGGATCATTCAGGGAACAGAACAAAACGCCAAATTTTTTAATGCCTATGGCAGGTAGCGGAATGATTTTTTCATTAATAAACGACAAAAAGGCGGCCATATTTTTAAAAAAACCTACTTTACAGAGAAAGATTCATCCGAAAAAACTACTTTCGAATTCTCAGAAATTTCAGTTCTGAATTTTCTTAGAAAAACACAACAATTTTTTTTTCAATCACCACTAAAAAATAACACAATTCTCCGAAACACTCATTTCGATGAAATTTCATCAAACATAACATTGTCATGGATGTCTTAATCACTCTTCCATACTCATGTGGATTCTTTCATGTGCAGTCAGTCCTCCAGTCCTCTAGAAGCTAGCAGAGTTCAAACTGAAGGAGGTTCTTTTTTTCCGTCTTTTGGGGTGGGAGTTCCACCTTTTGTCCTCTTTCTGTTTAAGTGTTATTCTTTACTTGAGAAACATGAATGAAATCCCGGTGGTAGATTTATCATGTTTTATCTCAAACGCCATTTTTGCGCGTGGAAGTTGGACACGAAGCATGCTAGTCGGAAGTGTGTTTAAGATTAATACGAGTACGAAAGTAAGATGAGACAGTAGGCTTTCCTTCCATAGCCGTCAAATGAAGTTGATTTGTCTGCTGTTCTAAAAAAAAAAACGCGAAAGAACTGAAGGCACATTCTAACGGAAGCAGATGAGGTCTATATCTGTTGGCAGAATGAATAAATAGTGAATGGTAAGAAGGCATCGTTCAGTTTGCTTTCTTATCACTTTTTCACTTGCTATGGTTCCTGACTATCTCTGGATTCTTTCGTATTCCTGCAAGTCAGTCGTAGATTTTCCTCCTCTTCCGTTATGAATGATGGAAAACCACTTGTTCTCCTTATGGACGTAAGACATGATGAAAAAGTTGAAACGAAACCACTTCTTCGATGCTATCTCAATCGTAATGCCTTCCGCAAAGGATATGGATTCCAGTTCAGTGAAGAAAACGAAAAGAATGAAAATGTATATATGGGAAGAAGTAGTGGAAATTGTAATGCCAGACAGAATGAGTTGAATTCCGGGTTGGGTCGAACTATGTAATGGTCTTAAGTAAGGAAGGAAGGAAGGAAAGATGGTATGCCTGCACCACCAAACTCAAGTGAAATATGAAAAATTGAGTGCCATAAAGTAAATATATTTGCGCTCCACAGAGAGCAAACATACATATATCTTAGAAGGCAGCGAAGCAATTATGTGCCCCCATTCTTATTTTATGTTTATCAGGCATGCGTGGTTGATTTTATTGGAGCCATTTGAGGGTTACTCCGGCAAATGTAACAGAATTAAAGTAGAAAAAACTTAGAAAATTGAGAACTTTAAGTTGAGGTTTAAAACAAAAAAACACAGTTACAATAAATAAAACCATTTACCTTTCAAAAGAGCAAAATATGTGAAAATCCTACGAAAATTTATGCAAACATTTCTCGAAAAATCAACGCTTTTGCAACTGTTTTGCGCAAATTTTCCTCACCACATTTATAATCTTTCTTAACATCGAAAATATTTTAAGAAGCAACTGAGGAATCATTTTTCATCTCATTATCTTCAAAGCCACTACGTTTTCATTGGAAAGCTAACTGCGGCTTCCTTAACACCCTAATTACCTTTTATCACTCCCTAACAACACTTCATACTATTGTACTAAACAATCGCATAAAATTACACTCGATAAAATCTTCGCAATAATCATAATTTCTCTACATACTTCTAACTCATTATATAATCCTTTAGGTCCTGTACAATTCGAAGGTTTTCATTTACCACCAACAGTATTTTAATGATACCATCTTATTTACATTACCGTTTTGTAATTTCATTTTAATATGAACTTTTATTATTCATAGGAGCCTAACAACGCGACAAGGATCCTTTTCCATAATTCACAGTATACAAAGCAAATAATCGAAATGAATAAGAGAACCTCACTGCATCACTGTGTCGCACGGGGGCAAAAAGCATAGACAGTATACGAACATCATCAAACAAATGACTTAAGGACATCGTTAAAACTTCTATACTTTTTTTACGGTCACAGAACCCATAAAGTTTAAAAGACACCAAACCAACAATCCGTACCGTAGCGAGGAATGTCCTATTTTCGCACATTACATTATTATTTGCCCGCTCTATTCTTATCTCGACAAAAGATCGATATCTTTCGGTAAACTTTTCTTGTCAAGGAACAAACAATATGACGAGTACTGTTTGTTGATGACTTTTATGCAATAGCCGTAGGATTATTTTTTTTTGCGAAAAATGATCGTTAATTTGTCGTTTCTTTTACTATCTCGTAAAATTTTCAAGGAGAATATAATGTCTTCAATATGTTCTGGTAATTCCGGCAGATACAAAGTTTTATTGTGCAGTTACGAAGGAATGAGGGATAACAGCAAGAGTGCAAAAATGCTGATTTTGATGAGTTAAATAGGATGGAACACAACATTTTAAATTATTATGGACCGCTGGGTTGGAATTTTGTGATGTCTGAATATTATTGTTTAAGGGATGATTTGAAGGTATATTATTCATGTTGCTAGGTGCTTAATGGTTTGAATAATTTGAAACGGTACTTAAGGGAATAGATAATAAAGTGAAATTGATTATGATAGCTGAGGAGATGAAGATATTCAAAGAGTAATTGTAGAAAGTTTGGTTCCCGAGGCTTTCGATGAATCGTTCTGGAGTATAAAACAATTAGGAAAACAGCTTCAACTTTAGATGATACTTCTCAGGCAAGGAATTTTGATGGTATGCTCGAAGTTGGATTTCTTTTCATTACGGTTCCACATCTGAATCATCAAAGCAAAAATAGCATTGAATATCAGCAAGACAACATATAATCAAATAGAAGAATATGTCTTAAAACCACATATTCACAACAGCAGTTTATTGATGCACAAGCCTCTATTTGAAAAACCACCAACGGACAACAAACTCTCCTTATGCTATACACTTAGCATTCTTCAGAAGCCTTCATATCAACATTCCATCAGCATTCATCTATGATATTTTCATGTCTTAAACAGATAACTATACACACAAACATAGCACAGCAAAAACGTCTTACATGACCAATCGTAAAATTCAAACATACTTGTTGCCATTCCAATATCCTTGCCGTCAATTTTACAGTCGATCCGAACGGCAATCGAAGAATCAAATCTAGTAAAATAACATTGAGCATAAGTTTGAAACGAAAAGGACATCGTTTGAAATGTTTCTCCATAGAAATATGTCGGTTAAGGTTGATGGTCCCTTTTCAGTATTACATATACCGTTTGACGGACCGATACATTGTATACTCACGTACAAGATACCAAAAATATATATTTCTACATTGCCGTGACAAATTTTCAAGCATGGCAATTTTTTTTTTTGAATTTTATATCCATGATATTGCAAACATGCTATTACGTGCTGAGTAAGCTGTATTCATAAGTATTTCTTCCTTAGTTCCTTTTTATCAGTACACATTTCACATTTCTGTAGGTTTTTATTTCGATTTTTTTGTTGTTGACATTGCATAGCATGAAATGTTACTATTGACCGTCTTTATGCATAGTTCTGTGAAGGATATGTCAGCATATTTAAAGCGATTTGGAAGTACATACACAAACATACGCCATGAATATATCCTGTATGAATATAAAATGTAGTTATAATCGATTTCTAAATGCAACGTTGCAGGACTCAAGTGAACAGGGAAGCATAGTTTCTGTTTTAGAGTTAGTCACAATTTTATGAGCATATAGGCTTGGGAATACTTTACTACTTGTTTATGATACATGAAGAGAATGACACAGTAATAATGTCCCGTTTAAAGTTAGACGTGAAAAGCAAAGCAAGCAATTGTACGATTTTTAGGATACATCATATGGATAACAGGATCATTTTCCTTTTAATTTTAATGAAAGCTATTTTGGTATAACGTGACCCCAGAACGATCTAAATTATGGAGTTTTTTTTGGAAGTTTAGCTTTCTTTACGGAGGTTCTAACGAATAGTGAGCGAGAGAAATAAGCCCAGAAAAAGCGTACCGAACGAAAAAGCGAACGGAAGTTTGTCTTAAAATTCAAAGTAAGCAGAATACATAGCAATGATGTGCAAATATAAGAGTATAGTGGCTGGTTATGTGAGCAGAGTGCCTGACTCTTACTCTCGAGGTAGAGGGTTCAAGTTTCCGCTCCCTCTGTTTTTTCACTTTGAATTACTTTGTGTGAATAAAAGCAATAAAAAGTTTCATATTTTGTCATAATAATATGAAAAAATGCATATAAATGCATCCTAAATTTTTGAATTTGTCACATTAATTCCTGAACTTTTCCTGCATTTATCTATATACAACTTTTTATTTTTACATAATAATTTGCCAAACGTAGCTAAACTTTTCACCGGGCACTCGCAGAGTGCCTCACTGCTTCTATTTTATATTTTATTAATCATATTATTTTTATAAGCCAAAAAAACACCTAGATCCAATCCGGATATTGAACTTATCAAACTCTTTGCTCAACAAAACAACACATTATTTATTGAACCCAAAGAAATTAACATAAGCGATGTAATTAGCCTCGCCGAACAGTTCACCGTTATCATCAAGCGAAAATAAGTTACCAGCTGCGAATCTTACGGCCTTACATGCCATTCACCACTTTATATAAATTAGTGAAACATGTCGTGTCTTACTTATCGCCTTAGCATTTATAATTAATCAGATTTAATGTAGTTTTACATGTAGAAATACAGTTTAGACCTTCGGTAGGCAGGCAAGAAGACGATGAATGATTGTTGGTGGTTTCAAAAACTAAATTAGAATCGATGCATGATTAGTTCGGTTTACGTAAGCCTGCAAAGGAGAGCATCAAATTGCAGCCTGTTTGAATTGGGACAGGTTTGTAGATGCCCATCAAGACCTCGTTGGTTTCATGATAAGTATATTCTGCATATGAGTTTAAGAAGACCTTACCATTTACATTTCTTAGCGTGTTCCCATACAAGAGGTGGTGACTGGTGAAAGGACAACTATCTGTTATTGGAGCTATTAGTTGGGCAAGTCGATGTCATGAAGAAATCACATATTTCTGGATTCAATTATCCGCGCAGCAGTAGTAAAGCAGCTCAAATCCTAGCATGGTGAAGCCAACCAAATTAGTGATATTTTCACTGCCAAATTGATTTAGTTATCTGGCCCCAATCCAATGGAGCTCTTTAAGTCGCACTGCTTAATTACCTACTACTAGTCTTTTGCTTCACACTAAGAACGAAATGTTGAAACAACGTGTGACCATTCTCCACCAGAAGCAGCCAAGAACAAGGAATTAATTACACAATTAGTGGCAGCAGCTAATGCGTTTTTCACAACATACAATTAACGAGAATAGATTAGTCAAGTGGATAAGCATTCTTCGAGGGAGCATCGCAGCTAACTCGCTAGATACATTCATCCAACACTCTAATAATAATAGCTCCATAAAAATTGACTACCATTTCAAAACAGATTCCACATCTGGAAACGCTAATTGAATTATAGTCAGGGCGCCCTTATCGCCAATCGGCTCGCTATTCCACATAGTATCGCGAGCATACTAGCCGACATAGCTCCACCGTAACAGACCATCATTTTTAAGTCCATCTGCAATGCAATAGATCAATTTATAGTTAAATTCCTTCTCGTGCGCTAGCACACATACATACTGAGCAATTCCACATGCGATGAAAGGGAGGAGGTAGGAATATGCCAATATTTTCATTTGCTGGGTCTTACTTACGCCTTGGGCACCCTTAACGGATGGATCGTGACTTGCCTCCTTGCATAGGAGCCGCACGCACGATTATACAAACCTGATCACGACGAACATGTGTGAATTATTCATAATTTGTTACAATTTCGTAGCTATGTACGTACATCAAAATATTTTTTGCCCTGTAACTAAGCAACACTTGCTCATAGATACTATCGCGATATACTTTACATTTGGAATGCCAATCCAAGGAAAATAAATTGCCAACAAGATCAATTTCAACATAATGATAGATGGCGGAACATGATTGGAATTTGTTTAATTTGAAGATAGTTTGGGGTCAGAAAATTGTCGACCACGTGAAATTAATTGGTATCCATTATTTTCAGATATAGATTTTTTATTTAACCAACAATTTTAAGTTTGGTGCCAACACTTACTGGACAAATTAATGACCAATTTGTTAGAACATATGTGTATGTTGGTTGGTTGTAGTGGCAGTCCTCTTTATCAAAAAATGGCTCACTTAGGCCATAGTAGGCCCATTGTGATACCACAAAAGATTGCGATGGCACTATTTCCTAGCTCCTGGGTAACGAGAACCATTTCGATTCTCGTATGAAGCTGGCTATGCAGCCGATGTTCAAATCAGCTACTTTCGTGAGGCTGTCCAGGAAGGGTGAGCCTAAGGTTTTCATGCGTTTCCTGGACAGTGCTGGGCATCCGTACGCAAAAATGTTGGACTGTCTCTTCCTGCTCTTCTGATTTGCAACTTTGGCAGAAATCGTTGAAGAGAATGCCCAATCTTTCTGCGTGTCTGCCAATTAGACAATGCCCCGTCAATATGAACACAATAGAACTCAAGGTCTCACGACTCGTGTTGAGGAGCTGCTTGGTGCGTCTGGGACTCAGTGCGTGCCAAGTTTGCCTGGTTGTCCTGCAGCTTTCCTCCAGTAACCAGGCCCTATTTGCAGCCTTCATGTAATGCTGCCTAAATTCCAGCTTTATGGAAGCTAGAGGTTAGCCGACTTGGGGTGTATAATCCTGGAGATCAGTGTATAATCCTGGAGATCAGTGCCAGCTCTCGCTGAGGGGCGTCCGCTTCGCAATTTCCCGGTATATCACTATGTCCCGGTACCCAGTATAGAATCGCGTCGCAGAGAAGCGACATCACGTTCAGTTGTGTACGGCATTCCATTACTATCATGGATGAGGTGTACACGTTGGATAATGCTTGGATAGCAGCTTGACTATCAGAGACAATATTCAGGTTTCTTATGGAAGTTTTCTGGTTTCTCAAGCAGTCTACTGTCTTGTAAATTGGAATGACCTCTGCCTGAAAAACACAGCAGTGGTCTGAAAGCCGGAAGGATAGTTTCAGGCCTAGCCGCTCTGAGAAAAACGCCACAGCCAACTTTTGCATCCATTTTGGAACCATCAGTGTAGATGTCGATCGATTCCTGCATCCCACCTCCTTCTATTTCCCAGTCATCCCTGCTTAGGATGATTGACTTGAAACCATGATGAAAGCAGGAGGTAATCGGGGTTGCAAGGTCTACTTCCCTGTCGTTGGTCCATCCCTCCGAAGTATGGTGGAGTGGCCAATATCTCCCTCCTGCCAGAGATGTAGTGCTTTTAATCGAATCGCAGAGCACTTGGCCTGCTGTCTCGTAAGGAGCTACGTCGGGAGCCAATTCAATATCATACACAGTGCCTTTGTCAGGGTAGTGCGTTAGGCCCCGGTGATTGCAATAGCTGTGTATGTTGAGTTGGAAAGAGTTGTGATACTGTGATGTCCGAAAATTTTACTTAGAACTAATCTCGTAGTTCTTTCACTCCTAGAAAGCCAGTTTAGGATCAAACCACCAAGATTATTGGCTCAAATAAATCAAAAGGCTAGAAATCTTTCTACGATGTCATCAACCTTCAATGTTTATTCATATCCATGAAGTATTGTGACGACTATGAATACACATAGTCAA
Source organism: Oxycera nigricornis (assembly GCA_963942545.1). Lineage (NCBI taxonomy): Eukaryota > Metazoa > Arthropoda > Insecta > Diptera > Stratiomyidae > Oxycera > Oxycera nigricornis. Next base: position 98,831,386 of record OZ012663.1, read on the forward strand.
TCATGCAAAATAAAGAAGATTCTCACATAAAAAGTGACATACCTATTTTCATACAAAAAAGTATCGATTGAGAACAGCATCATCCCTCTACCCGAATAGCTAGCCGTTGGTTTTATATCATCGCCTGTATATTTATTTGAAAATTTTACGATTCGAATCATCATCTTCTTTCCATGTTAATTTATCTTTACGTTTTACATTTCAAAGTCTTCCATTTTTCGCGTATGTGTCAATAATTTTCTTGAATATTTACGGTTCATTTCATACAACCGATAACATGATGATTATACCATAAAGCTAAGGCGTATTTTACGGAAGGCAGGAAATAAGAATTTTACGATTGAAAGAAGCCGAATATGACACATGTATGAGATTGAAGATTTGAGATTTTTATTTGCAATCTATTTGAAAAGCGAATACTGGAAAAGTTCAATGACTACTGGAATTTTTGTTATCTAGGGAATAATTCAGAAAATATAAAGCATTTTGTAGAGTTCAAGTTCTAATTATTAAAACCCACGAGACATCTGACTATGATCTTCAACCACACTTTGATAAAAATTCATCAATCTTTTTTAAGGAGAGCATCTTATCATAACAATTGCAAGCATATAAAAGATACTAACTCATCGCTACACACTTCATTACCCGTCCATACTACCTACTAAAGATTCGTCTGTATTTTGAACTTTCATCCATGCACGCTAAGTGCATATATCCTTGAGACGAAGTATCGAAAATCTTCTTAGTATCAAGTAGATACAGTTGAAAGTTAAAGCTATCCTTGAAAAGTTCTCAACATAAATGGCTATAAAATAACTTTTAGCATTGTCAACTCACATTACTTACTACTCCTCGAACAGAGGTAATGTAAAACTTTTCGATGTACTTAAAAACACTGACTAGAAGTTTCAAGCGAAAGGATTCACGAATCTATTGGTTCGTATAGTATCTTATAGTAGCTTTGAGAAATTTGTTGGTAGAAAAGATTTTTTTTGGAATTGTTGTTTGAGATTGTAGGTAAGCCTTATAGAATTTTTAATGAAATAATTGTTGTTTGTCATTTTGTAGCAGATTTCCAGGAAAATGGTATGTTTAGAATGTCTGAGAATGGATGAAATTGCTACAGTTTACAGTGGAATTAAATTTAATATGAAATAAGTAAAGTTTCCATTTTTATTTTTGCCCTGAAGCTTCTCCTTCATTGGAGAAGTAATTTTTGATTCATGAAAAAATCTGCATTTTGCTTTGTCTGGATTTTATTGCAGAAAAGCACTTCAATCAATCCAGAACTAATTAATATTTATGAGCGAATCTTACAAATCGCAAACAGTATGAAAGACCAATTATCAGAAAGATTACGCGCAACTCATTCGACATTTGGTCCATCAAATAATTGCCATTAGCTTCCATCAATACTTTACTATTTCACTCAACAGACCTAATTAAAAAACATCACTAGTAATCCCCATCATTATACTTCCAAACCCATAATCCTTTTTATGCTACTAATTAAAATTTTCAGATGACTTTAAAACATTCCCAACAAACATTGGCATTCCTTTTTCTAGCTTTTAGCAAAACTATCAAGCAAATCCCTCCTTACAATAAGTATAATCTGTGATTTTCCACCAAAGGATAATAGGCCTTAAAAAACTTTTGCCTCAACATCTTGTGCCTTGTGCTTAATCTACTCAACCTCCTCCTCGCAATCGTACCATTATAATCCTTGGGAAAAATTCCCTTCACTAAGTTGTGTCTCGAGAACATTCTGTCTCTCGTTGCCGTTTCACCCACAAAATGGCTTTCCGACATCATTTTCCAACATCTGCGTCTCATCCATATTATTTTGAAGTTCTACGTAAAACTTTATCCCGGAAAATGTTTATGCCGCTTAAACTTTTCCGTTCAAGCTTGTGATTTTTCTTTTTGATTCCGTTTGTTCGGGCGTTGATTCGTCGACCAAACTTGTTTGTACGAAAGGAAATATGAATGTGTTGTTATCAGGCATACATGAAATGGTATGGCAAGAATCAGCATAGCGAATATCATCTCGTTCAAAACTCTGTCTAAAATATCTATGTATATCTATCTTTGCATCCTTTTTTGGAATATGTATTCCAAGGGAAAATTGTTTTACTGGTATGTCGGCGGTGAAGGTTATATGCGGTAGCAGCGGTCGGATGTTAGATTCTGCATGTTGGCTTGTTTTCAACATGCTGAGGTTAGACTTTGGTTATTCGTTGTGCCAAAGCTGGTTCAGCTGGAAGATCCTTTTCATATTTTCTTTTGGGCATGATGCTGGTGTCCGAAATGCTGGAGTACAATAATATTGACATTGAAATTTTATGGAAAAGTTGTGCGGCTTTTGGCGAGGTTACCGTCGCTTTTTGTGTCATTGTTCCATTGTTTCCGAGGAAATAACCAATTCAATGGGTAAACTGTGACAAGAAGCTGAAAACAAGATGACTCTGAAGATTTTCCGGAAGTTTGAAATAATAAGGGTTAGTTGAGTTAACGTAAGATACGCAGTTGGTTTTTATATATAATTGTCGAATGGCCACAGACAAATTTTGAATTGAATATAAACAGCCATTTATGTATATTTGGTCTAATCTAGTCTAAGAGGTCGTTTTGTTTTATATCTGAAAACTTACTATATACTGAGATGAAAATGTGGTTCCAATTAAGGCTTATAGCATGTGTTGGATGATCTGAAGCAAGATGAGACTGTCTTGAGAGACAAAACAGTTGCCTGATAAGGCACAGCAAGCTTGTACTCCAAGCCACAGTTATTGAATGAAGAAAAATACAATAGTCCTCATAGCTACTATAAATAATGAGCCATATCAAGTACAGTCGAACCTCGATAGATCGAATTCTTTGATAAATCGAAGTTTTTCTATTCCCCTTGAATCGGTCTATCATTTCCATGTTATTGGTAGTGTAACTGCCTTTACGGAGGTTCTAACGAAAAATGAGCGAGAGAAGTGAGCCCAGAAAAAGCGTACCGAACGAAAAAGCGAACGGAAGTTTGTATTAAAATTCAAAGTGAGCACAATACAAAGCAATGATGTGCAAATATAAGATCGAGAGCGGCTGGTTCAGTGAGCAGAGCGCCTGACTCTTGCTCTCAAGGTAGAGGGTACAAATCCCAGCTTCCTCTATTTTTTTAAGTACAGTCATAAATCACCTCGATAAATCGAACCTCGTTATATCGAAATCCTCGACAATTCGAAGCTTTCTCGCTCCCCTTGAGGTTCGATATGTCGAGGTTCGATTGTATATCATATAAACATATGACTTTATCTGGAGATCTGCCAGGAAAGATTCGAAGGATAGAAGAAAAGCACATAAATCATATCTACATCTTAGTTTTTTCATGATAAGGCATATTTTACGGAAGGCAGGCAATTGTAGCATCCACATTTTCCCACTTTAAATTCCAAATAAATGCGATTGACATGCTTTGAACTAACCATTTATTATAAACATTTCCGCCCTCCACCATCCAAGCAATGAACACTCATGAAGTGCTGTTTATTTAGCAATAATTTTCGAATTGATTTCAAACATAATGGTTCCACTTCAATCAGTCTATCTATATTTGATCCAACCATATCTAATGCGATTTTCTTTGAAAAACATCTTTAGCTTGAAAATTAATTGTCATCGTCATCGTTAGCGACACTAATTAGGTAATTAGTGCTGTTGAAAGCAACGAAACTAGATCACCTCCCACGAAGTATTCGTTCGATGTCTACGATCGGTTCAATCAATATTGATTGTGAAAAATTACAGCAGTGATCTTATCGTTCATCAAAGTCAAAGATAGATTTTGCCGACATAGAAAATGTAAAATTTTCTAGGAGTTGATGGTATTGACTAGTAAGCATGTTGATATTCCTTCCTACATTCGAAACTATAGAAATATAAATGTAACATATTTTGTTACTACAAATGTGTGTATAAGACGGTCCATAGGGACCACAATGAATGGTCATTGCTTTAATTAATTGGGCGAAACAGTTGTAATTGATCTATTGTGATAACAGAGGCCGCAGCTCCTATTGATAGTTTCTGTTGCTTTTATTTTAAATTGGAGATGCTTTATATATTTTCTTGAATTTTAGAAATAATCTATTCGATTTATTTCCAAAATCTTCACCTTTTTAAAAGATAATCGTGTGTTTTTTTAGAACACCTATAGTAAATCTATGTAAGATGTTACAGGAAGAAGCAAACGCAATTTGTTAATGAATCCTTCGATATACATATATATTAAGTGGATACAAATTGATATGGCTATTATGATAACTAATTGACCTGGGAAAAAATCGGTCGAGTTTTTGTTGCATCATTATTATCACGAAAATTTCGATATCCTTGAAAAATTTGGTGATGAAACCCAACCATTTTTTTAATACACTACACCAGTATTGTTTTTGTCGGCAGCGCGGTGTGAAACAAGAATTATTTGCTCGCAGCTATAAAAGTGCACCATTTTGTGGTGAATTTCAAAAAGTTGAAAGTAATTGAGAAAGCATGAACACATCAACACCTAAAAGTTTGTATGAGTATAGAACAGAAAATAATTTATCATAAAGTTGGTTAGAGTTGGATTTGGGGTTGTAATTGAAGCTGGTGAAGATGTAAATTAAAGGTAACTAAGTTACAAACGTTGAATTCAATAATCTAATCTGCTGTTCAATTTAAAGTGATCAGCTTGGCAAGAGGATTGTGCAAGGATATTGTTATTTTTTTTAAATAACGCCAATAAGTTGTATGCGTGAATGATTTAAGATGGTTGTTTATCAATCAGAAAAGTTTTGAAACTCTAGCTTATAAGCTTCAGTTGAAAATTATAGGTCAGGAAAGACCTCATCTTTTTTTTAGTTTTCTTTCTGATTTTTTTTTTAAAAAGAGTAAATGTCGTGGTGGTAATCACTTTTACAGTCCAATCTTCTGTGTAAGGATTTCAAATTGCATATGATCAATCTATTTCTTTTGATATTTTATGAATTATCTTCTACGAGTGTCGAGACGATCCTTATTTTAAATGTTCTCATATATTAAAAGCATTGAAAAATCGAATTGCAAAACAGTAGTCAAAGGTTCTGAATCAGCTTGAACATTCGGAGGATTTGTGTAGACTCAACATGTAGTTCATAAAATCGTTAAATTCAGACAACTGGAGTCTGTGTGAAAAATTAGGACACCGAAAGTTGCGACAAAACACGAAGTCATTCAACTGACGGACATTCTGTCGCGAGAACGAAGCAACAAACATTTTTCCGTTGTGAATACAAATTGTGGATTCGATCTCTCCAAAATTAGGGGTGCGGTAACTGCTGGCAGGCCATTAAATGACTGTCATATAAGTACTACGTTATGCAGACTTTTTTTTGCATAAATATACAGAAATCTGGAACACATTATGTCCTTGTGTCAACCTGCTTGAAATTTTATTAGGATGAGGATGGCGCGACTTTGTACCCTCAGATTGGGATGAAATTTGGCATGAAAGTAGGAGTTGCTGCCGATATTTAATATCAGATTGCAACAACCCACCCCTGAATAAACACCAAATTCGAACGATGTCCAACCTTTTAGAACCTATAATAAAATAAGACATGATCCTTTAGTTACGAACCAAAGTGTATGTAGGTTACACTACCCTACAATTTGAGCTTTTACATCAATTCTTTCGATTCGTAAGCTTTCTAGATAATTTCCCCATAGTTTAAAATGAAATTCAGTTGTAATGTTTTTAAGCAGAAAATTTAAAATACAATCAAAATCAAATATATTTGATTTATTCAATAAAATATGGATATTTTTCTTTATTACAACTTAAAAATTAAAACAAAATTCAATTATTTATCGATTCATATTTTTCTGATGAATTTCAAAACTATATTTCAATAATTTTCGAATAAAATATATATAATAAAGATGGAACATTTACATAATTTTTGTTTTTTTGGGAAAGAAAATTATCAATGAAAATTTATAAATGAAAAGCAAAAAAAAACAAATAATTATAACTTACAATCAAATATCACAACAATTTCATTCACTTAACATCTAGGATGTGGTGTGATGATAATTTGTCTATATCTTCTTCTTTTTTATAAATAAATTTAAGTATTTGCGATGAGTTTAAACAAATATATATATATATACATATATATATACATATATATATCTATATATATATATATCTTTCTTTCTCATGCAGTTACATTAGTTAATTAAAGTGACTTGATTAAGTTCATGTTGCGATTGAAGTGAATATAGTTTTGCAGCAGACATACATATAAGTAGTTATTTTTATTTATTTAATAAAAAGGCTAAGATTGTGTGTTTTTTAAAAATATTTCTTAATTTAACAAGCCGAATTGTTAAACAAAATTATTTTCATGGATTTAAATGTTTGCATTTCAAACCAATATGAATTTTTATTACGCTAGATCTATTTTTATGAAAAGCACAATTAAATATTATGAGGTATTTATTTTTTATATGATTATATATAATGTATAAAATAGCAATTAATATAGAGCTGTTGGTCGATTACGTTTAAATGTAATTACTTGCAGAATATTCATTGTTTTTAGAAATTATCGATGAATTAGAAAGTGGTAAAAGATTTTTGTAATACTGGATCTTGTGTGACCGCGCATTTAGAAACAATAAAATAGATATATGGCTTTTGATAACCTGAAGACATAATTTTAAATTAGATTTAGTCGTTTCTGATTTTATATTTCAGAGGTATGTTTTAAAGGAAAAGCAGCGTTTCATATTGGCAATGGTAAAATTCAATTTTCGAATTAGTATAACAGTTTAATTGTGACCAAGATCGTATCTTAAGATGTAATTTAAGTGGTGCGAAATGAATTGTGAAAGGCACATTATTGATGAGGAGTCATATAAGCTAGCAACCTCTGAAGTGTAGCCAACGATGAATAGCAAAATAGCATATTATATATTCAATCTTAAGGAATATCCTGCATAATGACGTTCTTAAACTTAAGACGATACAATCGATTTAATCTTATTGAAATTCGAATCGAAAATAGGCACGGGCCGATATGATCTTTGTCGGGAACGTGCATGGCAATATAGTCCAATAAACAAAGCTGTCAGGACCGTCAAACATGCTATCAATGCATATAAAATACATTTTTCATTATGCGGCTCGATCACATGAACAATCCTTTCGTGAGGATCATCGCAAGGTGGTACCACTGCCGGCGGCACAGGCTTAATAACGACAGATGGTTGTGTTGCAGTCGTCGTCCCAATTGTAGAGGCAGAACTAGTTGTTTCCAACGGTGTGACAGGATCAACACAAATAGGACAACATTCACCGCTAAGCTTGACCTTATTCGCACAATTCAGGGCTTTGCAAAAACTGGTGAAGCATTTTTTCTCACCGTTGACACATTCGCAACTTGTGCATTCATCTTCCTTCCAGGACTCGCCATTCGAAAAGGATCTCTTCAAGTTTTGCGACAAACAGTTGGCCGGGGCTGGTCGAATCTCATCGCATGATCGATGGCAGATTTTCTGTCCGGCCACACATTGACAAACTTGACAATCGGTTAGCCAAGATCCTTGAGTGTTGATCGCTTCAGCGCAATCGGGCTCGAAGTCGCATTTGTATTCGGCACAGCATTTTCCTGGTATGTTAGAGCGCGGTTTCGTCTCAATTAGAACCAGGGATGTATTATGGCACGAAGGAATATTACAGATATCCTTGCATACACATTTTGCACTCGGACAGCACGAGACTATTTTTGGATCATGGCTACCAGTTTCAGGCGATGCAGAGGTTGGTGTTTCAAGTAATTTTGTCACTAGATCTTCATTGGTTACTATTTCCGATGTGAGGGTAGTTTCAGTAGTTGATGTATTCACAGTATTTGTTGGTGCTTCAGTGACAAGATCACGACGCTTTCTACTATTCGCTTCCGCGGTAGCATTCACATGGCTGCTTGTTATATTCTGCGTAACAACCGATGGAAAACCCTGAAGATGACTATCTTCTGGACATGTTACTAGTTCAAAGAGTGGACATTGGACATCTTTACATTCGGGTCGATCTGAAACGAAAACAAAAACAACGAATTTATTGATGAGGTAATATCCATATTTATTTTTTTCAAATTGATGATAAGAAAACGACTTGGATTCAACTGAAAACTAATCTACCGTAAGGCAGTTATTTGTGGTATGTATTTGATATCTTATCGGGAAGGCCTTGGAAATTACATAGTTTCTTTTCGGATTAATAAGACGTGATAAGGAAGCTATTTGTTATATTACATATGACAACATTTAACAGTTTCTGTAATATGTATGAAGGCGATAAGAATTTGACAAATTGTATGTTGGAAATTCATAAATAATTGAGGCTATGTTCCATTTTATAATAAGTGAAATCCTGTAATCATTTATTGATGGAACGTAACTTTGACTTGTGGCTCAATCTGATTTTTATTGTGAAACTGTGAAAAATAATCGATCGGTAAATATATCTTTAAATGAAAGATTTCTATTTATTGGAATTTATTTAATGATTATCTTCCCCATAATTATATATTTTCAACAACCTTTTAAAGAAGTCAACCCTTGTCATTGAAAAATTGAGTTAGTCCCATTACGCACGTTACTTCTTTCATTGCTGCATGCCACAGTAAACTTCTCTTACTAAATCTTGGTGAGATGAAAGAAGCTCCTAGTAGATAATTACGAAAGGATGAAGAAAAGACGAGAAATTTCGTCAGGAGATAAAGAGGTTATAAATTGTAACCGTGAGTGTGAAAGATTTTTGGTTTAATCGCTAAGTCTTTTTCGCGTGGATTTTTTATTAACACTGTACATAAATTTTGCTTGTTTACGAATCCAATGAACCAAATAAGCTTCAATTTCCCAAAAAAGTTTGCGAGGAAAGCATTTTCGACTCTCAGTTGTTCAAATTCACAATGTATGGCATTGACACGCATCGTTAACTGTCAATCAACTTTGTGTCAACTACATTCATTTTGATTTTAGACAAAGTCCTTCAGCAAAAGACGCGAAATTGATGACTTAAATGAATTTAACTGTAGTGTAGGTACATTTAAAAATCCACAAATTTGGGCCATCTTGAATATTTTGATCTGACAACAGCAATATTTTTGATATGCAGTTCCACATATGCTTGGCTTATTGCTTTGTATTCAAATGAGTGCATAATTACGAGGGTGGTCCGATAAGTACTTAGCCTACAAAAAAAAAATGAAAAGTAGAAAAGTGGCGATTTATTTTTCAGTATAGTCTTCTTTTAGTTCGATACACTTGACCCAGTGATGCTCCAATTTCTTTAACCCGTCTGAAAAATACGTTTTCTCGAGGTCTGCGAAGTAGGCCTCTGTGGCGGCGGTGACCTACTCATTCGACTTAAATTTCTCCCCGGCGAGTGACTTTTTCAAGTTTGGACGAAAGAAATAGTCGCACGAGGTCAAATTTAGAGAACACGGCGGATAGGGCAGCAGTTCATAGCCCAATTCGACCAACTTGGCCATGGCAAGGGCGGAGGTGTGAGCCGGTGCGTTGCTATGATGGAAGAGCATTTTTTTCTACGTCAAAAAGGGCCGTTTTTTCTGCAATTCTGCGACGAATCGGCTCAATAACTCAGCATAGTACAGCCTTTTGACCATTTTGCCCTTCTCCAGGTAGTCGATGTAGATCACACCTTGTGAATCCCAGAAAACGGGGGCCTTCACCTTTCCGGCCGATAGGATCGTATTTTAAAGCATCGGACAAGCAAATTTCGTTCTGTCGTACAGTTTAAGCAAACTGTCCTGAGTGGAATATGTCAAACTGATTTGACACATTCAAATTAAAACATGGCGACTGTAGGTTGTCAAAATCTCGAAACACAATTTAGGATTTGGCGGTATTTTTTTCAAATCAATTGAGGTCGGAAATATTTTTCGCGCACCATTTCAAATTATCTGAAAACTAGTTGAAGTAGTCTAAGGGAGATAGGTTTTACAGTTATAAAAAATATATTGTCAGTCAAAATATTATTTATTTACTTAACTATTTGAATATTCTTCCGTCTTTTACTCCGAATAATTTATGAAACACAGAATTTTTTTCAAAACATTTTAACCCCCTATATGACCCATGTTTACCTCATAATTTTCTGTACAGTCCATTAACCTTGTAACAATTCCAATTTTAAAATATTGGCAAACTGACAGATTACTTTCATTAAATTTATTTGATCAACAAACCAATTTGCTACATATTCAGATTGAATGGATTATTTATTGCCCAACACACATACACATACGCACACTTTCCTGTCCACCCGCCCACAATCTCGTGATCATTCTAAATAAAAATCAATAAAAAGTGTTTACTGATATACACATTTTAAGATATTTTCGCATTCCATTTTGGCTAGACGACAAACATTAACTTGTTTTTCGCAGAGATACAAATTTTTTTGTTCTTCGTCAATTTTTAACGATTTACAGTTGAATTATCTTTCGACAGATAAATCGTGATCGGGTGGCGCGTTCAGATACACCCAAAAATTGATTGGTTGAAACAGGACCACTTGAAATGTGATATAAGGCAGTGAGCGCGTCCCAATAAAAATTTATTCAACTGATCAAGTCAAGAGGTTTGTTCGCGATGGTGGTGGCGCCTATAGTCAACTATCCATTTCCGGCTATTCTCAAGCTAATTGAATTGTAGTTCGGTCTACAGATAATCAGATTCTTCTTGAAATCTATCGGATGTGATCGGTTGCCACAGACTGAAGAATGGAATTTTTCAATTAATCGATGGAGATACGCTGCAATGAGCCTGTTTGGAAATTAGATAATTATCGTAATTGGTGCGGAAAATTGAGATGCATATACATACGATTTGACAAGACAAATAGATACCAGATAAATGAGAATAATTTAATGATCAACTAGACAAATGGGTCATTATATTTATTCCGTCGATGTGGGTCCTCATCAGTGTCAATAAATTTCTCTCACTCAATCTGAAAACGATCTACTATGACAAACAACAGTTCTCATAATAAATCTATTCAGAAATCTTAAGGAAATGAAAGACACATGGGTTCAGACGTGATCTAAAAGACCTCCAAAAAATAATCCGAATCGAAAATATGTCGGGTCCAAACTAGACTATAATCATAAATAACATTAGGCTAAATCTGATCTATCAAAATATTACCAAATATAAATTACAGTCAAGAAGTCATCGAAACAAGAAAAAAGATGCGTGACGCCGACAAGACAAGTGTGTGTTTTTCAGTTTGGCAAATAATGTGTGGCACGCAATCTTCACTTGAAATTGCGCCAGCGAATTAATTAGGTGCTCATTATCTCTTCGATTAAATTAATAGTGTATCTTTCCATCAATCTATCTATCTATCCATGCGATTCATTTCAAGTGGAGCAGATATGGACATACATAGAATGTATGGAATGCGGGCAATTATTCACGGATGGACGTTATTGTTTCATTTTTTCTTCTTTTTCACTTTTTCTAAAATTGCTCTATTCTCCGTGGAATTTTAATGATTGTTTTCTACCCCCGGACATTGATGAGATTGTTTTGTGTGGCGTGTAGTGTGTAACATATTATGTTTGTGTGGACGGGGGCATATGAGTGCAATCGTGCGTAATAAATTGAAATATTTTTTTGAGGGGCGTTTGTACCACAAAAAAATGTTCTCGGAAGCCATTGAAATTTATATTTTTGTTGTTTTTAGTTCAATTTGATTAATTGTATGTACATACGTGCTAGATATGAAATTGAATTCCAAAGGTTCCTGGACTATGCGACATTGGTGCAGAAAATATTTGATATGTTATAAAATGTAGTGTCTAACTTAGAAATTGGAATGAAATTTATAAATATGACAAAAAGGGAAGAATGTTAGAAATTTCGTGTCAGCGGGCATAGGTTTCCAGAAAATCAGAGGCATAAAGAATGAGTTTAAACTATGAATTCAAATAGTCAATATGACAAACTATTAACTCGTAAAAACTCTTTAACAGTAAAAATGGTAAAGGTTAAGATTATGCCCCCCACACCCGAAGGGGCGGGAATAGGAAGGATTGAAAGAGGGGATTTCCCTACCACCACCGTGTAGGTCACGGCTCCATTAGAAGTTATGGGGATTCCCATACTAAATAAATGACTATTTTGCCTATTTCCAGAGATCATATGAAACCGTAAAATTGATCTGGGAAGTGATTTTTAGACTTGTTTGGAAGTCGAAAAAATTAAAAAATAAAAGATTTTTTTTTGTAAAATTAAAAAAAAAAATATATTTTTTGTAAAAAATAAAGAAAAATATTTTTTTTTCACAAAAAAAATATTTTATTAGTGAAAAAACAATCTCGGCGGTCGTACCCATGTTGATGTGGTGTATACTGACTCCAGTAAGGCATTTGACACTATCAACCTAAATGTTCTACTTCTGAAGCTAGCTCGGCCTGTTTGAACCATTACTCTCCTGGCTTGAATCCTATATCAGTTCGCGTTCATGTCGTGTTAGTCTATGTGTAGCATATTTCTCTCTCTTCCACCCTACTTTCAGCGTACCTAAAGGATCTATATTAGGCCCTCTTCTTTTCTTACTCTACATCAAGTACCTTCCCTCAGTCATAGCGTCTCAGTGTCTTCTATATGCTGATGACTTAAAAATTTACCCAGTTATTCGCTCTAAAGAGGATTGTATTGCTCTCCAAATGGATCTGGACGCGATCGATTCTTGGAGTCAAACTAATTTTCTCTCCCTTAATGTCCAGAAATGTCACAAAATGTCTTTCGTCTTAAAGTTCAGTCCAATTGATCATATCTATACGTTACACGATATTCCACTTACGTCTGCTTTTCAAATAAAAGATCTGGGAGTGATTTTCGACCCGAAACTGAAATTTGAGCCTCACGTTGTGGCTGTAGCCACACGTGCCTCTCGTGTCTTCAGGTTCATATTAAGGCACTCTCAGATGTTTACTGACATTTTCTCCGCCGCCATTCTATACACTAGCCTAGTTAGACCCACCCTTGAATATTGCTCGCAAATATGGTCACCACACTATCAATATTTGGATTCTATGATTGAATCGGTACAGCACAAATTCACTCGTTTCCTTATTTTTAGATTTAAAATTACAGCGACTTTCCTTGCTACAACTTTCTACTTTGCAATCCCGCAGACTCCTTTTAGATGAGTGTTTTCTGTTTCGGCTTCACCACCATCAATTAAACTTTAACTTCTCTGATTGGTTAGAGTATCGTAATATAGAACGACCTGCAAGATCTAATGATATATTTAGCGTCCCATACGCTAGGACTGAAACTTTATTTCTTTCGCCGATGTTGCGACTCCCCGAAACCACAATAGTCTGCAACTTGGTCCGTTTCCGTACTCACTCTACATCTATAAACAGAATGTAAAGCGTATCTTATGTAATAAGTTTTACTTTCTTATATATTTCTTTTCTTTTCTTTAATTTGTCTTGTAATTGAGCTTTATTAGTCTGTAAGATGAATTCCCTATCAAATAAATAAACTTTTTATGGGGCCGTGACCGCCGCGAACTGTTTATACCATAGTAGTAGGGAACTCCTTTTTGGTTCGGGGGTGGGGGCAATAATCTTAACCTTTGTCGTAAAAATAAGATTCACATTGAATCACTTCTGGTGAAACCTTTGCAAAACTACCAAATTGAAAAGTTAAAATTTATTCAATGTCGCAAAAATGCAGCAACGAATTTCTTGAAAAAGGCCAACACCCGCCCCGACATAGATAAACGAAACCCATTTTAAAGCAGTATCTTTTGCATGATACATATCATCGAAAACAGCATCGTATTAAAGTATCTATCGCCCATCTATCAATCAGTGAACGATCAAATAAAACACTTATCACATTAAAGTGCTTTGTATACAAAAAAAAAAAACAAGCAATTAGCATGATGTAAGTACGTGTACTTAATTTCCATATAATTTAAGGTGCACACCTCAACACGTTCCATCTAAAAGTGTGGTCCCTTCTTCAGTTTGTGTACATGTTCATCGTGTGCATATCATCAAAAGCTCAACATTACCTACATTCCAAACACCTGAGTATAAGTATCTACCGTTTAGGAGAAACGAGCAATCAAGTGTGTTGTGGGCCACACGTTTTACCTGGTACGAAAAACCCGCCATTGCAAACTTTCTCTCTCTCGTCTTCCGTTGCTATTTTCAATGTATAAAAATGACATGTAAACATCGACCGTAAAAAGCAACTAAAAGCCACATTAAAATGAATTTTTAATTATGCTAATTAATTTACCTTCTCTTTTTTTTCTACTCGATGCGAGCGAACGATTGCATGAATAATTATGAACACTCGAAGCGTGGTACTATGAGGAAAGGAATAAATGAAAAGAGTTAACATCTGTTGGTAGGATTTCCTAGTGACTATTATGCAGACAATCTGCTAGCGCACGTGGTAAATATGTATATGGAAAATAAAGATAAAATACCATGGAAACACCCAGACAATTGGGGAGCCCAAAAAAATGGCTGAAACACATTAATCGATTTCCCTTGAGAGAAATACGTACACATATGAATTAATAGAGCTTGAGAATTGAGGATGCCACCACAAAGGGCAAATATGGTAGGTCAAAAGTCAATGAAAATTTCATAGTCGATTCAACCAAATTAAAATGACATTATTTTGTGGATAATCTGATTTTAAAATATACATGAGTATGGCGCGACATATGTATTTGGATATATATGTGTTCATGCTTGACCTCACATTTCATGAAATGAACCAAGCGTATTTTTTATAAAATTGTGATGACGATTTATTGGAGAGGAAAATGATGGGTGGTGATGGCATGCATACGGTTTATTTAAAAAAATAAGGACTACTTTTTGATATAACTGAATTTTCATGGAAATGTTCAATAATAATTGTTGGTTTTATTTTATCGTCCGTGATGTGATGCACGTGAAATAATGGGGTTAATATGAAAATGGGATTTGTAATGAATGGATGTTGTAGAGTTTAAATTGGGAAGAGAATTGGGTTGATGGTGTGGAATCGGTTTAAATAACATGAACATAATTTGTGTTCATATTTTTATTTGACTGCAATCAAAAATTTTTCCAAGAACGAAAATTTCATGAATAATATTTTAAGTGATGCAAGGTTCATCTATGATAAATCAAAACTCATTCGAAGTGAAAACCTAATGGCATGGAACGGTATGGAGGTAAACTCACTGATACAAGCAGTATAACATTGTTGTTCGTCACAGTTGCAAGTCAAGAGACTTAAGGGTCTTTTAGGTTACGGTTCAATAGAAAGAAAAGAGATATCCTTTTGAAATTTTCTACATTTGCTAATTGGTACTTTGGGTGTACAAAAGTATTTTTTTAATTTTCTTATTGTTTTTTTACTCAAAACAATTTAAAAAACAACAACGAATAACGGCGGACGTGATTTCAAGTGACTGGATCATATGGAAACAATAAAAGTCAAATTAATCCTTGTTTAAATGCCCATGTTAGATACCGGAATGATTTTTTTTTTCATTAAAGAATAACAAAATGGTGACCATTTTTTTTATAAACCAATTTTTAAGGGTGGAAAATTGAGTTAAAATCGAAAAATTTGATACCGATCATAAAGATTCCGCTACCAGCTTTAGCCATTTATGTGTACAACAACATATTCAAAAATCAGAGTGTTTGGTTGAGTAGTTTTTCTAAAATCGTGTCAGCCAGCTTAAAAAACATGAATTCGCGTTTATTTTTTTTACCAATTACGAAGCACCTTTCTAATAAATCATTCGAAGTTAAATCCTCATATGTTGGCTTCAAAATTTTCTGAGTTTCTTGATCAAGAGGTAAACCATGCTGGAACTTTCGTAATTCAGGAGAGGGGAGTCGAGAATACCGAAACACAGCGGAGCGTCAAAAATTCTGTCTCACGGCAACTCGCTATACACGCTTTAAAATACATTTTAAAAATTAAAATATCGCTATAAATCCTTTTAAATCGTATTGTTGATGAAATTTACTATCGAAGTCTGCATTTTTTTTAATTTTTTGAAAAATTGTAGCCTAAAAGAGCCTCAAGAAGCCTTCTTGTTTAGAACTAGAAGCCTTTTCTTCAGTTGTTTCTGCGGTCTATAAAAAAGACCATTGAACTTACATGACCTATGCTCCGGTGTCACCAATTTGTGATGGAGTTCATCTTTGATGCAATACCTATTTAGAAGATCCTCGATGGGTCTTGTTTTCTTTTTAGTTTGTTTCAGTGTGTTCTCTGACATTGAAGCTTCGATTCGTCTATCAAATTCTCAGCTTTCTATTTAGCAGCATTTTTAATCCCTATTTTGCTTGACATCCAATTAAGATTGATATTATTCCATTTTGCCAAGTTGAAATTTTGATAGCCTTCACAGGGCAGTTTGGATCCATGCGTGAAAGATATCAGAGCCTTCATTTCTGCCCCTCTTCACTTGCAGCAGTCATATTGAAGTTCCACAACAGCAGTTAAACAATAATAATTCATCGATCCTGTAACGCTCACTCTAGATGTGATGCATTTTTCAGTAAAATCCTGCTTATGCTGGAACTTTTTATATCAAAAACAAAAAAGAGATGATGTCTCAAATAATTCTGCTTGCGTTTAAAAAAAAATGTTTTTCACTTAGAATTTATCATACCCAGTCGTGCCATAAACATTGATGCAAGATGTTTTATCTATAATAATGAAACTACTATTTATTTTTTACCATTTATTGTAAAACTAACACACTACATAATAAAAAAGTAATTATTCAAAATGGCCGCCTATTGCTTGAATACAGCTCCCAAGTCTGTCAGGCCACTGGTCTATTGATTCTCGCACGACTTTCATCGGGAAATTGTCCACAGCTTTTTTTAACGCCTGTTTTAACGACTCCAAATTGTGGTGGCGTTTTTTACAGACCATACCCTCTAATACTGACCACAATTTGTAGTCGAGGGGACTAAGGTTTGGACTAGATGATGGCCACGAATTAACGCTGATAAACTGTGGCACATGGTTCCCCAGCCACTGTTGTGTGATTTTTGCCTTGTGGACAGGCGCAGAGTCTTGTTGGAAAACCCATTCTTTATTTTCAAACATGGTTCGGCTTAGGCTTACCTTCATTAAGATATCTGACTGATAGTTTTTGGCAGCTGTTTTGACGCCCTTTTCACAGAAACGGGTAGAAGTGACACCTTCGTAAGACATTCCCCACCAAACCTTCACTGATGCTGGATAATGTCCTCGTTCAACCCTCCGGATCTTTTCTGTAGCCTCCTTAAAAGACCGTGTATATATCATATCATTTTTTTTTGTTAAAGGATTCCTCCACGGTAAAGATTTTCTCGTCGGTAAAACGTATTCTTTGGTACTGTCCTTTACCGTATCTCGATAACAGCTGTTTTTGGCTTTTCCACCCAATTTAGTTTTAAAGCATTCATTCATTCTGCAGGTCCAGGCATAAGAATTTTTTGAACCATCCGCGAACATGATGGTTTGCTGCTATAGGAAGTGGAGGGTTGCTTGCTAAACTTGGGAGTTTTCTTGAACGTTGCACCTTCAATCCAAACTGATGGTTTCCGAACAAACGCTCTTTACTTTTATCGTTTTACTAACAAGAAGATTGGTATTCGGAACATCACGTATCTGTTCTTGTTTTGTGATTGCATACGGGTTATGTAGATGATCCTGAAGACAGATATTGAATTGATTCAGATTCTTGGTTTTGATTTTGCACACGAAGTAGTTTTATTTCAGTGGAACATAAGATGTCCTGCTTACAATTGGGAAAGTAGGTGTACAAATTTCATTTTGGAGCTCTAAACTATCGTTCATTCCGAAAGTTAAAAGAATGGGATAGGTACTAGTTTGTGAGATGAGCCTATAAATGAAAGTCCAAATGAAATGGATGAAGTAGTTTTGTTCAAAAAAATTCCAGCCATCTTCTCTCCAATAAAAATGAAAGATTGAATCGTATAAAAGTAAAGGAAACAAAACGTTAAGTATGTATTTAAAGTTGACGCTAAAGACGCGACCACTTCGACTTGTCTTTGCGAAAATCCTTGTAATTCATTCGATGTTACTCTGAACAATAAATAATTTTCTACAATTATTTCGAAATTTTTTCTAATATTGTATTTTAGGAAAATAAAAAAAGCAGTGAGACACTCTGGGAATGTCCGGTGGAAAGTCGTGCTACTTTTGCAAATGATTATGTAAAAATTAAAAAGTTGTATATAGATAAATGCAGGGAAAAATCAGAAATTAATGTCACAAATTCAAAAATCTAGGATGCATATAATATGAAAAAATATAAAATTATTCATTGCTTTTATTCGTACAAAGTAACTGAAAGTAAAAACACAGGGAGCGAGGATTTGAACACTCTAAGTAAAATCCTGCTTATGCTGGAACTTTTTATATCAAAAACAAAAAAGAGATGATGTCTCAAATAATTCTGCTTGCGTTTAAAAAAAAAATGTTTTTCACTTAGAATTTATCATACCCAGTCGTGCCATAAACATTGATGCAAGATGTTTTATCTATAATAATGAAACTACTATTTATTTTTTACCATTTATTGTAAAACTAGCACACTACATAATAAAAAAGTAATTATTCAAAATGGCCGCCTATTGCTTGAATACAGCTCCCAAGTCTGTCAGGCCACTGGTCTATTGATTCTCGCACGACTTTCATCGGGAAATTGTCCACAGCTTTTTTTAACGCCTGTTTTAACGACTCCAAATTGTGGTGGCGTTTTTTACAGACCATACCCTCTAATACTGACCACAATTTGTAGTCGAGGGGACTAAGGTTTGGACTAGATGATGGCCACGAATTAACGCTGATAAACTGTGGCACATGGTTCCCCAGCCACTCTTGTGTGATTTTTGCCTTGTGGACAGGCGCAGAGTCTTGTTGGAAAACCCATTCTTTATTTTCAAACATGGTTCGGCTTAGGCTTACCTTTATTAAGATATCTGACTGATAGTTTTTGGCAGCTGTTTTGACGCCCTTTTCACAGAAACGGGTAGAAGTGACACCTTCGTAAGACATTCCCCACCAAACCTTCACTGATGCTGGATAATGTCCTCGTTCAACCCTCCGGATCTTTTCTGTAGCCTCCTTAAAAGACCGTGTATATATCATATCATTTTTTTTGTTAAAGGATTCCTCCACGGTAAAGATTTTCTCGTCGGTAAAACGTATTCTTTGGTACTGTCCTTTACCGTATCTCGATAACAGCTGTTTTTGGCTTTTCCACCCAATTTAGTTTTAAAGCGGCATTAAGTCGGTGTCGTGTTTGTCTTCTGAAAGCTGCAAGCCCCAAGTCTTCTTTGATGGTACGACTCATGGTTCTCGGCGCAATATTCATTTCACGAAACATGATTTTCTGATTGCGGACAGGATTTTCTGTGATTTTGAACCTAACAGCTTTGATGGCTTGTGGCTTACGCGATAAATATACATGCCCTAATAATAAAAAAAATGTTTTCCACTTAAAATTTATCAGGCTAATTCTTCACTTGAACTTTCACTGTAATTTAAATATAATTTTCCCAGAATTTTCATCGAATAAATGTAAAAATACATTTTTAGTGACACATTTTCGTTAAATCTTTCTATTTAGACCAATTTTTCATGAAATTTTCTTGCTATTTTCCTAGAATTTCCAAACGTATTGCAGAAAACCATTTAAAAAAATTTAAAACAAGACATAAATCACATTGTAATTTTTTCCGCGTAATCTTAGTTAAGAGAGTCGATTTTTTTCTCTCGAAAAATTGATGAAAACGTCGTGTTTTTTTTCAGGGTCCATAAAATAGTAATAATCAAAAGTACTTAATGTATGCCCGTAAGTTTTTTACACACTGGTAAAAGGTCTCAATTAATTGGAGATGTGTTATTTTTCCACGAATAAAAATAAATGTAGTATCTAAAAAAATTCTTTCATGTAAAATAACCCTTGATTCAAGCCGTTATGCTATTTAGCCATAAATGATGATGTCTAAATATAATGCGTGAATAGATTGTATCATGTTTTGGTGTGATTTTATTTTCAGGTCAAAAAATAGTCCATCATGAACAAAAAAATTGATAAAAATAAAATCTTTCATGACCAATAATTTTCCAAGCACTTTCGCTTTTTCGTTGGGAAATAAAATGATAGATTCATTTGCAACATTCAGAGCAGATAAGTTCAAAGTAATTGAAATTTAAAGATGACATTGATACAATGTGTGATTTTTATAGAATAATGATTTCAAAACAAACTAAGATTGATAGCTGCTTCAGTCTTATCAGCTAAGGTTATGGAACCACTTTTTTTTGACACGCAAGAGTGGCAAATGCAGTTTGGTAATTAATTTGTTACGACAAAAATCTTTTCCATAAAATAGGCTGCAATAAAAGTAAGATGGGCATTCAATATACTGAATAGTATTCTTAAGATTTAATCAGGAAATTTTTCTTAACCGACTCCTTGGCTTCTCTTCAACTGTATAAAATTCATGTGGTTTGGAAAGAAGTGACAATAATAAATGCACTCTAACTAGCTCTAGCGTCACATGTAAGTTGTTTCATCGACTAGATTGATCCTTATTTTCAAATCTTCCGCTTCGGAGAAAGAATGAAGTAAGTGAAGAGCATCCATTCAATTCAACATAGACGGATGAGTTCAATTGAATTTCTTGAGCTCAATTTACCAATTCAGTCTCAAGACACCATCTTACCTGCATAACTTTCTAGACTGTCTTTTCATTGAACGGATGGATTTTTTACTTTTCCATTTTCCTAGCTTTTCCTGTTCTGATTAGTAGTGCATCAAGTTCATATCTAATAAATCTTTCATGAGGGTTCCACTTCACTTGAGCATGGAGTAACTCTCGCGAAAAAAACAGCCAGAGTCAATATGGAATTGATAGCCTGGAAAACTATAGCAGATGCAAATAATATCGAAGCGAAGATGATCCAATGAACATAACAGAAGGATTCAGGTGGAGGGTTGGAGTAGTCCCAAAGGTAACTTACACAGCGATGAACTCATCGATTTTATATTCTATCGTCGTGAGTTAGGAAATCGCGGAAATTTTTATGGGGCATGTGTTTTATTGAAATTCGTGCTTCAGCACAACCCAGTGTAAGGATGCATCTTTCGAGTGTTGGGATTTGAACCGTTGCAACATGGCTGTTAAAAACGATAGCGAGCAGAGCGAAGCTTCAACACACCACGTTGCACGTTTCGCAAACATCATTCTGCAGGTCCAGGCATAAGAATTTTTTGAACCATCCGCGAACATGATGGTTTGCTGCTATAGGAAGTGGAGGGTTGCTTGCTAAACTTGGGAGTTTTCTTGAATGTTGCACCTTCAATCCAAACGTATTCCTAACAAACTGATGGTCTTCAAACAAATGCTCTTCACTTTTATCGTTTTGCTAACAAGAAGATTGGTATTCGGAACATCACGTATCTGTTCTTATTTTGTGATTGCATACGGGTTATGTAGATGATCCTGAAGACAGATATTGAATTGATTCAGATTCTTGGTTTTGATTTTGCACACGAAGTAGTTTTATTTCTGTGAAACATAAGATGTCCTGCTTACAATTTAGAATGTAGGTGTACAAATTTCATTATTTTGGAGCTCTGAACTATCGTTCATTCCGAAAGTTAAAAGAATGGGATAATTACTAGTTTGTGAGATGAGCCTATAAATGAAAGTCCAAATGAAATGGATGAACTAGTTTTGTTCAAAAAAATTCCAGCCATCTTCTCTCCAATAAAAATAAAAGATTGAATCGTAGAAAAGTAAAGGGAACAAAACGTTAACTATGTATTTGAAGTTGACGCTGATGACGCGACCACTTCGACCTGTCTTTGCGAAAATCCTTGTAATTTATTCGATCTTACTCTGAACAATACATAATTTTCTACATTATTTCGGAAATTTTTCCAATATTGTATTTTAGGAAAATAAAAAAAGCAGTGAGACACTCTGGGAATGTCCGGTGGAAAGTTTAGCTACTTTTGCAAATGATTATGTAAAAATTAAAAAGTTGTATATAGATAAATGCAGGAAAAAATCAGAAATTAATGTCACAAATTCAAAAATCTAGGATGCATATAATATGACAAAATATAAAAAAATTTATTGCTTTTATTCACAGAAAGTAACTGAAAGTAAAAAAAACGGGGAGCTAGGATTTGAACACTCTACCTCGAGAGCAAGAGTCGGGCGCTCTGCTCACTGAACCAGCCGTCCTTCTCTTATATTTGCACAATACATAGTGCTCGCTTTGAATTTTAAGACAAACTTCCGTTCGCTTTTTCGTTCGGTACGCTTTTTCTGGGCTCACTCCTCTCGCTCACTTTTCGTTAGAACCTCCGTAAAGGAAGCTAAACTTCCAAAAATGGATTTTTTCTACGGGGAAATGTATTTCCAGGTGTAATTCCAACCAAATCAAATCAGGTTCGCTATTGGATTCCGATTAATATTTAATTTTTAACTCTACTTTCTTGACAACGTATAGTTTTCATCAATATAAAAACTGTTTCAATGCTCACGTCAAAATTTTATTCAGACAATTCTTGATCAGGTTTTGAAAATACCACAAACTATATACATAAACTTGGATTCGCTGAATTATTAACAATGATAAAATAAATACATCCAGCATTCTTTTAATTGGAAAAATTGAGACAAAAACCAACCAACGTTTTCATTGAAAATTGCCATAGTCTAATTGCCTGAGATTCAATTAATAGTCATGGTTGTGATATTGAATTGTGGAAAATGGCAAAAACTAAAATTGAATATTTATTATTGATTGTTCTTCCTGTTTTTTTGTGATTTTTGATTAATTTTTTTGTAGGGGGGGGGGAAGATATGCAGAAACAACTGTCCATAATGAAACAATCATATTGTTTACAAATGAAAATTATTTCATTATGAATTGTCCAAAACGTTATGAGGTTAAAATATGAAAATCAGTAAAAAAATATCTGTTCGATATATTAATGTCCTGTGATTAAGATAAATTGAATGGAATTAATCGAAGCGAATGGAAACGTGTCAAAAAACGAGTATTATAGAATTTAACTGTTGGCTTTGTAAATATTATTTTTTTATTCAATGCATGTGTGTGTGTGAAATGATGTATGATTTAATCTAGTTGATGGAAAAATTGATAAACCATAATGTATGTAAAAAAATTATCCATTGTATACACTATTTATGAAGGATTAAATTCATATCAATCAGATTTAAAAAAAATCTTGCAGTGGAAGGCTCGATACGCAAGTTTATTATATGTCATCAGATAAATTACCAATGCTTGGAAATTAATTATCTGTAAAGCTTCTGCGACGGCTTTCAGAATCATCAAATATCTTTACGTTTTCCGTTCAAATCCACATTTCAAATGAATTCTAAAACTTTGACTGAATCTCAATCTCCAAAAAAAGTCATTACGGCAAACAAATCTTCATCACAAAACAATATCATCCAACCACATGGGTACTAGATATCCTATCCAAGAATAATACTATAAAATGATGGATAACCTCTTAATGAACTCCTTGTATCCAACGTAACCACAAACCGCATTATTTATCGGTAGCTGAAAAGCAAGACAACCAACCACAAAGGCGACAATATCGTCTTCAATGATGATGATGAGGATGGACCATGATGAAGAAGAAAAGTGAAGTAGAAAGGAAATGGAGCTGCGATGGCGATATGACTTGCAATCTGAAGAGAAAAGCTTCAGTAAGCAGCCATACTGATGGGAAAAATCTAAAAAAATACAACGAACCCTTCTTCTCTTCGCAGGATCGTAGATGGTGGTTCACCAAACTGAATTTTATATATTCGCTGTACTGTTTTTTTTTTTGCAAATTTCGCTTGGCTCCTTAGTCCATTTTGAAACAACCTCTTGATTTATGATCTTGATAATAACGCTAATTCGAGTTTTGTATAAAAAAGAATGGAAAATATTTAAGATGCTGATGTTTAACTTGTTTTAAAAAAAATGCTACTACCCTGTGGTGGTTTCTTATCGGCTGCTGTACTTTACCATGTACATTCTTTTGTCTTCTTGCAATGTTCGTTCATTAAACGTTACCACAATGCGAGATACCATCATTGATTTTCGTTCAGTGCCGAAGACACAATAATAAATTTTTCTCTAAAGTATTTTTGTTGATATCTTAAATGGACGTCAAGTCTTTATTTCTTGAGAGGGCAACCGTAGTAATCATGAACAAAACAACCAAATGCGCTTAATGCTTGGCGTTATCGTCGCAATGTGCTTGGAACGAATAATGCCATTTAAATGTCGCACTGAATTCGAGGACCAAAGATAAAGACAATGACCAAATAGTACGGTTTTCGTCTTAGTATTAAATGCAATTTAAGATAAGTGGAAATTATCTAGTGGGTATGTAACGGGTACTATGCAAGGAAAGTAGATCTTTTGGACTACATTTTGTTAAGCGGGAAAATAGAAGTTTAAGCTGATTGTGTTTAATGTCCTTTAAATGATGACTTAAATTGCGGCATTAGTTGACTGTACATCTAGTTTTATTTAAAGCAGGGACATAATCGGAGAGCCGTGATGACAACGTTTGAATTCTGTTAATAGTTTTAAGGACTTGCTCGTTTTGACTACGTCCTACCAAATCTATTTGCTTTATGTACATCCATCTTATTTGCTTCTCAAGACGTTAAGCAAACATTATCAAATCGTCACCCATAGTTTTTGAACCCCATTTCACAATCCAATTCAAAACAGTCACGTCCACATCTTCAAGTTTCAAACCAAATGTGTAAAAAAACTACTGTTTCGAAACTTGATCTGCAAACTAAGCAAAGCTTTTTTTTCGCCATCAAATCAAATCCGTAAAAAAAAGAGATCAAAAAGAAAAACGATTAAACGTGAACTGCTTACCAAATGTCTTTTCAAGAACAGGTCTACAAAATCGCAAACTAGAATCTCTTCAACTCTTCTAGAAAAAAAGGACGAAAATCTATAGATTACTACTTAGTTGGCACCTTTTTTTCCGTACCAAATTCAACCGTTCTTATTACATTTGTGAGCTGAGCAATGTACGGAAGAGGACAAAAAGTCCATTACCACCTTCTAATTAAGTTAATTAACTTTAATGAACTCATTGTCTTGAATAGCTGGCAAGGACATTGTTGAAGTCTTCGTCATCGTCATCATCGTTTTCGTCACTTGACGACGAATCGAAAAGCGAAGAAAGGGAAGAATTGTTGTTGATGGTGACGGGTTGAACTGTTCTCAAAATAGGATTAAGGACAACAATAGGTGTTTCACATAAAATGAATGTATAATACTAAGGATTATCAAATGGTGTTTTTGTTTATGGGTTTTGAATTGGTATTCAACTGTCAATTGAATTAATTCGATGTTAATTAATTGTATTTGGGGAAGATATTAAAACCGAAACAGTTTAGGGTGGTTGTTTATCACTTAAACAGTAGTTTCAGTTAATATTTATCACCAAATTTTATGGAAAAACATTCAAATTTTGAAGGACTAATAAATTTTCAATAAAGACAATATTTAACTGATGATGACTTCTAATATTTGGTTTGCTAATCAATTTTTTGTAGTTTTAAGCTCGGTATGTACGACATTTTCATGGAAAGCGTGGCATTATCCAGATGTTTTCTTCTTCAGATGGTGGCAAACTGGGGATGAGATGGTCTGCGGCCCCAGAAATATAAGGGCGGCTTACTTCTTTTTTTTTTTAAAAAAAATTGAAGCCAAAAGGGAGGGATGGTTGTAATTTCAGAAACTTGAATTTAGGATACGCATCACAAAAAAAACCGCCTGTTGAACAAGCTTTTGCGATCATTTAACTGGACTATATTCCCAAACTGATCTTCCACCTGTGCCTATTTAATGGTAGCTTCTCTTGGCGCGTGATTTAAGGAGTTAGGCCTTTGCGAGTAAAAAAAGGGGCGAATGTCGTGATTTTTTTTCATGCGTATAATAAAAGAAGTTGATTTTTCTGTAGAGTACTTTATGATACATGTATTAAACGATAAAAAATTTTTTTAAAATTTTTTTGGGTGAAAAATGGCAGCGCTTGTGTCCAATCTGCGAGGGGCAACTTTTGTAACACGTAAAACGGGCGTACTCACAACTCCCCTAGATTTGAGCCAGGAATGAAAAAACAATCGTTTTTTAAAAGTATATATCACAAACTAATAGACTACTCATGGAAATTAAAAAATACCGTTGTTTTTTTAAATGGCGTGCGTTTGAAAAAATGTTCAATTTTTCGCATAAAAATCACATGATAAATTGTTTATAATAATCAAAAAATATAGCTTATCGCAAAATCCGTATGTAGTCTACTAGATTATACGTGGCAAAAGATGCTAGAAAAAAATCAAGGGATTCGATAAAGATTTGTAGCCGCTAGCGGTGCGCTCGTTTTGAAAAATGTAGTTTCAAAAAAACAGTTCTTTAAGTTTAGGTAACGCTTTACGGTCGATAATCATAGTATATATTTAATCTGCAATACTTGTTCCGTAAAGTTGACCTTCCACGTTCATGTTAATCTCCTTTTCTTCTTGTCTGTCCGATTTTGAAGCAATACAAGCTTCCTTTGCAGCCTCAGACAGCGATCGGTTCGATAAATTGATGCGGAGTTCATCTGCCTCGACACAGAAATTGCAACAATTAGTTCTCGCAATCATGTCCAAAGCTTTCATAACACTCATTATGGTGCTACTGCCATCATTAAATGTGCATACGGCAAGATTCCCTGCAATATCCAATAGATTTTTTTCACTTGATCTAGATTTTGGCGCCATCGAAAAAACCTTAGCATTGAAATTGTTGTGCTATTTTGAGTAAAATCTCCAACGAATCGATTTAGAAGGTCTTCACTACTTAATTCGTCGTAGATGGGCTTAATGGTTTTGAAAACTGTATCTGGAAGAGCTGTCTTTTGTGAGAAAAATTATCAAATGTGTTTGAGGCTTTTGATTTTTGCCGGTAAACACCATGAATTTTCGCCAACGCCGCGGCGTGCTTCGGGAGATTGCCAAAAACGACCGATTTGAAAATTTTTATGGACATGACGTATTTTTTTCTTATTCTTTAGGGTTTAAGAAAGATTTTGAGCTAATAAAAATAGTTCCAAGATGACCCTTAACTTGCCCCGATTCTGCCTGCGCCACCTTCTTTGCGCCATTGTGGAAAAGCTTCACGAGCCTTTGAGATTACCGGACCGTGGTGGTTAAGTAGCGCTAGGTTAAGCAATTTTGATCGTCAATCTTCGCATGGCCAATTGGCGCGTGCTGGCACAAGTCGTGGGAAGCCAGCATAGTGCTAATCAATCTTTAATACAGTTTTTTTTTTGCGGAATAAGGTGTAATTTACGTCATATGTACGTAACTCAAGTTGGAAAATTTCCAGTGACATTGTTTAAAGTGCTGATGATGTTAAATCTTATCTATTATCTGCCCCAGTGACAATTTGCGATAGTATATAAATACAATCATTCCTCGACCTGATTCTGTAATCAACGAAAACCCAATCTCTGGTTTCATTTTTCCTGGTTTTTGCATCTTGACTTACACTCCATCGGTTGTATCCTTGAACGAAGATTCAAGTAGCTCGTATACAATCATACATATTCACTAATCGAAAAAAATATGTGGATGGAACATTGCTAGTTTATTCACCTTTATGACAAGAGTATGTGACTGGATGTTTACTTGGAACACATCCACCAGTCAGTCAACCACACAATGTGATACAAAAAATAATATTGAATCTAGAATAAAGATATTTTTTTCTTTCTGTCGCTATTGTAGTCGCCACAATGTAAATAGCCAGAGAATATTTACTAAAGATACCACACCGCGTCTATACATTCACATATAATATACCTACGCTATTTTATCTTAATTTCCATGTACTGTTTTGTTTTTTTACATATCCACATATTGTATATAAGGTAGTGTGCATTTTTTTTCTTGCGAAATTTTATATTGTTTGCTAGCCCGGCTTTTTTTTGAAGCAAAAGGAACCATTTCAAACGAAATTATATACAAAGTTTCTTATGGTGGGTGTAATTCTTCTTCATTTTCCCTAGATAATGCTTTAAAACTGTTTTCATATTTCAACACATATGTGCTTTATGATACTTTTGCTTTTATTGATATTTGCGATGAATCGTGTGTCGCGTGACGATTTACTTAGCCAAGCAAATATGTATGAACTAGTCATGGATCATAAGATTTTATATGACAGTAAGAAATGAAATGGATTTGAAAAGATACTTTGAATTGTGTCTGGGTCTTTAATGTAGCAAAGGAGTGATTACCTTAGTTATGGAAATTTTTAAATCAATAAACAGCACATCAAACAGTTTATGTCGCTTTAAAGTGTTTCTTTCGCAACCGGGCAAATGTTATTGAGAAAAGATATTTTCTTTTTGTGGTTAAAAGGCTGTATGTATGTAGATGTTTTTCTGAAAGGCTTTCTAAGAAATTTGAGATGTGTTCAAGTTTTTTTTATTACATTGTTATCCATTCCGATCTTTGTCGGAGAAATTTTTAGCTGTGTGACATAAATTTTGATACTTTGCTAGCAATTTTCATTTAAGAAAGGAAGAAAGCAATTCAAGCTTATACATCTTAGATTGTAATTTGTTGTGGAAAATACCACCATTTAATTTCAAACAAAAAATTGAGTAAAAATTCAGAAAATTTACATTTTCACCATAGAAACATATGCATCATAAATATTTGTTCACTATGGCATGTAGGGATTCGCTGACTTCAAGGACTATTTTCGGAAAATTAATGTAGATAAAAGAAAATTAACTCTCATGCTCTCAACACAAATTTCTATAAAATTTAGGAAATCGAATAATTTTGTAGAAATAACTGAATTCAAGGATAATTTATTACACATATGCCTAACATCTCTGCGGAGAGGGAGTAGTCTAGTTTAGCGTCATCGTGAAGAGCCGGTGATAGCAGTACTGTTGGGTTTAGCGCGTCTACCCAGCGTATTTTATCAAAGACACCATGTTGCTCCCACAAGGGCACCTTACCTTGCATATATAAGAGCAACCTCGATCCCTTGGCACTCTTTACATATATACCCTTAAAGGCTGCTATGGTTTCGGCTCCTGTAAATAAATAGCATTTTCCCACGATTGCGTCAGATACGTGGGATCGACATTCCCACGAACTTTAAAACGATAGTGCAGGATCCATGAAATGCTCCACTCAAATCACTTCCTTCTTTCCTTTGATTTTCCCCTTTCAATAAAACCAAACCATTTCATTGTGTTAAGCTTCAATCAGTTGATAAACAAAGCAATTTAATATATTTCCCATAAGACACTATCTGTTTTTTTTTTCATTTCCATTTGAATCGCAACATGTTGTTCAGTTAATGTTTGCATATTTCGTGTGGGATGTTTTTATCAGAATGAATTATTGCTGTGAGTTTTTTTTCGTTGCTCTGTATCGATAAAATTTGAATTGAATAGGAAAATAGCGCCACACAATATTTTAAATGATCCATCGTAAATGGAACACATATTTCATATTGTGATGGCATTGTTGATTATATGTTCTATTGTGGCTGTTTTTAATATGTGTTTGTATAATAATTTCGTGGAGTTTCACTTAAAACCAACCGGAAAGCAATTCTATTGTGTTTGGAATTCATTTAAAAGTGTTTGCTCGTTTACTATATAGAGTGGGTCATCTGTTTCAGTTTCTGTTAAGTGGGCTATTTTTTAATTGGTAATTAAACTGCAGTACGGAATATTTTTAAAACATTTTTGTATTATTGAATCGAGTACACCATTTGATTATTTAAAAGTCAGTTGGCATGCCCGTGCAAGGCAATTCATTTACTGCTGCACTTGATTTGAAAAAAACATAGGTACCAATGTCGTCACCTCTTCAAAATCCTTACAAAAAAGCAACTCTTAAGATGCATATGACTATACGTGATTTTTAATATATTATATATTTAGTTTTATTATTATATATTTATATATATTTATATATATATATATATATATATATATATGTATATATATATATATATATATATATGTGTGTGTGTGTGTGTATCTGTAGATAGCAATTGTTTCGGTTTCTTTGTTGGTTTCTTTTAAAAGTACGTATTATTTCAACATTGGCAACACACACTCACACACACACACATATATATATGTATATATATATATGTGTGTGGGCGTCTATATATATATATATATAAAACTAAATATATATATATATATATATATATATATATATATATATATATATATATATATATATATATAACTAAAATCCGACGTTTTGGGGATGACATAAAGTTAATGTTTAATAATTAGCACCTGATAATACGAAGGGGTATAAATGTTGTGTCGAAATGCTGCATAACTTAGTCGAATGGTCAATTGAAAAGAATCAAGGAGTGCTTATAACGAACCAGACGTATCAACTCGCAAGCTAGCTTTGCGGCTGGGCTTATCGGCGACCACAATTTGGAGAGTTTTAAGCAAGGAAGCGATGCGCCCTTACCATTTTCAACCCGTGCAAGAGTTACTTCCCGAGGATTACGTGAAAAGGGTTGGGTTCTGTGAGTAGCTGATCGAACGGGATCAAACAGACTCCAACTTCATTAGTAACATTTTATGGACCGGCGAGTCACATTTTTCAAGGGATGGTGTCAATAACTTCCACAACAGCCATCTATGGGCTATTATCAATCCCAAAGTAACCAGGGCCACCTCTACACAACGTAGATTTAGCAAAAATAGTGGGCAGGCGTCCTGGGGCGTAGGATAGTTGGGCCGTTTCGTTTGCCAGATATGCTGAATTCTGCCAGATATCTAAATTTTTTGGATAACGAGTTGCCAGCTTTACTGGAAGATACACCAATAATCAATTTGAACAGGATGTCTTACCAACACGATGGTGCTCCAAGCCATACTGGCCGATAAATCACCCATTAGATTGTCTCAAACTATCCAGAAAGGTGGATAGGTCGAAATGGTCCAATTAGGTAGCCACCCCGGTCTCCAGATCTAACTATCCTTGATTTTTATGTGTGGGGTGCCATAAAGGAAGAAGTGTACAAGACACCTGTGTCATCAGTTCGAGAATTAGATTTAAGACTTGAGGCAGCTAGAGAAAAAATAAGAGAGGAACTCATGCATTTCGATGTAGTCACAGAAATTAAGAAAAGAGCTCTTCTTTGCATTTCTATGGAAGGAAGACACTTTGAACAGTTGATGTGATCACAAGCAATACAGTAATACTGCTGTTTAATGATAAGTTTGAAATAAATTGTTACTTTAGATCTTTAGTTATTATTTTCCATAATAAAGTATGTCAGCAAAATTTCACAAAATTTTAGTTTTCTATTTTCCGAAGGAAACAAAGGAAAATGGCAACCTTTTTCTTCGGAAGTATTCAAGCAGAAAGTAAGGCTTTCTGTCAAAATAATCATTTTTATAGGTTAGGACATCACTTTAGCTGTTAACACGGTCGCGAAAGTCAAAATTAACAATTTTTTTCGGTTGTTTTGAGTTTCTCATTTTTTCGTGTAAAATTGGCAGCATTGGGGGCACTTGTTAATAAATTTCTAAAAATATACATTGACAGGCAATCACAATAAAATGGGGTGGGTGAGGATCGTGGTTACCCCCCCCCCTTATATTGCGTAACCCCTTCCGATTTACCACCCCCCTCCCTTACGATTTTTTGCTCAAAAGGCTTCAAGGTTTCCGTGGTTTCATTTAATGCTATCAACTCGGAAACACCCTATATATATATATATATATATATATATATATTTATATATATATATACTTAGTCGTGCCATAAATTCTGTCACACAATTTCAAATGCGCGCTTTCTCAGAAATCACCCTGGAACTGTACCGTTATGTTACAATTTATAACAAATGAACTGTACGGCGTAATATTCCGAACAGTTTGGTAACAGTTTTTGACTAGTAATCATGGAATGGGGCGTGAAAGAAAATCGTATCGCTATAATAGCACTCCATAGGTGTGGCAAAAGTGCTTCTGAAATTTTGAATTTGTTGAAACCGCCCAAAATAACAAAAAGATTTATTTATCGTACAATAGAACGATTTATTGAGACCCCAGGCATAGATGATAGAGCAAGGATCGGTCGTCCACGTACCGTTAGAACAGCTAGTGCCACCAAAACTGTCCGAGAGCGCATCGGTAGAAATCCACTTCGCAAACAAAAAATTTTGTCGAGGGAATTGAAAATCTCCACAAGATCGATGAGTAGACTCATTCAAGATGATCTTCATATGAAGGCTTATCGTCGGTCAAAAGCCCACATGTTGACTCCACGGTTAAAGGAAATAAGGTTGGAAAGATGCAAGCGTCTCTTGCTTTGGCACGCAACTGATGGGCATGAGAACATTCTCTTTACCGATGGAAAAAAATTTACTGTGGAGGAAGTTTTTAATAAACAAAATGATAAGGTTTATTCAACATCATCAGAAGAAGCTAAAAAAACGGTTCCCAGAGTGCAACGAGGCCATCATACAGCTTCTGTAATGGTGTTTGGTGGGGTGTATCCCATAAAGGTGTAACTCCATTTTTGCGAAAAGGGAGTCAAAACTGAAGCAGCAGTGTATCAAACCAATGTGCTAGAAGGTGTTTTGAAACCTTCATCGTTCACTCTCTTCGGTGGACAACATTGGGTCTTCCAGCAAAACTCTGCTCCTGCTCACAAAGCAAAGAGCACACTGGAGTGGCTACGAAACAACATTCCTGCTTTTATTGCACAAGAAGATTGACCATCCGGGAGCCCAGATTTAAATCTGCTAGATTATGCTTTGTGGACAGAGTTAGAGAACAAGGCCTGTAGAACTCCCCACCGTAATTGGGACAGTCTGAAAAAATCCTTGGTGAAAGCAGCAAATGAAATGTCGTTGGATACCGTGCGTGCCGCTATAGACCAGTCGCCAAAACGTTTAAAAGCTTGCATAAAAGCAAAAGGAGGTCATTTCGAATAAAGTAAATATTATTTAATAAACAATACCATACTAAAATAAATTTCTTTGAAATAAACATATTATCTTTTATTTCTTAGATTTCATGCTACTTTAAAGTTGTGACAGAATTTATGGCACGACTAAGTATATATATATATATAATAGCAATGAAAAAAATAGCAGTGCGTGGCATTTTTGGGAAAAAAACGTTTCTGCGGAGAAGCGGGAATCGATTAGAAAGTTATTACGAGAAGGGAAAACTTACAAATGCATAGAACGGACAATTGGATGCTCCAGGAAAATGATCGTCAACCGGAAACAAGGGATCGGAAAAGAAAGTTATCTTCGCATGAGGTTGAACGCATAGTGAAAGCTGTCGAAAAGAACCATTTTTTTGACATCGACTAAAGTAAAAGAAAAAAATAATTTAGAAGTAGACTAGTAGAAGACTTTGTGAAAAATCTTTGTTCGCTAGGTGTCCAAAAATAGTTCCTTTATTACAAGCGCGACACCGTCAAAGTCGTTTGAAATTTGCGAAAGAGCGAGAAAATTGGTCTCTATTTAAATGGCGTAAGTTTCTGTGGACCGATGAGTCCAAAGTAGTTTTATTTTGTAGTCCTGGTCGCACACAGTACATTATAGGACCACCAAATGCGTCTTATAATCCTAATTACACAATAAAGACAAACATATTGGTGCGAAGATTAATGTGTGAGAACGCTTTTCCTACTATGGAACTGGTCCAATATTTTGGATAAAAGACAAAATGACTGCTAAAATTTATACATAAATTATGGAAAACATTATGCTTTCTTACGCTGAATGGAATACACCTTTGAGATGGACCTTACAACAGAACAACGATCCAAAACATGCCAGAAAGTTAGCTAAAGCTTGATTTGCGTCAAATGGGGTTCAAATTAGGGTTGGCCAGCCCAATCCCCTGACTTGAATCCCATTGAAAATCTTTGGATTGATGTCAAAGAAACAGTTTTCAAGGCAAAATTCAGCAGCGTAGCAGAACTATGGCGCGTAGTACAAAGAGCCTGGAAAGATATCCTAGTTTCACGTTGTCAACGCTTGGTGGATTCAATGCCGCGACGCTGTGCCGCTGTTTAAGCAAGTAAACCATCGACTTTTAATACAACGAATAATAGTTAATGTAAATCCCACCATTAACGATGTTTTTTAAACATTTTATTGTAAAATTTAACGAATTTTATTTTTCACACAGCTAGATTTTCTTTCCCTTTTTTTTTTCTTTCTTCTCCTTCCTGCCTTGCTAAATTCAAACTACTAAGTACTACTAATTTATAATAAAATAATGTTTACGGGATTTGATCATTAGAGAATATGAAATTTTTTTTCGTGACAGGACAAAACATTATATATGTATGTAAAAATTGAAGATAAAATTGTTAGAATAAAATATTTTTTTCATAAAAAAAAAACACAAAAAACCAAATTTTAAAAGTATAACAAATTAAATGTTAATTTGATTCGTATGAGGTTTATTTGAAATAATAAAGTGATGTATTCGCTATGTTGGAAAGTTTGCTTGACTGTTTAGCCAACTTAGTTTTTGAGATATTGTGTTTTTAGTAGCGCGAGTCAAGCAATTTTTAAGAAAAATGTAATTGACTGTAGCAGCTAAAGGGTTAAGATTTCGGCAAAATGTTGCAAATATTTTTTTTTGTAAATTGAACGAGGAATTGTGTGGAAGAGCAGTCAGAAAAGAAGGGATAAATTAAAATAAGTATTCCAATTAAACGTATTCTCAAATTTTTCATTCTTCTCTTGAGTCAGAATAAAAAAGAGCAATATCTTCATACTTTATATAAAGTTATACAATCGAAACTTTAATAATCACACTTTTTCATAAGAATCTACTTTTATGAACTGCACACAATCTCGATGAGTGTTTTGAATGATTTTAATCATACCAACGTGACTCTTTTTTTAAATAAAAATTCAACAAGATATTTTATCAGTTAGATATCATATCAGTTGCTTGTACTTATTTTTAGATGTTTATGTCACTAAAATAAATAAATTACATAATAAATCTAGTCTGTTTCATTTTTCGTTGTGGCTTAAAATAAATTCAAAGAATAGTTAAGCTAAATATGACGATTTCTGTGGAGGATACTTTCACAAATACTTCTTTAACAAGATATGTATGTGCAACACAATTCTCATCTCGATAAATCTTTCAGCAAATTATCAGCACTATACTTATTCGCGAATATCTTTTTCTCACAACTATGCCATTATTTATGAAGTACATGTAAAACGACTATTCATATGAATGTGTCTATCCTTAGTTAAAATTATAATACATCCAATGTACATATTTAGTTTCTAACGAATCGTGACTAGCTTTGGCATAGTTTCGTGTGTTTTCTATTAACATACATATATGATAAGTAATTTATCTTCAAGACGACAAATCATCGATTGTCATTTGTCTTGTCGTTAATAGAATCGTGTAAAATATACATACATACGTGGCAGGCTAAATTGACGATGCATAATATATCGTATTCATTAAAATTTTTGCTGTGACGCATTGATAATTTGCAAAAGACTATCATAATACTTTCATTTGTTTTTATTTTTGAAGTTTAGATAGATTTTAGGAAAGAATGTTTGAATATTGAAAAAAATATGGATGAGCGATTCCATCTCAAGTCAGGGACAATTTCAGAACTTTCGATTTGGCTGGAAATTTACTCACTTGTTTTGTATATAAAGCAATAAAGATTCCCCAAGTTTTAGCTGAAAATATGTTGAACTGCGCCAAGGGTGATTTTTTTAAATTTTGACTGTTTTTTCTGATTTTCAAAGTATCTTTTGCATTTTTTTTTGTGAAAAGGTCTAATTTGCTCAAAAAAATATCCAAAATATGCTTTCCGACGTAAAATGACTCGCTAAACACAATCCCGTGGTCAGTAAAATTCCAAAAAATCGTAGAAAGCTGGAAAAATCGTTATAAAGGAAAATTTTTGATAAATTCAATGTCAATTTTGAATAATGTTATTCAACGCCAACGAAAGATCATTTTTGGACTGTCCTCTTCCTCAAGTCAGGGACAATTTCAGAACTTTCGATTTGGCTGGAAATTTACTCACTTGTTTTGTATATAAAGCAATAAAGATTCCCCAAGTTTTAGCTGAAAATATGTTGAACTGCGCCAAGGGTGATTTTTTTAAATTTTGACTGTTTTTTCTGATTTTCAAAGTATCTTTTGCATTTTTTTTGTGAAAAGGTCTAATTTGCTCCAAAAAAAATATCCAAAATATGCTTTCCGACGTAAAATGACTCGCTAAACACAATCCCGAGGTCAGTAAAATTCCAAAAAAATCGTGGAAAGCCGGAAAAGTCGTTATATAGGTAAAATTTTGATAAATTCAATGCCAATTTTAAATAACGCTATTCAACGCCAACGAAAGATCATTTTTGGACTGTCCTCTTCACAAATTACATTTAGACTTCGCCCAAAAAGGATAAGCTGAGAAGTGTACAAAATACCTGTTGCCTTTAATTATATTTCGAGGATATTTTTTAAACGAAATGAAAGCTCACTTGTCTAATTTTGATGCTAAGCTCTTTGTGTTGTATCTTACATTGGAAAATCCTTTTAAAACTTTTAAATTTTGTAATGTCAAAACTGTGTCTTGTTGTTGACCTATTTTTATAGAATTAAAACCTTTTGGTGGAAAATTACAGAGATGATTACGATGGAATTAAATTTTCTTAAAAAGCAAGCCTAGGAAATCCAAATTTGATAATCAGTTTTGCAAAATTGGGATAAACAATAGAAGAGCTTCGAGTCACTGAAGCATTGAGGAGGTCCTGCGCGTAGTGGACTATCACCTAGGCAAATATTTTGCACATATGCAATCCGTTGTTGGTTTTTTACGGCACATCAAAGTCAATTTAGATACTACAAGACTAGATTATTTCATTCCAAAGATGTGAAAGTACCTGTTCAGGATTAGAGTGAAATCCAGCAAATCTGGATGGTAAAACTAGCACTTAGATTATATTTCATAAGAAAAATAAAGGTTTCTAATACAATTTTCAATAAAATAAACTGTACCTGTTTCTATAGATAATCCAAATGTAGCTACAATGAACATCAACAACATTGCAACCACTCCAGTTTGTACGATTTTCCCAGTTGTTTGCGCCATTTCACCACATTTGATTAGCACACTTAATCACACAAAAATTATTTCCTCAAAATGTCCTAGTATTGTTTGTAAACTTTTGTAACGTGCACCAGATTTTCAGTTTTATTTCACTGCCCAAAAATTGGTAAGTTGTTTAAAACAACATCAATCAATATTTGATACGTTTTTGATGCGATCCAATCGTTTCACCACTTATCAAATATAAATAATGGTTTCCAAAATAACACAACCGCGTCACACATCATCCATAATATGCCATATGTGCGCACCGTTCAAGCACTATAAAATTAAATAAAATAAAAAAAGATAGAGGTTTATAACTGATCCATCTGCAACACAAATTGGCGTCGCGCTGCGCTTTTCATAGCTAAATGAAATGAAATATCTTTTTTTTGGTCTTTCTTCAAAGATACACAACACATCTAACGATATGTGACAAACTAATTTTTGTGCGACAAGAAGGCAAGAGCTTTCCTATTTGATTACTTTATCTTCTTTCAATCAGTTGGTTGCAAATTGTGTTTATTTTTGCTGGTCGTTTTTCCTGTCCAAAACAAAAAATTGACCCCCAATCAAATGATCGTAAATTTCAATTTAGACTTTATTGAAAATTATACGCTTGCAAGACGATATGTCGCCACCATTTGTTGCGTTTGAAAGAGATATATATTTTTTTGGGAGCTACTGAACTGAAGATACAGACATTAAAGTTCAGAACTGATAGAGAATTTGTTGAAGATACTTCATAATTTTTCAAAGGATTTTGTACAAAAATAGGCGTTTGATGAATTGGAACCATTTAGGTCGTGATTAGCAAAAATATGAATTTTCAATGAAATAAATTTTCCTTTGCATCTTTCGACGTGTCGAATAACTACACTATCACACATTCACCTCGATGAAATGGCCTTTGAAATATATATTTCGCCGAATTTATTTCTTTTCCAAGATCATTTCAGTATTTTTGCAGTGCTAAAATTTATACTTGTTGGACAGCATAACCTCTACGAATAAATACGTATCTCTGCGCTGGATAGATGGATAGATAGATGGTTGAGTGAATGGCGCTGTGACTCCTCTAAAATTAAGCTTGCTTGGCCGATTTCGTGTGTGGTGTGTGTCTTTTTTGAATGCTTCGAGTTCTTTTGTATTGTTGTATGTATATGATTGGTTGAAGCAGACGTAAAGGCAAAAAACTAAATAAAACTAAAAAGTAAATAAATAAAATGCTTGACGGCACAGAAAACAAGCAACACACAATCTGAATTTATTTTGGAAGTTGAGCTAACCAAATTCGCGTGATGTGTTAGGGGGGCTAAAAAACAGAGACTGCTCCGTGTTCAAGTCGCATGTGCCACCTCATCCCAACAGTAGAGTGCTTGGGAGCGAAATCAAACAAAAGGAAATCCACATACGATCGTTTTTTTTGCTGTTGTATGATTGGAACTAATTCCGTAGATATTTTCCATACACCAGTTGTTTATAGCAAAACACCGAAAAAGTGCTCGAATTTCTTGCAGACGTCTGATATGTGGAATATTTTGGTAGCGAATCAAACTCGGAAAAGCAATTTATAAGATGCAAAACTTCTGTGGGGGTACTCGATTTCGAAAAAAAAAATATTTAGAAAATTTTATCATGCCACGACGATTAGCATATTATGACTACCTTTCAAAGGATTAAGCACACAAAACGGTCACAATTTGTTTTTAATTCACCAAAACCGGCCCGGAATCGTAGCGAGTTTCACATGACTGCGGTGATGTTACTACTAACATCGATATGGATTCCCGCTGTTACCATGTTTATTAAAGCTTTCTTATGCTCCGACACGATCGCGGAGGGCACTACCACAGTACACGTAGCATGCATGAAACCTGGCTTCTTGTGGCGGCTCTTGTTGATGTCATGAATACGACGCAAATTCACCTAAAGATACATTTACATTCAGTCGCACTACACTATATATATATATATATGGATGTAGCTACAAAGCTCCGTTTGGGGCTACCAAAAACAAGCAAGCCAACAGCACTAAAGAGATCATGTACCCCACATAAGCTTCGAGTGATCGCGAAACCGGCTTCAGCGCAAATCTACTTTACATTCACTTAGGAAAAAAAAACCCTCTATTGCATGTATCTGTAACAGCCGAAAAGTATCTATCGTACGACGTACGGATTTGTTGGTTGAAGATGAAGGTGAACTGCGAGTTGAACCGATCGTGTGCGAGCTTTGATCTTGCTAACACAGCTTTTTCACGTTTGTAGATACAAATATTCTTGACTTTGGTCCCAGGCACAAAGCTTTTGTAGTTGGGCATAAATTTTAATTTTGAATCGATCGTGCGCAAGGTGATGACGTCAATGAAAATGTATAGTGTTATCAAGTGGTTCGTTTCAATTCACCGACGAGGATCCTATCACGATCAGCCCAATTAGAATTGGATCTATTGATCAATTGTTTGAACTATGAGCGGCCGAATTCCTTCAAGTAAAGCATCATTTTTCCAGCTACAACATAAATGGGCTTCAAAAAAATTCAAATAGGTGGTATTATTTGTATTTTCTGTTATTTACAGCAGAATGTACGATTTATATTTTAATCATTACAAAATAAATTATTATAAACATTTTTTCGTGATATATTCTTGAAGTGCGTATCCTTTCCACATTGACAAAAGTGTCATGCATAGTAAATTTGTAGCGTCAAGCTTCCCTTGTGATAAAAGACAGTGAGACACTCT
The DNA here is from genome assembly GCA_963942545.1 of Oxycera nigricornis. NCBI lineage: Eukaryota > Metazoa > Arthropoda > Insecta > Diptera > Stratiomyidae > Oxycera > Oxycera nigricornis. Next base: position 98,871,508 of record OZ012663.1, read on the forward strand.
GAGAGTGTCCGGTGGGTAGTTTAGCTACGTTTTGCAAATGATTATGTAAACGTTAAAAAGTTGTATATAGATAAATGCAGGAAAAATTCTGGAATTAATGTGACAAATTCAAAAATCTAGACTGCATATAGTATCACGAAATATGATAAATTTTATTGCTTTTATTCACACAAAGTAACTTATAGTTAAAAAACGGAGTCCACGAGGATTTGAACCCTCTACCTCGAGAGCAAGAGCCAGACGCTCTGCTCACTGAACCAGCTGTTCCACTCTTATATTTGCACATCATTGCTATGTATTGTGCTCACTTTGAATTTTAGGACAAACTTCCGTTCGCTTTTTCGTTCGGTTCGCTTTTTCGTTCGGTTCGCTTTTTTGGCTCACTTCTCTCGCTCACCTTTCGTTAAAATCTCCGTAAAAGAAGCTAAACTACCAATAAATCGTTTTACGCTTTAAAACGCTAGAAAATATTGAAAAATTGTTTCCAAAATGACTGTGGTGAAGAATGTTCAAATGTTAAAAAAAAATCTGGTCTTAACGAAGCTTCTTCAGAGCTTGGTGTAGGATTTGACAATGTTGAGCTATTTTTCAGAGCCTTAAAAACAATAAATGCGCGTAAGGAAAAACATGAATCGAGCTTTTGATAAAAAGGAGAAAAAATAATTCAGTCGCAATGGAACCTGGCACCTATGACTGTAAGTTTTGTTCCTCAGTTTAACGTAATTGCCTGACTAATAAGTCTTAACACCACGGGCCTCTTCAGCCACGGGTAACGATTAGCACGCACCAACGCCCCCCCCCCCCACTAAACGTACTAGTCAGTAACCATAACTTATGTTATGAGCACTGCTTTTCGGAGTATGGGTATCAAGTTTATTCAGAATTGCTTGGACTCCTTCATATCCCCGATAAAGATCGGACCTATCAGCATCCTTACCGCTCTTTGGGAAGCGGCACCCCTGTTGAGAATGCAACAGCATGCCAATACACAACGATACAGAAAGGTTGACGAATAGCTACCGGTCCCAAACTGTATTAGAAATGATTGTACCCGCTTTGGTTGTCAACCGCAGCCCTCATGTTTCAACCTCCACAGGTTCCTCACCGACACCGGCAGGGACAAGTCCCTGGGGCCCCTTTGGAACCAGTATACCCCAGTATAGGCAAGGTTTCGGGGAAGTGCAAGCACAACCTCTTCGATTGAGTTCCAATGCAAAACTCCTCTCGATCGCTGCAATTTAGGGTTATCATCTTTTAAAATCAGTGAAATATATGATAGACCCTATTAATTGTCATTCCTCTGAGGATCGGTCCTCCTCCTCCTTTGTACTGGCTTGGGACAGGTTTCCTAGCTGCTTTGGCCGAGTACTAAACATCTGCTGGTCGACACCCTCGGATTCTCTTTCTGCTATGTGACTTTTCCCAGGCATACTCAAGACCGGTTGTGCCCCCCAGTTCCTCCTCGACCAAAACGTAAGAAAGCGGAGTTCTACGACTTGTACTCCCCGGGGGAGTCTTGATTTTCTGCCGCGGAGTTCAGTTTTCAGTATTTTTCGCAGAGAATTTGATTTTTGCTGCAACTGATTTACCTGTAAACATTAAGCGAACATTGTATCCTTGCTTTTGAGATACTTTTTGGAAGGATCTCATCGCTAGTTGTTCAGAAAAAAATCAATTTTTGTCTTGGGGAGTCTTGGATTTCTGCCGAGGAAATTCCGTTTTCAGTATTTTTCGGATGATTTTTCGCAGAGAATTCGATTTTTTCTGCAACTGATTTACCTGTAAACATTTAGCGAACATTGTATACTTTCTTTTGAGATAGTTTTTGGAGGAATCTTATCGCTAGTTGTTCAGAAAAAAATCATTTTTTTCCCGGTGGAGTCTTGGATTTCTGCCGTGGGAGTTCTGTTTTCAGTATTTTTCGAATGATTTTTGTCAGAAAACTCAATTTTTGCTGCAACTGATTTACATGTAAACATTTAGCAAAGGTTTTATCCTTTTTTTGAGATACTTTTTGGAAGGATCTCATCGCTAGTTGTTCAGAAAAAAATCACTTTTTCCTGGGGTAGTCTTGATTTACACTTCGTTTCCAACAAAAGTTGTGATGTTCATCTGAAACACTAATCCAAGAAATTTATCACGAAAAGCCAACACTTCATTTGGGCTGGTACACTATTGGTCACTCTAAACTGAACCTGTTCGAGTATTTTTTTCGTTGTGTAGAAAACGGTAGTAGGAAAATATAGCCCTTTTTTAAAAAAAGATTTTTTTTTAATTTACCTTTAAAAAATTCACGACAAATAATACAAACTGCTAAAAAATTTCTATACCTGTGCAGTATTATTATTTCTTGCGATATTGTCGGTATTTTTATATTCACCAAAAATCATTTTAACCACTTAAATTTTTTTAAAGAAAATTTAATATGTAAATTTTTTTAATATTTTATTGTAAGTTTTTTGAAGAAAATTTCCAATAGAAAATACAACTTGATTTTCATAGTGATGTTTCTAGCTTAATCATTTAATATCGAGTTTTTCTAGACTTTTTCTCCGTTTGTTATTACAAAACATCTACAACAAAGACATTGAAAACAACAGGCCATATGACATTACCTCGATATCTGGCGAAATGGTTAAATATAGCCAAGCTTTTTCCACATTATTCACATTCCAAATCACATTGTATACACATCTCTTGACCATCCATAAATTCCCAATGATCCTGCATAGGTGTTGAAGCGTATACCAAAGCATGGATAGACCTAAAATTGGATCACAATCCCAATATACAAACATGTTCGACGCTTAATCTATGCCAGAAATTTTACAAAGAGAAATATCTTTTACTTACACCTAGTTGAAAGATATGTGTACACTTTTTTTCAAGGCTATTCAAAAATGAAGCGCTAAGAATGATATGTGCTGAGAATGTTTTTCGAGAATACATGCTTCGAATGTTTACCATTCAATTCCAAGTCGTGGGTCAAGGGTGTAGAAAAAATAAAAGTTTTGAAATAGATAGGGATGTTGTTGCGTGTAAGGGATTGATAACAAAACAACCTTGTAAGCATGATATGCTTTAAACGCAAGCATCATCCACATCAATTCAAGTGATTTCGGGAATAATTAGCTTTGTACAAACGAGAAAAACGTTCTTTCATGTGATATATTTTGCTGGGAATATTCCAATGGAAATAATGTTGTCTTCGGTCGATCCCGCACATTTAAGCCAACGGCAAAATTAAAAAGAAATTCAAATCAGAAAGATATCACAAACAAAATGAGCAATGCCCCGTGCACAACAAGGAAAAACGACGTCTATCCAATTTTGGATAGCCTCCAGTCACCATCAGCTTGAAAGTTCCTAACTAACATCAACCACTTGTTTACGAAAGGGCGAATAACAAGGAAACTTATTTGTTGTTGGGAGGATGAGAATTTCCCGTCCCCTTTTTGTGCTCCCCTTGCACACATGCCAAACAATTTTCTTCGGTTATCCGCAGTCGCTCCAGCCCACACGTCAAAAAATAAAATAAAAAAAAACGGATGAAAGAAATGAAAATGATCGGCCGGGAATAAAAGGAAAATAGGCAGTAAAACTATTTTTTTTCTCCATAAAACCACAATTTATTTTCATCACACCGTTGTAAAAGATAGAGGTGAACGCTTACAGTTTGACGGCTAGTCTACCATATTGCGTCAAAACAGGCGAAAGAGGTTGGGGGTTGTGCTTTTGTGTCGCATCCGAAAATCAGTAATTTTTCATTAGGAAAGTATTCGAGGCAAAATCAACATTTATTTCAATCGAATGCGTATCACATCAAGCACAGTACGAAAATCAATTCATCTTCATCAAAGCCGAACAAGAAAAGCCACGGCAACGTCTTGCCAGGCGTCAGAGCTTACGAAAATTTGGCAAGGACAAATGAACGGACAAAAATGTGGGTGGGTAGGGAGAAGCAACGTATCAGTCAAGTGAAATGGGGGTAGAAAATGCCACGTCTAAAATGTGTTATCCATTCAAAAAGAAAAAAATAACAACAACAACGTTGGACACGATTTTGAGACAAGCGGTCAATAAAACAAACTATTGGCTACCAGATGTTTTCAATTTTCCCGGCGTCGAATTTATAGCGTTTTATGACCGAAATGTCCTTCAGCACTGATATTAAAATGACGTGTAAGATACAAAGATATAAAAATACAAGAGACATACTGTACTGTTGAATTGATTATCCAAGGGACGGGAGACTATAAATCTATGTACCGTTCGCGTGTAGTAGACACAGGAAAATTCAAAAGAAACTCTTGCAGAATACAGTGTACACTTACTGCACTATGCTTTGCTGATGGATTTTCCAGGTAGCAATGAAAAAGCTCAATAAATAATTCCCTGTTCAGACTTGCCTCCATTATTTGTAGACTTTAAGATTGAGGTCCATGCGTTGTATCAAATCGGCGAATTTTAAAGTTAGGTGAAAGTTAATTTGACGAAGAAAAAATGACAGCAATTACTGATTTGAGAGCTTGCTTACCCTGGATTTTCAGTTTTGAATATAGCTCCAAATTTGTTTCGATAGACCATCACAGAATTGTCCGTTGTCGATGCTTTATTTTGGAAATGGCTCTGAATGGATTTTTTTACGGTCTTGGGAAAATTTATGGTTTGGAAAATTAGTGGATATTTTATGTCATGTAAAATGAGTATAGGATAAAAGTTGCCAAAAAAAGAGATTCGTCGATCGTAAAAGTTGTTTCTTGTTCGTCTTCTGTGTTGGTACAGATGACAACGACGACGGCAGCAGTCGAATGTATCTAGGAATGGAAATGAGGGTAGGAAAAGTGCTTGCGCCACGTGTTGCTGATTTTCACGATTTATAGCTCTTGATAAAGTTTGAAATGATTTCAAGTGTATCTGTTTCTTCTTCATCGTAGGCAGATCGTGAACTTTCCGAATTGAGAAGTGTATCTTTATAATCGCTCGTACCGTAAATAAATGGAAACGTAAGGATGTTTTTGTGCTAATCCGTTTTTATTATCATCTGGCAGATTTAATTAATTAATGAAATCAATTATTGGATAGAAAACCTACGACTGTTGCTAACTTTATCTTGATTTCTTATTAATTTTTGTCGACTTGTTTATTTCGTCGTTTCGTTCTTGCTTGGATTCTTGGACGTGTCTGTAGGGAGAAATGTGTTTACTGGGGCAACTTTCAACCCACCACTCACTCTATTGGTAATATGAAGTGAATTGAAATTGTTGCTTAGTGGAAGGTCGTTAATTATCGGTGCTATGTGGTTGGGAAACACCTGACACGAGCATTTATTAGGGATATGTCTTCGGGTAGTTTGAAAAGGGAAGATGAAATTTTCTTGAAGGTTGTTGTACTACTTGACAATTTGGTATGAAATTTTTACAGAAGAGTCTATCTAAATTGATTTTTTGTATAAGAGATACTGCCACCGAACGGAAAATGTCCTTCAGATGACGTTCTTCGGCTTTTTGAAGACGATTGGATTGATGATCGCTGGCTGGATTCAATCATGGTTAACGATTGATTAGACGAAATATAATGAAATGTGAATTTGGCGAACGATATCGCTACGAAATTTCAAGGCAACAAGACTTTCGTCTCGTTGGTCTCAATCAACGTTAAGTCCCGGGATGAGGCAACGAACCATTTTTTTCGTTCAGGGTAATTCAGGTTCGTCCTCTAACTGGCTACTGTTTTTCGTGGATTGTAGATAAATATGAAATCCAACAAGACTAGTGGCACTAATCATAATAATGGGGCTTTACGGGTAGGTACACTTGGCTCTCGCAAACTTGAAATTCACGGCAGTCTGGCTGTTCAAAGGTGTTCACGCGTAATTGTAGATTTGACGAGCTAATCAACTAACATTCCAAATTAGCAGATGATGGTTACACACGACAATCGCGAGCCCACACCAACAGTAAATTTTGTTATAAGATTTCGTGTTTGCAACTGAACTATCACAACAATCAAAGATCTAAACAAGATCGTTCCTAGCACAGAAGATTTTCCGAATTTTCACCTCCATTTATTTGTCAGTGAAGAAAGATCCAAAACAATATAAGATCACTTTAAAAATAAACAGGACCAAATTTCCGACGCAGGACATCGATTGTTTTCTTCCAAAACCCGACTACTTTGTGTTCTTCAGCGATCCAACTCCCGATCCGATAACGGTTCTCTCGTGAAAATTGGTCAGGTAGCTGCCGAACCAGTCTCCCTGGTTCGAGCGCTGTAAGCTGGTTTTCGAGACGACATGCTTGGGGTGCGGGGTTACTGCTTCTGAGCGAACCATATTTTTTTTTATTTCTTCATGCCGTGTGCCTCTACAATTGAAGCAGCGATGAAATTCTGCAACAACAGTGATAAGGAGGACATTCGTGAACAAGGAAAAACAGACAAGCCGCTCAACAGAGCTCAAACAAGAAGAAAAACTAATCAAATAAATAAAATATAATAAAGGAAACAAGTGTCTTTTCTTATATTTTTTGTTTCTTTTGTTTACAAATTTCAAGTATCACTTTGCAACTTAAAATCTCTTGAAGAGTGCTAGAAGTTCGGCCATATTTTACATCAATGTAAGTAGAAAATTCTGCATTCATCCACTTGAAATTGTAGTAAGTGGTTGAAGAGGTGTGGACTCAAAAGTGATAAAAAATAAGCGCCTTTAAAATCAAACAAAAATACAAGCAGTATCATATCTTCATTCAATTTGTTCAAACGATATTCAAGGATCATTTCGCTTGAAATAAATATTCTTTACAAAAATATTGCTGAACCGTTCAGATAAAGTCAAAAACTGACTTCAATAACTTCAAAGGACCTTTCCAAACAGCTCAAAAACCATCATTGACTGCAACTAACATCGCAAATACTTCTAACGAAAAATGGTTGCACAAATGACACATATGTAGATAAATCAATCCTTCTTCATTCAAGACGGTTTCCCAAAAGTTATTTAACATCATCCTTCTATTCAAACTGGAAACACTCACATACACACATATGCACAAACAAGGACATCAGCCTAACAAACTGACTGATCGAAAAAACACACACACTGCATTCATATCTCGTAGATAGAAGCACTGTCAAAGTTGTTTGGTTAAACTCTTAACCGGGGGTGTGTTTTCAAGCATCCTTGTTGAGTTTTCTAAAAATTTATTGAAGCACACTGTGAAAATGTTTCAGTATTTTTTTTTCAAAATGAAAAAAAGCTCGTTGAGTGATAATCATAGTACATATTGAAAGGAGATGAGTGTGAATGAGGATGGGATGCCGCTAAAAATGGTGTATGCATACTAACGCTGAAAAAGGATGTGTTTGCGGGGAGAGTGTTTGCAAATACTTGTGAAATATTTCCATGGCTTCATTGGCATTTATTGATTGATTATATGGAATCTGGATGTTACTTGACATGACATTTTTCAGATATTCTAGATGTATGAATGCTTTCAATTTAGCGCGTGAAAGTTTCCAGGGAAAAGGGACTTCTTTTGTTTGGCGGTTGCTCTTTGAATGTTTAGAAGAGATCGTTGACATTGAAAAGATATCAAAGAGGGTGTGAGTTCGATTTGAATATTGATTTGGCGATAGTTATCGAATGATAACATCAGTGATGATAAAGAAGCGCCAAAATGGGTTAAAAATGTACATTCGAAATTATAAACGGAATTTTGAGATGAGTTTCAATTTTATTGAATGTGAAAATGTTAAAAAATTTTTTGAAATAACTAATTTTTCGCGATAGTTTGCACTGAAATATTTTCTGGGAATACGCTGTATTTTCAAATCGGAAGACTAGAGGCAACAACTTCAATAGGGCAAGGCTAGAATTGGACTAGACCGCGCTTTCATTGCAGAGTTATTTATTAACATTGATTTTTATTCAATTTAACTCAAGTGAGTTGTTTGAATCAAAATTCAAACATTTCAGTACAAAAAGCAACAGGAAAAGTGGTTGAATATTGTGTTTTGTAGTCTAGAAATTTTCCGTAGATTTTGCTGTAATTAATTTTTTTCTTGATAAGATTTTCTTCGGGCTGAGTAAAATCCTTTTTACAGATAATCTTCTTGACAGAATGTCCAAAATTTCCTTGAACTGACATCTTATTTAAGCTGTTTACAACCAAAGGTTTGATAGTGACTAAGCATTAAGTTGAATTTCCAGAAAAACGAAAATCTGGACTTTTTTCACAGAGAACCTTCTTCACGGATTATCCCTTTTCTACCTTAAGTAAAAGAATCATTCATATTTTGTTTAAAAAAGTATGTAAGGACATGCAATTTTGAAAAGAAATGAATTATATTGTTACAGTTTTAACCCATGGATGAAACGCAAGGATATGCCTTATATTTTCAATACCGAAAAAATCGCAACAATTTGAACTTGAAGCTGTGCTAGAAAGAATGTGTCCTTGATTTGAATTTTAGCTCTTCACCCTTCAATGAAAAACCATACACTGTCCTGAAAGTTTAGTTATTTAGGCTTTGTCGATGAGCGTTTTCGACGCAGAAAAGAAGAGTGAATTTCCAATGTCATCGTTAGTAAAAGATTGTTGGGGAAACTTTCGAAATCAATGTGGAGAGTTTTCATTTAGCAATTTTCGAAGGCATGCGCAATATTGTGTTGTAGAAATGGGAAATTCTTTGATATGTTTTGGGATATTTCTGATTACATGGCACTCTGGGCACGGTTTGTTCGTTACTGATTTCCATGATAATTTTCGAGTGGAAGGATTTTATTTCCGATGTAAAAACTTGGGTGTCTTTGCATTTGATTGCTCTATGTGAATAAGATAACATTGAGTTCCTTATTATTACCTTCAATAAAAGCTGACAAGGATTTGATTTTTTAAGTTCGCACTACACGAAATTTTAGTTCCATGTTATTAATTTTGCTCCCAAAAAGCAATTTCTGTAAGCTCTAAAAAGTTTCCACAAAAAAGATTTCTGATTGAATGTTAACCGTTCTCAATTCAATCATGAACTAAGGAACGCAACTTATTTCCTGCTCAAATCAAGAAACAATTACGACTATTGTCATTTAATTGTTATGTAGATACCATTTGCAGTCTTCAGTACAATAACGCGTAATCATTAGTTGGTTCCAAAAGGATCAGAAACCTCAAAGGATATCCCAATCAAATTCCCGCTTCATTTCTATTTTCATCAAAATCATCATTCCCAGCGTCCACAGCCACCACCATCATCGTCTTTCGCTCATCCAATATCCTTTTGACAAGCTTATGCCATTGCACGGATATTGTGTACAGCAGCACACCTTCCTTTTGTCATCATTTCAAATCAATTTCCAGTTCCGGTGAGAAAGGATCACAATGCCAACTTTCTACCCTCTTTCTCTTGACACACGACCGGAAATCTGTTTCTTTTTTTTCCCATTTCACTTTCTTTCTTCGTGTTTTTTTCTCTCCTCGTTTCTTATTTGCTTTGAGTATTTCATAAAGTAAAAATAAAAATAAAGGATGCTTTTCCTGATGCGTAACATCATGACTCTGTGTTTCAGCTGCTGACAGAATCTGTCTGTATGTTCGGGTGGGGTGGGGGGGGGGTAGTAATCATGCTTATTCTATGCTCCTTGTATCATCATTTGCACCCATTCTACTTCCTTCACTTTGTGAATTGGTTGTTATCCTGTGCGAAAGTTTTTGTTGGAATGCGAAGCGTGATAAAACGGACAAAAGGACGATACGAATTAGGCAACAGAAACGAGAGTGGGAGCCGATTTGATATCCAGCTGCGTTCTGTTGAGGTTGCTCACTTCGTTATGCCAATTATCAACCTCAATCTTCTTTGATTGCATGACGAGAGCATAAAAGTTTTGTGTTCGTGGTAATCACCTTAGAGAAATTGATGAGTGGCAAATAGCGAATGGTTGGTCGCCTTTCTGCTTACTATTTATGCGTTGTCTGAAATCCTCCAGGATTTCTTGTGGTTTATTTATTTTATTGGCTATTTTTCGACCCGTCATTAAGTCACTCATTGTTTAGTACCGTGCTGAGATTTTTATTTGGTTAACAGTGCTTTGTGGTAGCAATGTTAAAAATGTGGTGGGCATAGTAAAAGAGATGAGACGCGAAGAAGTTAGGTATAAGTGAAGTGTCTGTGGTATTAATGATTCCAGGATAACAGGTGATAAAATCCAATAGATGAATAGTCCTGCGAATTCAAATGTGTTCATAGGGTGATGATGAACCATTCCTCGAGGAATGCATAGTCTCGTGAACTTCAGATTGAAGGACGTTCAAAGTAGCGAAGCTTTTATCACAACATCACAGACATCATCCATATAAGTCCATCACGGAACAAACTAGATTTACCTATGTACCTATTATTTACAAACTACTCACAACATATCCTAGCTCGATCATACCAGCTCTGCTCGGCACGAGGTTGTGAAGGAATTTTCCCCGTACCAGACAGCGGACGCCAATATCTCTTTTGAAAGGTATGACAAATAGAGTCGCCTTTGAATACAAGAAGTTGATCACATTATAACAAATTCTTTTTATAGACGTCTCCAACTGTGCTTTAGAGCTTCGTCCTACATTACAAACGACTCCACATCCTTTGCTTTCCGTAGAATGTTCCAATTCTATTACCCTGGGCTGTACGATTTTCTATTTCATTTTCTTCTGGCAACAAAACATTCATGCTGTATCCTGCGATTTTCTCGAGCAGTTCTTACTGCACTGCATTGCACTCCTGTAGTGTTAAGTGTATAAACGTACCAAGATTTATTGTAGCCATCCCTTACTTTCTGCTGAAGCTCTGGATATATTTTTCATTCCAAACCGTGATCAAAAAGAGATGACCAAGTGGAATATTTTGCTCTTGTATGGGTATGCAGAAATATGCATAGCATTCCAGACTAGTTACTGCCACGTCACTGATTGTATATCTTGCGGGCACTACTAGGATCTGCCCGAATCGGTAAACGAAACTAACAAAACCAAAGTGAACAAAAAAAGTACATCACCCTTCAAGCAACAAACATTCGTTTCACATACAGAGCAGCAAAACGATGAAGCTCTGATAAAAAATACGCTTTTGTTGAAACTTTTAGCGTAGGGAAACACTCACAAGGGTTAATTACAGTCATCACTAGCGAAAAATAATACAAAAAAAAAAACAAGAAAAAAAATCTTGCTTGGCTAGGCACAAACTCCTACTCAACTATAAACTAGTTCGTTAATGTTTTATTTGAAGAGCAGGACGAGGAAAAGAATTGTTGAATTGCCTAAAGGAAAAACAAATTGAAATAAACAGGAGAAATTGGCGAACAAGTTTTGTGCTTGGAAACAAACAATTCAAACACATAATCGACTTTTAACTGCCTCATTTGTTGAGTTTGGTTGGAAAAATGGGTTTTTCTACGTTGATGGTTCTATATTCTGTTTTGTTTTAACTTTTTTTCTTCTGCGGAATTAGCTGCACGGTTTGGTAATAATGACAAAATGACATTAGCAAATTGAGCTTGTAGAGCGGCACAGTCTGTTACAATGTGATCGGGAAAGCTTATAATTTAATTGAAGACGTTTAACGATAATGCAATAGATAATGGAAGAAAGGCGGACAATTTTAGCATATTTTTTTCCAGCATAAACTGCCAAGAGGTGGAAATCAGGTCGTATATATTCATGTCATGTATATTCACTAATAAAAAAAAGCATTGAGACACTCTGGGAGTGTCTGGTGAGAAGTTTAGCTACGATTTCCAAATGATTATGTAAAGGTTAAAAAGTTTTATATAGATAAATGCAGGAAAAATTCAGGAATTAATGTGACAAATTCAAAAGTCTACGATGCATATAATATGACAAAATATGAAATCGTTTTATTGATTTTTTTCACACAAAGTAATTCAAATTTGAAAACAGAGGAAGCGGGGATTTGAACCCTCTACCTTGAGAGCAAGAGTCGGGCGCTCTGCTCACTGAACCAGCCACTCTACTCTTATATTTGCACATCATTGCTATGTATTGTGCTCACTATGAATTTTAAGACAAACTTCCGTTCGCTTTTTCGTTCGGTACGCTTTTACTGGGCTCACTCCTCTCGCTCATTTTTCGTTAGAACCTCCGTAAGGAAGCTAAACTACCAAAAAAATAGATTTTTGAGGTGAATGCAGAAAGATACATTTCTGGAATAATTTAACCAAAAGTTTTCATTTCAAGACTGTGTACTGTTGACAGTAACACTAATGTACTAGGCCCAATTCAACCGTAATCATATTTTCAACATATTCATCAGCATAATTAAAAGAAAATATAAATTCAATTCAAACATTCGCCCCGATCTGAACATCTCTACAAAATCAACTAATACAAATTCTACCATAATCACCTAATCCTGTTGCTTCAAGCCACAATCTTACTAAATCCACTCATCAACAGATCTCTTTCATTGCTTAATTGTCCATGAAAGAACATAATATGGACTACAGCCCTTACATTCCTGCTCATTTCCTTCAATTTAACATCTTTAACCCGCATTTTTCAGCTGGGATCGAAAGCCGAATTCCAATTTTCTTAGAACTTCACCACCACACCGTAACCGTAACGGCGTCACTCATTACGCTGGCAATTACTTAAATTGCTTAATTTCACGTTTATCTCTCGATTATGTGCGTGTCTTCATGAACGAAAGTGCAAAGGATAAATAGGCAAACAAACATTGAATGAGCAAGCGTTCGGAATGAACCTTCAAACCACCCTGGAATGAGGGTGGGTGCTGTTGCAGGATTCTAGGCAGTGATTCATTAAGTCCTAAGCCTGTAGGCATTGCGAACACACCAAAGCTAAACATGCCGCAAGCATCTCAGCCATCCAAATCAAAAAGAATATAAGTGCTAGCTTAAGAGTTTGCCTGGAAAAAACTGAGTGCCAATGGAAATCAGGATTTTCAAATCAAAAAAAAAATAAGAAGAAAAGAGAACGAAAGGCATAGCTAAAGACAAGGGATGATTTCTTTTCTGTTTTTTTTTTATTATCGCCACGACTTCAGTTAGTTCGTTGCCTTAACACGATCCAGCGCTAAATATTTATCTGCTTATCTAAATAATCTGGGTGTGAATAATAAATTACATTTACGCCACACAATCAAGACTCCGAAAAAGTGGTGGTGGTGACGCTATTTTCACGTCATGCTCAAAAGAGAAAGTGAAAAAGCTTTCATGGTTGTGGAAAGTGAACACTGCCCCCTCGCAATACTTGAGCCTGTTTGCTTTTGTGTACCACTCGCTTGGGTTCATTCCGATTACTCAAGATGTCCCTTTTGTCATCCATTTAGGTAGCAAGAGGTTAAGTAAGTAACTGAAGAAATAGCGCAAGGATATAATCGCTTTCCAAATTTTAGGCTATGAAGTAAACATAGCCATCTGATGGGTCTCTGTCGTTCGACATCAAACGTTCCTGGCGGCACATAAACGCACTATTCAAGACTATCCGTGAAATGTCCTTGGAAAAGGGATTTTTCGGAAGAAATCCGGGATTGAAAATGTACCCGACCGTAAAGAACAAAGGTCATTTGCTACGGGTTCCCTTGTCAGTTTTCACTCGTTCGTGGTGGAATACGGGGTGTAGCACCCTTTCGATTTTAGAAAATTAATTAGTCGCAGGATGTTAATTAGAAAATTTGGCATGTTGCGGTTGTTGAATTTCGCAGCAAAGAATTAGCCGTTGCAGACAAACGACATTCATGAATCATTTGAAACGTAGGGAAAGGTCATAGTGGTATATTGTGGATGAGTTTTATTGGATGGATGTTTTTCGTTTTTCTTTTTGGTCTGGAGCTCTCGATTTTTTAGGATCGCGAAGAAGATTTTTTACCAGTAGCTTTACTATATACTATATAGTTGATAGTAGTAACTATTGAAACAGGAAATAGGTAAGTCCAAATTAACTAGATTTGGTTTGTGGTAAACTGTAAAAACTGTAAAAAACTGTAAAAAATGTGGAATTGGGATAGTCCTTTTTTCATCTACTGAAGTCGCGGTAGCAAAATGAGGTGATGGATCTCAAATTTCTTATTATTTTTGTTCAAACCGAATCCTGACGTTGCATTTCATCAAATTGGCGAACGTTCCGACTTCTTTTGGATAACTTTTTCAATAAACTTTCATTGAAATGAAATATTCAAAAGACACAAGGAGCTTAGTCAAAACAAACTTACTCGTTCATTTATCGCGCCTGCAACCAAATTTATCTTTCCAGGCGGCTGTCCTTCCTGCATTTAGCAAATCCAATCCGAAATGCTGACGAGCGTGGAACCGCAATTCTAACAAAATTTCGACATGCTCATGCTTCATGTATTCGCTGTAAGGCAAATTCCATATTTCTGTCGATTTGTCAGCCACAGTTAACGACCATACTCAATTTTAAATAGTCCAAACTCTGGTTGCATCAAATTTGCTCGGGTCAAGTTGGGATCCCTTGCATTTTAGCAATGTGTTGGCTCGCCCCAAATGACGAACTACAAATCCTACTCCCCCTTCCCCCTCAGTGGCTGAGGTCATGACATATACATATGTGCAATTGGTAAATGTTGAATACCACAAGAGCTTAGTTTTAAGCTTAGAGGATTCGTCCTTTTTTCTGCTGCACGGGGAGTCTGCAGAGGGAGTATGAGGTCGAAGCAAATTTAATGTGATGAATGTGGTCGCGTGTTGTCGGGGATGTGGAGAACGTGAGCATTTTAATCTATCGGCACACATGGCATCCTGTAGCCAAAAAGGTTCTTGTATGCCATCGATTTGTAGGGAATACATTAAGCCAAATGGTTTCGGCTGCAATCTGTTGACAAATCACTTAATCAGAATCGAAGTGTGTGTGAAATTGATTACCGACTTGGTAGAAACGAGAATTAGAACCAACTATGTTCACAGGACCACTTAGTCTTACCGGATTTCACCAATGCATTCATGGAAACAGGAAAAAATAGTCTGTGAAAGTGGTGGTTTGATTTTCGGATGGGTCAATCGTCTAGGCTGAACTGAAGCTCGTCAGAAACTGCTAGAAATGCAATATTTATTGAACCTCTAGCAAACATGATGTCTGTGAAAACAGCTTGTTTTGCAAATTCAAGAATAAAGCCACATCCTTAGACATTTTCATGGCAATTTTCACAACTTTTCCATGACAACTTTTGGTATAATATTATAAATGCCAATGGTGGCTGACAAATTGCAATGCTCTACAAATGCTGAAATTTGAATAGTGTAGATAGTCTGCTATAAAGTTCAGACTTAAACAATTTTCTGCAGATTTTCGTGTCTCGTTTTATAAGTGAAATGTGTGCTAGTTCTTCGTTTCAGTGTGCTGGTGTGCTTCATGTCCATGAAGGAGAGAGAATAAATCAAAAGCTGAAAATTAAATGTGAACAAAACGATTTCAATGCAGTTTTTCGAATAGAAAATTCTAGTTTTTTCAACATAAAAAGTATGAGAAGTTGAATTGTGGTAGTTTCGTAAAGACTGCTTTTAAGAAAGATGACATACTCGGAAGGAAATAAACTGACATGAAAGTTGGTATTCTTTGCACTTTTGTCTGGTCCAGAAAATGGTTCTTGGTCAATAAGTTGATATTAAATTATCTTTGTCTCTTTCAGACAAAGTAATTCTTTTTGTGTAATGAAATTAATGCTTTTATAAAATCATATAAAATGTAATTAATTATTTTAGTACTTTGTACAATATTTTTTGTATGAATCTTTCAGATTGAAAACGATCTTTTCATATGTGACTGACTATCTTTTCTATTTTCAGATAAACTTCTCAATTTGGTAAGTTTTTTTTCATGCTTTCGTTTGTATAAAAAAACAGTGAGACAATTCAGGAATTAATGTAACAAATTGAAAAATCTTGGAAGCATGACAAAATATGAATTTTTTTTATTGTTTTTATTGACACAAAGTAACTTGAAGTAAAAAAAAATACAGAAGGAGCGGGGATTTGAACCCTCTACCTCGAGAGCAAAAGTCGGGCGCTCTGATCATTGAACCAGCCACTCTACTCTTATGTTTGCACATAATTGCTATGTATTGGGCTCACTTTGAACTTTGAAACAAACTTCCGTTCGCTTTTTCGTTCGGTACGTTTTTCTGGGCTCACTCCTTTCGCTCACTTTACGTTAGAACCTCTATAAAGAAAGTTAAACTTTCAAAAATTTAATCAAATGAAAATTAAATCAACCAAGTTTCAGGCAAATTGAACATGTCTTGCCAGATTTTACAAAGCTGTAAACAAATCAAAGATTTGTGTAGTCTTGAGTGTTTATCATATTTTCCTAGATTTTCAACAATTGATGAAACATGTATTCATATTGGCTATGCGTAAGCAAAATGTAAATTGTGTGAATAGTCCTGAATTTTAGTCTTTACTGATGCCTTATCTAATCGTTTTGCAAAAGTGTAATGTCTTCGAAAAAACATAATTGTACAATGTTTGAAGCATAGAATTTATATACAGTGACTTTTGTGTTATTTTATTTACCGAATTCAATAGATCCTTTCTGGAATTCAAGTAAATTCAACGTTCTTTGCATCACATACTATTTTTTGTAAGCACTCTGCAGTGGTTGGTTGGTAGTAGTGGCAGCCTCCTTTATCCAAAGGTGGCTCACTTAGGCCACAATATGCCCATTGTGGTACCACAGAAGATTGGGGCGGTACTACCGCCTGCAGGATGACGAGAACTATCCAAATTCTTGTATGAAGCCGGCTATGCAGCTGATATCTAAATCAGATACCTCCGGGAGGTTGTCCAGAAAGGGCGAGCCCAACTCTGCGGTAATTATTCCACTCTTATTTGATGAGGATATTTACTTCTGTTGTCGATCTCAGATGATAATAGAATCTCGTCATTTCCAAGACAAAAATAGTAAAATCAAGAATCCTTCACAGTTCAGTTCATTTATATTTCTTACTTAACGACGAAAAAAATTAGAGAAAAAAATCAATAGTGTGAAAAACTGCAATGGTTCAAAAACTTTTCAAACGAATTAAATCATATAAAACTGCTGCTATGTCATCAATACCCTTGGAATCTCCTAGTCCTTTGATCTCATCTGATAAAACGTCAACCGCATTATCCTAATTCAATTCAATCAAAATTTTAAGCAGACATCATCCTTAGTGAGCTCAGCAACATTCACTAGCAAATCTTCAGTGATTTCTTTAAAGCTCCAATCAGCGTTTGACTACATTAACAGCGTTGCTGTTTGTGCTTCAGTTTCATGGTGTAAAATCCACTCTGAATGTCTTCCAATAAATATCATCTGGGGGGGTTGACAAAAAGGAACAATCATCATTCTTTGCCTGAACTACTCCAGCATGCCGCTGTAGCTGGAGCATGACGTTCCTTAAACTGTCTTCATGTGACGTGACTCATGTCTTCATCGTTTCACACACCCACACTCTTGCTCCTTTTTTCTGGGCTATGATGTCCTATTCCATTTTTACCACTTTTGGTTATCGCAGGCACTTGAATCTTTGTTTGACGTCTACCGTCGTCCTGAGAAATGTCTTTAAGGTACAAGCAATGCCATTTAGTTTATTGTTATTTGTTTCCGCTACAGGGAATGTTGTCAAGCTTCTTTCGCTGAAGTAGTCAAGTAGTCGTCCTCATCGCAATCGAGTGTGTAGGCTTTGATTACGTTCGACCGTTATTTTTCATAGAGCAAACGGTACAAAGTGAAAGTACGTCAAGGGAGCAACATTTTTCATGTTTCCCAGTCCCCGGTGTTAGTCATCTGCGCGCCTACAACTTACCATCAACGAGAGTTCGAAAAGGAAGCCAAGAACGAGTAGCTTAGCTGGTAGCTCGTTTCTGGTGTCTTGTTGGCTGCTAACAGTTCGGCTGGAATTCTTCGAGTCCCTTTCATGCATGACGGCATGCTCCTATGGCATTCACACCGTACCATAGTGATTTTCTCCTTTAAAGACTATTAGATATTTCGCCTTTTTGATGGTTGCATGACGCGCGTATGAAAAGTTATGGGAATCCATAAAAGAGTTGTGTGTTATATCCGCATGGAATGGTGTGTAGAAATCGAACGTATGTGCATATAAAGAATGTTATATGGTAGAGCGGAGCGGTTAAGAAAAAAGGATGCTTGGGTCTATTTTATCGTAAACCTGGTCCAGGACTTTGCATGGTGTTTTCAAAGTCGTGAACATTGCTTAGCTGCCGAAACAAGTGTGATGGAGACTTCAAGGATTGATGCGAGAATGAATCGGTAGTAGGCAATATAATAGATATCTTTATGGGATTGATTTTGCGCTGATGTTTATGACCGGAAGATAATTTAGTAAATGCTGTCCTTTTGTCGATATGGCCGGGCAATGAATGGTTTGAAGAGCATACTGCGTTGTGATATGCTGTTCGGTTGATGGACTTTGTAATGGCACGAAGGATGATTGCCGGAACGATTTATGGACTCTATTGGTGCCCTGAAAGCAATATATCAGTGCTTTTTTTATGTTCTACCGATATAATTTTTATAGTACAATCAGGAGATGAGATCTAATGTGTGTTAGCTTTTAAAATATAATCTTTATGTCCATAATATGAACGCCACATGATCTCGAATAGCTGTTAGAGATTATGCAGTTTTAAATTGAATGAAATTTTGAATACACAGCCAGAAATTTCTTGAGCCTAAGAAAAAATATCCTGCAATGATCGATAATTTTGTTAGAATAATACTCCTACTTGATAAAAACCGGCTAAAGATCGATTATTGATATAATATGGCCCACATGATATGTAATTTTTGGTGATATGTGAAATTGGTCTAGCAAGTATCGCTTCGTGCTACTGCGGAGTAGAAACTAAAACGACATCCTCAAAATTTGTTTGTGGGTGTTCAATTTATCTCTCTAATATGTTCATAATTGAGTCGAATCTATATCTTGTATCTGACAACAATCTGCAGTAGCCAATTCATTCTCACCGCAAACAAATGCAGCCACATATTCTCTGTTGCTTGTTAATTGCCAGCTATCTTCTCTCGTCAAGCAATCAAGTACCGCCACCGTCAAGAATGTTTGACTATGTGTAGCCGTTTCTGAATTTCAGTACGGGTTATTGTCACACTGTCTCGGTTTGAGGAACAGGGTTCACCTCGGCTGAAGTAAGTATTAGTGGATCTAGCATGCACAATCCATGCGGGGACGCAGGCGCTAGGCCATGGTAGGGCGAGCCCAGGCAGCGACATCTGCGCCGGGCGAGCTCCGCTGAAGCTCGTTTTCTAACCGGGAGTAGCACAACCACCCGAGATTTTGTTTTTGGTACGAAGTAGTCTTTGAGTAGTTTCGGAAAGTAACGTAAAGGAATTTTTAACTCTCGGGTAGGTCTTGAACGCATTATTATCTCGATATGCGCCAGAGAATTCCTTGGTAAAGTAACGTACGAAGTATAGCCTCATAAGATGTATAGTATGTTTTTTTTGTAGATTTTTTTGGCAGTATGTGCAAATCGATGGCTGAATCTCTGGAAATGAGATTCAGGACTGATACTAGAGAACACACCCACGACATAACGAACCGAACTGAGCTGGCCTGTCAGCAGCCAACGCTCCTACAGCTAGGTAGAGCCCGAACCCGAATTAGTCTGAACGACAAAAGAGTTCGTTGCCTCGTCCCCGGGACTGAACGTCCATTGAGACCAACGAGACGAAAGTCTTGTTGCCTTGAAATTTTGTAGTGATTTCGTTTGCTAAAACTTACAATTTCGTTACACACTGGGTTCAATACAATCTCCTGAGAACTTCTTCCTTATAAATTTGTGACTGTGACCTAGTAACCGACCTTACCGATTTCAGTGCTCCTTAGCAGAACGACCAAGAGTCGACCTATCGATCATGCCTCACCAATTTCAGCGTGCCGAAGAAAAGAACACTACACTATTCAATTGTCTTTGCAGCATCCACACTCAACCAAGATAAATTCTCTCTAGTGCAAAGAGCTATGTCCTTTCCACTTTCAACTTTCACATTCTGCAGCATTTTCTTAAATACATTTTCCAATT
Source organism: Oxycera nigricornis (assembly GCA_963942545.1). Taxonomy (NCBI): domain Eukaryota; kingdom Metazoa; phylum Arthropoda; class Insecta; order Diptera; family Stratiomyidae; genus Oxycera; species Oxycera nigricornis. The sequence continues at coordinate 98,891,594 of OZ012663.1, forward strand.
GTTCATTCCAATTTATTAATAGCTTTCTTATGAGGTGCAGTTATAAATCTCTTTGCCAGTTTCCCATTCCTGGACAAACACACAAAGAGCACACAACCTCCTAACGATGTGAATGTGTACTTCGACCAGATGAAAAAGTCAAAGATTGTGCATGGAAGACAATGAAGAGGGAGCACACACATGTCTACAGTACGTTCTACATACTAGAAATTTTACACATGTGAATAATAGTGACTATAAATTAAACGGAAGGAGCGGGTCAAGTACATCATTGCTTCCTAAATACCTATGTTGTATATATGAGTATGTATGTCTATCTTATTGAACGACTATTTTCCTAGGTATCAGTAGAAATATATGTGGAGTAGGGTCAGGGTTGATGACCTTTCTAACCTGAACTTCACAAGGAATGTTATGAAAGCATTTCCAGGCGTAAACAATGCACCTTTGTTCGGGGAATCCTTGCAAAGTCTATTAAATAAACTACTTGTTAGTGATTCTCCAGTTGCAGCCAAACATTTTGTGTGAACCTCCATTATCAAGTTCGTCCCTTCACCAAAAAACACAGAGTAACATTCTCTATCCTTACGTTCAGGATAATGGTAAGTCTTGAAGCGATCTTGGATAGGAGGTGGAGATAAAATGGCTTTTGTGGTGAAGTAGATGAAGCAGTCAGACTAAGTGAGTTCAATGAAAATGTCACCTTGTCAGCACTTAGTCTCACTTGATTCTTCGGAGAGTGGTAATCGAATTTCGTTTTACGTAGCCGAGTGAAGAAACCATGGTTGATGTGTGCTTCCATCCCCTGAGAAAGTGATATTTGCTGTGATTAAACCACAAAATGTTCACTAAGAGCAAATAATGGCTTTTAAGCTGAAGTAAGTACACTTCTGCAGTTGGTTGTATCGGGTAGATAGTGTGAAGGGGGTGTTGTCGTTTCTAAGAAGCTTATATTTGAATTTTGCAACAAATCCAAATTGGAAATGAAGCGAAAGCCAGTAAAATAGACAGTTAAGGGTAGAGCAGACATAAAACTCATTCACTTTATCCTATCAGGAGTAGCTTTGAGCGGAAGTTTCACATGTACTTAATGGTAATAGTGAAACAATGAATTTCCTGGAGCTGAAAATGAACCCCTAGTTCAAATAGTTTAGGTACTCTGAAGTTTTGAGAGCTAGTCTCATTTTCCTTCTAATGGATAGTCATTCTGGGTACTTAAACTTTACGACACATTCGTTTAAACAACAGTGCTGCACGGATTTTATTTACTGCAAGGAATCACCATTGTGGCTCCTTTTATCAAAGTCAGTTTTTATCATCGTTTCCAATAAATTCAATGCCTGCAGCACAATATAAGTTAGCTGACACTAGATTGGCATCAATCTGGAAAGGCACAAGTTTCATCATCTCTGTTTGTTCAGTCCTGGCGAGCAGGATTACAACTCTAATTAAAAGCATGAATGCAACCATTGAACGTGCATTTTACGCTGTACCACCCCCTACTTTGTTAGAATTCATCAGCTCTAGAAGCCACCTGATCCTTTGGGTTAGAGTGGTGGTCGTGGTGACTGTGCTGTGCTGATGCCTGCTACGTGAATACAATCTAGCAGTCTTGTTCCTGAATACATGCTTTCGTCCTGAAACATAAATTCTGTTGTTCAATTGAATATTCGTAAACAGCTGAGGGTTTTTAGTGGACACAGGTGGCATTTCGAGTTCTACAACTTTAATGATAACTGAATTACTTGGTCGAAGTTCAAGCAAGCTAGCATCTATTGTAGTTCTTGCTGCAGTTCGGAAGTGTCAAATGAATGAAATCCTCAATCCCCCTGGATCGGACAGACGTTATGTAGGTGAATTTCTGCTATAAACTTGAGGCAATACAAACTAATATCCGAAATTTGTCACACTTTGATACAAAGTGTGTACGTTTCTACATCTGCTCTCCACACAACTGTCCTGTATAATTCTGGATAACAAATGGTTAGATACTAACAGTCGTATAGAAACATATATGTAGATATAGCGCGAATGAAATTTTCTTCTTGGGCTCCGTTATCGGAATGTGATCCCACACATTCACGTATGTGGATATTGGTCGTTGTTCGATTTGGAAAGTATATTATTTATGAAATTTTAGACGAGGTAGATTGTCAAATGCAAATTGAACGTATTTACATGTAATGAGTGGAATTCTGTGGAATTCAGTGGAATTATTTCAAGAACCATTCAACGTGGAAACCACCGAAGAGATGATTTTATGGCATTCAACCAATGCGGCTGTACACCTAATTTCAAACATGACAATGTTTTGATCTGAATTTAAATAGATGCATGATAGAATTTATGTAACATGACAGGCAAGGATAATAGACTATTTCCAATTTATAGTTCTGATAAATTAGGTCAATTGTTAATGGAATAACGGAAAATTAGTATGGAAGAGATGTATAAATTCACATTAGCATATGCATTTCCATTTATGTTTGAAGCGAAAAGTAGTTGAGTAGTTAATTAAAGGTACATTGAAATAAGCGGTATTCGGCTGAATTTTAATAAATAGCAGCGCTTGGTATTCTAGATTATATTTTATGAATAAATTTACTGAATTTCTAAGCAATCAATTCTAGAATCACTTTGTTCATGTTTTGAAGTCACGAAATTTCGGAGTTGTGTGCTGTAAATCAATGCTGACATCGCCGGTATTCAAATACGTCACTGTCTTTCGTTGAAGTAGACCCAATAAGAATCAAATTCCTATTCAAAAATGATTCTATGCAGGATTATATTCCATTACCGTTGTTCAGAACACAAAAATGAGAGCAAACGCTCCATTGTGGATCATAAAACTAATTCAAAAAAGCACTGAGGCGCTCTGAGAGTGTCCGGTGGGAATTTTAGCTACGTTTTGCAAATAATTATGTAAAGGTTGAAAAATCATTTATAGATAAATGCAGAAAATACTCAGCAGCTAATGTGAAATATTCAAAAATCTGAGATGCCTATAATATGACAAAATTCGGAATTTTTTTAATGCTCACACAAAGTAACTTAAAGTAAAAAAACAGAGGGAGTGGGGATGTGAACCTTCTACCTCGAGAGCAAGAGTCGGGCGCTCTCACTGAACCAGCCGCTCTCCTTTTATATCTGCTGGCCATAATGATATTATTTAACACATCACTGTTTATTTCATTTCAACTATGCACAACTCTGAATTACTCATTAATTATTAACCAAATATTGACACGATTGTTAATTTTTCACAGAGAGATAAAATATAGAAAAAATGAAACGAATTTTTTTTCGTTCGGTATGCTTTTTCTGGACTCACTCCTCCCGCTCACTTTTCGTTAGAACCTTCGTAAAGGAAGCTTAACTTCCAAAAGCTAAACTTCCAAAAGCTAAACTTCCAAAAAATCAAAGGGAGTGCGGATTTGAACCTTCTACTTCGAGAGCAAGAGTCGGGTGCTCTACTCACTAACCTAGCGGTTCTCCTCTTATATTTGCACATCGTTGCTATGTTTTGTGTTCACTTTGAATTTTACGACAAGCTTTCGTTCGCTTTTTCGTTCGGTACGCTTTTTTTGGGCTCACTCCTCAAGCTCACTTTTCGTTAGAACCTTCGTAAAGGAAGCTAAACTTCCAAAAATTCAAAAATTCTCAAATGAGCTGAACGTATTTGTACTTCTTCTTTCTCGTCTCGATTGCTTTCTACTTTCTAGTATCCTTTACGAAAATTCTCTTAATCACGACTGGTTGCACATTGGTTTCTCAACCACTGGATATCCGTCTCTACGTCAAGCCACAAAGTACCGCAACCGACATTACTTGTTGCTGATGGCCGTCAGAGGTGTGCTTGCTTCAGAAGAAGAAGAAGACATCCGTATGGACGGTTTTTCCAAAAGCCTGTTGAGAACGATAGTTGCAATTTTGCTTTTCCATGAGAATCATTGCATTGTGAAATGTTTTGAAATTGAAAAAAAATGTATCTTATCCAAAATACAGACTGGATCTTTGATATGAATTGTGAGTATTCTTCTTTTTAAAACCTCATATCCCCTGGTAATTTTGAAAGTTTGAAGAAGCCGTGGGGGTAAACGGATAAAATTGAATTTTACGTCGATTTTTGTAGCATTTACTTATCGTTGAAATATGTGCAACCAAATTTGTACGGAAATGATCATTAAAATGTGCCAAAAACAATACCATGAAAATATTCCTAACTGATTGTTATTTCAAGCAAATAAACTGACTGGCTCTCCTACAAACCATGACTGCATTTATCCTTTCTTACAAAATAGGAACACATGGAACAATAGAAAGCTTCCACAAGAACCTATTAGCAGTATATTTAAGCTACTAATATCCTTATATCTGCGTGCATGATGACTGGCTGAACATACGAAAGTGCAAAATAGTGTAGGTGTGTGTACAATCAAAGATACAACGGCTTCCCGTTACATATCCATAAGTTAGTTGGATCGCTAGTTGGATGTCTGTGTAGACAAAGAACTCTCAAAGGATATATTAGCAATGAACTTGCATTAGGTACGACATTAAATGGCTTGGCTGTTGGTAAGAAGTTTCACCTGGAAAGGCAGAGCATTATTCTCTGAACAGCTTTCATATATTCTTGAATCATATCCATTGCGCAATTTCACAACTTTTGATTGTTTTGTTTTCGAGCCAGGCGTATTGGTTTCGCCGTGCCCGGCAACCTCACATGCAGGATGAGAGATCCTTCAATATTGCTTATTGCAATATAAATATTATCGATTGGCATCATCCATTCACATTCACTGGACATGTAACAGATACACCTAATTAACCGTTCATGGAGAGTATCTTATGATATTAGTTTCTTGATTTTCACTCCATCTTCAACGATGATGGTTTCTATAGGAAAGTTCTTAGCTGATTTGACAATGTGGTAATCTTCCATGATAGCTAACAACAGGATAAGAACTTTCTTGGGACTTTGTTTGATAGTAAAATGTAGTTCCTTAACATGAACGGCAGAGAAATGGAAGAGGATCTTTAGAAGTGTCTATGTATTTACGAAGGTAGATTTATCCCAGAGGAGGGGGAGGTAAGAACTGATTAAAGTGTTTTATTGGAACTTCAAGCATCTTTCGAATGATGGAAGGTGGGTGTGGATGTTAAGGAAGTGCTTGACATAGAATATTTAAGCGCGAGATGAAAAAGATAAGGTAACAAAGTTCCATTTGTGTAATACGTTTATTGTGGAGACAATGTGAGTATATGTGCGGGGTGGATTTCTATATGCGTAGGTAGATATTTTGTAATCAACTTAGGAAGTGATTGACATCACCTGTATGAAGACTGTCATTTCCGACAAGGAGGGATTATTTTATAGTCAAGTAATGGAATTTAATTTTATGAGTGAGTTAATTTTCAGGCAGCTTAATTGGGGGTGTAAACTTATAAGTTTAGTTGGTGGACGCTAATTGTTAGATAATGCCTGCGTACCTTGGTGTATCTTGCTATAATCAGGATCTAAATGATACTCTTGTAATTGTCATGTCATAACTATCACAATTTACTTTTAAATTGCCTTGATAATCGTTTAAAATAAACGTAAATAAAATTAAAATTAAACGATAGAAATATTTATCCAAACGCTTCATTTCTCCGTCAAATCAACGCCTAGATGTCTCCCAAAACCAAATGGCCTTAAACAATCTACTTGAAATTTGTTTATTATCATTTATTTCACGACTTTCGCGTTATTTCTCTGTTGTCTTTCCTTCGCGACAAAGAATTATAGGAAAATCTCAAAATGACAGCATCATGATTATCATGTAATCCACTTTTGATTACATTTTGTATGATAATAAATTTAACGGAAACGAAAGGATATCCAATGGATTTATCAGTAGGATTATCTGAAGTATTTTGTTTTCCTAAGAAACGACTCCTTAAACAAAATAAGGAGTGGAGCTTAACACTGTTGGAATTTAAAGAGTCTATTTGGGCTTTAATCAGGAAGGGAGAATATTTTTGCTGTTTTTCTGTTGTGTTTTCTCAAGTTGATAAAAATATGTCGTCGTCAATTTTATGGTGATTATAATATTTTGCTTTAAATCACGATTAAAGTTTTGTCAGGGTTTTGTTTTGCATATTTTTCGACTTGTTTAAATTGTTGTCAGCATACTCTTGATGGTCATGATGATATAATTCTCATGAGGACGCAAATCGAAGACCGCATCCTTTTGCTTAGATCCCAAACGATCAAAGGAGGGTAGCGTTTAATATCCTACAGAAAATAATGTACTGTTTCTATGTTCTAATAAATTCGGACATTTTCACGTATTAATGGTGAGTCATTGCGATTTAAAATTCGTCTAAAATAGACATTGTTAAAATCTCAAGGAAAAAAAGTCATATTTTTCGACTCAATTTTCTTATTAGGAGAAAAACTATTGGTTTTTACTAAACCAGTTTTCAAATCACTACCATTCCTAGAGCGTGTCGAAAGATAAAAAAAAACATTATCTTCCATATGCAAAATAAGAAAAATGCAATCTTTGAAACCTGAAAAATGCATCCCAATAAAGAATAAAGGGCAAATTTAATACCAAATAATTTGAAAAAGACCAAAATCCAAACTATCCTGTGGTCAATCAAACTATACAAAAAATCACGTCGTATTGAAGAGAATTTTTTCCCCCGAATCACAGCACTAACAAACAATGACGCCATGTTCCATTTATTCAAATCGGATAAACAAAGTATGCGTATATGCTTTTCTTCTTATAGCGGCTTTCCGTCAAGGATAAAGTTAAGTCTCATCAATCATTCCGGATCAAATCCGGCAAACATTTTTCTTGCCAATACCATCATGCCCTTATGATAAGTAACTATACATATGTATATAGTTTATGTGTTACCATCGACTCGATCTTATTTAGAAATATAAACAAGGATAAACGATTTATATATAAATTTATATATTTGCTTCCTAGCATCTACACATCCTTGACTAGTATAGAGAAATCAACAAAATAAAAATCAAAGAAAATTCATCACGGGGTTCGGATGTGCCTTGTAAGAAAAGCTGGATCAATAGGTCATATATATTATCTGAGTAATCCCGTCGATAAAGGCACCCTTGATCTCTTGAGTAGGTTGTGGAGGATGAGCCAATGTCATATTTCGTTGAATTAGAATCGACAAGCTGATCTTTTGATATGTTACACGTTGATATGGTGCAGTTGAATCTAGTGGATGTTGATGTACGATTTTAGGTGATAGTATATCGGATGAAAGATGCAATTTTCAATTGTTGATGGCTTTTTCGTGTGTGGTTTTAATTTGACCTTGTATTTCGTTTTTCATCACTTTGGGTGAATTTATTATATAAAAAGCATCAGAAAATCTGTAAGAAAAAGCAGTGACGCACTCTATGAGTGTCCAGTGGGAGGGTTAGCTTCGTTTTGCAAATGATTATGTAAAGGTTAAAAAGTTGTATATACATAGATAAATGCAGGAAAAATTCAGGAATTAATGTGACAAATTCAAAAGGATGCATATAATATGACAAAATATTAATTTTTTTTATTGCTCCTATTCACACAAAGTAAAAAAAACAGAGATTTGAACCCTCTATCTCGGGAGCAAGAGTCGGGCGCGCTGCTCACTGAACCAGCCGCTCTATTCTTATATATGCACATCATTGCTATATATTGGGCTCACTTTGAATTTTAAGACAAACTTCCGTTCGCTTTTTCGTTCGGTACGCTTTTTCTGGACCCACTCATCTCGCTCACTTTACGTTGGAACCTTCGTAAAAGAGGTTAAACTTCCAAAAACAAAACAGAAGGAGCGGCGATTTGAACTCTCTACCTCGAGAGCAAGAGTCGGGCACTCTGCTCACTGAACCAGCCGCTCTACTCTTATATTTGCACACAGGGCCCGATCTAAGGGGGGGCAAGCTGGGCAAATGCCCAGAGCGGCAAAAATGAGGGACGGCAAAAATTTTCATACTTGTTTAGAAGCCCTAATAGACTAACATATGTATGTGAGTATTTCATACACAAAACATGCTTATGACTTACAATATTTCATTATAAAGGGCGGCAAAAATTATTTTTGCCAGGAGCGGCTAAATAGCTAGATCGGGCCCTGTTTGCACATCATTGCTGTGTATTGTGGTCATTTTTAATTTTAGACAAACTTCCGTTCGCTTTTTCGTTCGGTACGTTTTTTTGGGGCTCACTTCTCTCGCTCACTTTTCGTAGAACCTCCGTAAAGGAAACTAGACTTCCAAAACTGTTGATGGTTGAAAAAATCAATATAATGAAATTTTTTTCGCAACAACTGGACAAATTATCTTATGTGTTAATTCAAAGAGAGATTGTCGTCCATTTATATATCTGGGAGGGTTTCTCCAGTAAAACCTCTTAGCAAGATTACCCTTTGGTAGATTTTATTTGAAACTTATGTGAATTATTGAGTTTTTCCGTAGTTTGTATCGAAGTTAATTTAATTAAACCATGTCAGTACAGAATCATAATCATCGACCATTATGTTTGGTTCTTACATCAGATTAAGCTTCAACAGTCACGTTAACTTAATTTAAGAAAACTTTCTAAACTAGTTTTTCTACTTCCTGAATAATATGCAGATGAGCCATGTGCATTTTAACGATGTTAATCTTCAATTTTCGGTGTATGCTTTAGCCGTTCAAGTGTACCACCCCATTATGAACTACCACTGAACCCACTCAAGGCGTCATCTATTCTTGTCGAACTTGTCCAAGTGCTTTATCGTTCTGATTCATCCTGGTTCACGTGCTTTTTCGTCCATATTATTATTTCACCCGTCTCAAACTCGTCCTTGGCCATTCGTTGAATACCACAACACGCTCTTGCACAAATTGCCTGATGTACTTTAGCACTAATCTATGCAAATTGATAGCAAAATGAAGTAAATCACTTTTATCATGTTGGAAATCCAATTTCCCCGGTTCGGGTGGAACGATAGCATCGTTGGACGCGAATGATGAAGACAGTTTTTGTGGGTGGGTTGATGGCGCAAAACTTTCGAATTTTCTCAACAAAGTATGGATTTTGGACGGAATGTGGAGGAGGATTGTTGGGCGTGAATGAAAGTGGTGTTTGTTGGATTGTACAAAGCATTCATTGTGGGGTAGTGAAGGTTGAGGACGCCGTAAATCGGGATGGATGCAAAAGAACATGCCTAGTAGTTATGGTGAAGGATGATTCCTAGAGACTAGTTCTAATCAGATTACTGGATTAGAACATCAAACTTTTCACGAATGATTGTTTCAGTGTCGAAACTGCTGTTTTTCATTGCTTCTAGGTTGAAATTTGAAAGTCTTTTTGAACGGTCAAAGTTCAGGCAGGATGAGATTTAGAGTGAATTTTGGTAGAAGGTAGTTGAACGTGGCTGCTTTACAGTCTTCAATGTGATCATTCATGTTATGAAAATGAACTAAAATTTTGCTCCAAGATATATTTGAACGAGTTTATTACTTGGGGTCATATTTTTCCAAGTACTAAAGTTTAGACTGATAGGTTTTTTGACGAGGTATTCTGTAAACATAAAAGTTCAAGATCATAATAGCACAAAACTTAGCCTTGGCAACAGGTTGAGATGAGAGATTCCAAGTCTAATAATGATTTTCTTCTTCGGTAAATCCTATAAAGAGTGAAAAACTTAAAATTCAATCTTCTGGGTGAATTTAAGTCCCTAAAGAATGCCAGCTGTCGAAAATTTCTGAGCATCAATTCTGCTCACTACATGAATATCAGCCAACTCTCTGCATAAAAATATGCCAAGAGGCGTTTCAATTGCAAGGATGCATGAATTCAATGAATTCGGTCATAAAGTATAGAAACAGATATGACCCCGAAAAATGCACAAAACCCACCACAGGAGCCTGCTGTTGGCTAGCTATCTTTTTCACTGGGCCGACCGAGAATCAATAACGAAGGCCAGAATCCTTGTCTGTCCGTTGGGCACTATCTTTTATAATGCTCCCAGCGAGGCTATTCATATAGACCGCCATACCAAACTACTGGTGTGATGTTGTATAGCAGGAAGAATTTAACTGCTTTGATGGCGACGCTGTTAACAAAGTGGAGTTCGTTGTGAAAGGGCAGGAAAAAAAGGACTCTGTGTAGAGAGAAAGTCAGGCATAAATTTGGTAATTTTAGTGATGCGGTAGCTATAAATTTTAATATTTTGCAACAAGTTTGCCATGCGATGAATTTGGATGGGTTATGGTTGCAATGGTACCATACGAAGGATTTTATATAGTTATTGCGACTTTTGTATCTAGAGTGCAGTCAAGTTGTATTTTAAGTTTCAACGGAAGTATGACAAATTGTCATCGCTGTAAATGTTATCCTTTATTGCCATTCTTTTGGATACTAACTTAGAAGGAATTCATAAAATTGAATAAGCTTTTTGGATGACATAATTTAACAAATGTTTTAGACTGTCCAAAAAGTAGCAAATCAAAGATCTTCTTGCTATCACGAATTTTCATTAGCGAATGGCAACATATCAAGTGCTCTTACTGTCTTAGATTTCATCTTGATCCTTCTGTAGTAACATACATACATCTGTCACCAACATAGAAAGCTCTTGTTATTATTATTAATGCCATGAATCCATACATCTTCACTTAAAAGGACTTGAAGGACGACGCGACGTTTAGATTTCTATAGAAAATATAATTTTTCAATTTCAGCTTTCTTCACGTTGTCATTGAAATAGCAAGTGATACTCCAAAGGATGTTTTGTGTCTGATGAGTCAGGACAAGACCCACTTTAGTGGCGATGCTTTGTTTCAAAGTGGATTAAGAATCCTTACAGTGTATCAACGACAAAATTGAAAATCAACAATAATCCTTCTGAAGAATTTTTAATTAATTTTTGTTTTGTTCGAAACGATCTGAAATGAACTTTCAGTGTATGATGAGTGTCATGAATTTCAGTTTCCTAACAGATTATTATTAAATAGTTTGTCTTTTGTGTTTGGTTTCAAGCGAAAAAATGTTTTATTGAAGTTGCCTTAATTTCACACTGTTTGCTTGATTGTTTCAATACTGATTTTAAGTACTGATATTCGTAACCAGAATTTAGCACTCAACAGTGCTTGTTTCTAAACAAAAATAGGAAGTGAGGCACTCTGGGATTGTCCGGTGGGAAGTTTAGCTACGTTTTGTAAATGATTATGTAAAGGTTATAAAGTTGTATATAGATAAATGCAGGAAAAATTTAGGAAATAATGTGACAAATTCAAAAATCTGGGATGCATATAACATGACAAATTAAGAAATTTTTTATTGTTGTTATTTACACAAAATGACAAAAAGTAAAAAAAACAGGGAGTGGGGATTTGAACCCTCTACCTCGAAAGCAAGAGTCGGGCGCTCTGTTCACTGAACCAGCCGCTCTACTCTTACATTTGCACATCATTGCTATGTATTGTGCTCATTTTCAATTTTAAGACAAGCTTCCGCTCGCTTTTTCGTTCGGTACGCTTTTTCTGGGCTCACTCTTTTCGCTCAATTTACGTTAATGCCTCTGTAAAGGAAGTTAAACTTCCTAAAGGATCAATAAAAATGTGTACTGTTATGCAGTAAAATAGGAATAGGAAAACATGAAATAATGTTACATAAAAACATACAAATGTCTATTTAATTTCATAAAAAGAACTCAAAAAGGTATAAAAGAAACGCCACCAGCAAATCAACTGCAATGATTAAAATTCTTGGAAAGCAATTCAACCATATATAAAGCAGTTACTACCAGAAAATTCTTGAAATCTTTGATATTTCTAAGGTACGGCGGAAAATCTGTGCATGTTTTCTAATAAAAAATTGATGTATGCTTTATTATACTTTGCGAAACACATTTAATGTTTGGATGATTTTTTTGCGCTCTTGGTGGTATCTTTTCGTAGAATTTTTTGCATAACAAATATCAAATTTAGCGATGATTTTACGAGGAATTGATTTAATACTCCTGGCATATTTTTCATGATAATTCCAGGAGGTCCAAGAAAATTGGCTACAGAAAATATGGAATGTTTGTTACTTGAAATGCAGGCGTGAGTTATTAATTTTTACTTGAAGGTTTTTTTTTGTGGATTTGGTTTCTTTTTGTTTGATTCTATAGACTTCAAGCATACTAGATTTAAAGCTGCAGGTGGCAAAAGGTAAAGTTTAAAGGTGAACGTGTTGAAAGTAAAAGCCACTTATTGTTAAATTAAAAAGAGAATAAGCACAAAAAATATCAGAAAACAAATCTAATCATTCTTAAGCGAATTGGAGATCTGGATTTCACGTCATGCTTAATATTAAGATACTGATAATGATAAAGTGTAGATTTTTACCTATTTAAGTGCTTTAAACGGGCAGAAAAATGAATCATTTGAAAACGAACACTTAACATCCATTCCGTTCTACATTTTCTTCTTCTAGAGACTACATCTTACATTATTCACAAGGATATCATCCTATCTTCTCTCGTATGAATCAAATTCCACCCACTATAATCCATGTCAGCAAGCTCTTACACAAGAACTTCTACAAACACTTAAGTGGCCAAACTTTGGTCCTTTCCTATTCAATTCATAGCAAAGAATTGAAATGAAATCCATTCACATGATATAAGTACTTTATGGCTTCATATAGATTGCTTCTAAATCACCCCGAAAAAAATTGAAAACTTCCTGTATGAGGGATGTAATGGTCAATTTATGTCGTAATAGAAAGTTCTTTTGCGTCCAATGAAGCGAAACCGAAAAGGATTTTATAATGATGGTACCATCTATTGAGCAAAAATGTGATGTCGGTCATCCTCATTTTCATCGTGCTGCTGCTGCTGTATAAGAATGAATATGCCGCGACGGGATGGCGCACGATAATGGAATTAGTTGGGTTGAAGAAAGGACGAAAAATTGGCGATAAAAATGCTGATGATCCACGATATGTAATAGATTTTCTATTTCAGATTTTTTGGAACTTTTTATACAAAGATATTCGTTAGTAAGGTTTGGGTGCCGTGACAGCTAGTGGTGCAGACTTTGAACAATGTTCTTGTGTCGCAATTTTATCTATGAATCGAGTTGTGTTAGTCCTTTCAAATGATGTTAGATGTATCACGAAGCGAAATAATGCTATTAGAAAAGATGTTGTCTTCCCCAGATTTTTTTCAAGGCAATCATTCAAGGACAATGAATTGAGTCAATTCTAACGATATGTTTGTTACCAAATCATGAAATATTCAATTGTGTGGAGTTTTTTTTCATATTCACTCATCCCTTTTTTGATTATATGCTGAATTTTTTGCAAGACTTCATTTAATGTCTCTGTAAAAAGGAAAATGGAGTATGGAAAGTTTCAAACTGTTGGATAAGTGGAAAAGTTTTTTGCTTGGAATTGATTATAGGAAAACTTTACTTTTCTACAATACATTTGTGGCGGTTAGGGACCATGAAGGAATCAATTTGAATTCATTTTGGTGAAAAACTGCTTAAGATTGATATGTAGATTCGAGAAAAGGATTTGTTTTAATAATTTAAGCGCAAACTATTGAGTAGGTTTTTTTTGGAAGTTTAGCTTCTTTTACGGAGTTTCTAACGAAAAGTGAGCGAGAGGAATTAGTCCAGAAAAAGCGTACCGAACGAAAAAACGAACGGAATTTTGTCTTAAAATTCAAAGTGAGCACAATACATAACAATTATTTGCAAATCTAAGAGTACAGCGGCTGGTTCAGTGAGCAGAGCGCCCGACTCTTGCTCTCGAGGCAGAGGGTTCGAATTCCCGCTTTTTCTGTTTGTTTTGTTTATTACTTTAATTACTTTGTGTAAATAAATGCAATAAAATTTTTGCATATTTTGTCATATTATATGCATCCTAGATTATTGAACTTGTCACATTAATTCCAGCATTTTTCCTGCATTTAACCTTTACATTATCATTTGCAAAACGCAGATAAACTTTCCACCGGACATTCCCAGAGTACCTCAATGCTTTTTTTATTTAAAGTTTTCTGTACACATTTTTTGCACGATTCAAAAAAATGTAGCCTCTGCCGAAAGAAGATAAAAAATCTGAGACATTTAGCAGCTGCAAAGTAACACTTGATGGTTAAACTCAAGCTAAACATAAGACCACATAAGAAAATTGTACATTAAGTACATTTTTTTGCTTTGATAAAAGACCGGAAGCCTAAAAAAACCATTTGAAAATAATGCATGTGGAAAATTACTCGAAAAAACAGATCAAAATATAATAGAGTCACTGTGTGCGCTTGATGTCACATTCATGAAAAAAAAATTGATGACTCAAAAAACAAATCATACAATTCATTAAACTTTTCTGTACTTCAATAAGAAAGATAAAATACCAATTTCCTGGTATCCTTTAAAAAAAGTAAAATTATTCGTAGAATAAGCTGCATCAAAACTCTATACTCACCCCGGAAACAGCACATTTTCAGACATAAATTCCTTTTTACTAAATGATGCAGAAATTCACGGCAAAAGCCATTACATTTTGGCTCGAAGGATATTTTCCACTTCGAACAGAAAGAGGACGTATGTATGTATAGGACGTAATAAAGAAATGAAGACGAGCACGTAAACGGGCACAATTGGCTGCTGGGCATTATTTCATGGAAAACAGTTTTCAAAACATCAATCGTATACATACTATCTACTCTCATGCATACACAGACACACAAAATATCCTTGCTATCAAAAGCCAAATGCGAATTTATTAGCAATCTCAGAACAAAATCACCGTGCAAAAAGGAACGGCAGAATGATGACAAGCATTTATTCGGTATAAAATCCAAAAGTAAACCCATCATCAAAGGACGACCTGTTAAAATGAATTGAGGCAAGAATGTCGAGCAAATCTGAAAGCAATCTCTAATGAAATGCTTCATATCATCCATCCTGTGACGTTTACGTTTACGTTACACAGTCTTGTCCTTACAGCTTTTGTTTTTTTTGGTATATTGTCTACACTTGCTTCTAAATATCTTGTCGTTATTTAGTCCTTCTTGTTCCATATTCAACATAATTTCTCTATACAACGGATGAATGTTGTACTCAAAGGAAACGAATGCCAGAAACTCGGCGAAATTCATCACACCATCAAAGATCCTTACTGGATCGATATGCAAATTTTTTTTTTGGAATAAAGTATCTAATTAGGAAAATTGGAATATTACAGCCAGATTGAGATAGGGTCTAATATTTTCAGTCTGCCTTGTGACGACAGGTGCGCACTGCTCATGTTATCGCAAAATTAATAAGTGGAAATGATATCTCGAAATGTGGAAATATCATGTCAAGGTAAGGAGCAAAGTTATTAGAATTATTTGAAGGAAACAATTTATATGGTGAAGAAGGAGTTTGTGACGAGAGGATGATGGAAAATTGACATGGATTGTGGTTTTACTTTCAAATTAGGTCGAGAAGTCGTTGCTCTAATTTGATAAGTCGGGAAAATTTTCCGGTGAAAATGGCAAGGATGTGTCGTTTGGTTTTGTGTATTTCATTTGACTTGAAAAGTTCACAGGTGCTACAGAATGGCGGGTTTTCAATTGACTAGAAATTTACTATGGATGTATTTCATATATGATCACGCTGAAATAAGCATCCTTCAGAAACATGTACACATCACTTTGTTGAAGCAGGGTTTTGTGAAATATGTATAATATATTTTACCCTTTAAGAGGGTTCATATATATTTTTCGGGGTTAAGATTTTAAACAGCTCTCCGACATGATTGTCAATTGGCTCAAACTATTGATGTATACCACATCAATTTTAAGCCTGATAACTTTACACTCTGTAATTCGTTTCAAGGATAACAATTGCATATTTGGGCGGATTTATTTGATCCAAATAAGCATCTATAACAGTTTAAAGCTGTTATTCTTCTTGCAGAAAAAAATTATAAATAAATGATGCCACCCAACAGTTCCCAGCAAAAGTCACATCTATGATGGTTTCAAAAGTCAACAAAAAAACCCTTCGATCTATCTGTATCCCTTCCAAATCATTTGCATTCCGAGACAAATCAATTTTCCTCGAAATTTTCTGAATATTGCACATTTGCTTGCATGAAGACTATTCTAACACGACGTTCAACGTTCCTAAATATAATCCTTGTGACGGGCTCATATTGGATCATAGAAAAGTGCAATCGTTCCATATTTGTATGGATTGTGTGTCCTTTGGATAAACGTTTCAGCGTTCCATGACGATACCAAACAAAAGACAAAAACAAAAATCCTTTCAAAAAGATTTCGAACTATCGAACTTCACTTCATACGTACAAGCAAAAAAAAATGTAAAATTTATCGCTTGCAAGGATTTATCATAGGACGAAAAGCTCCCGAAGGAAAGAAAAACGACAAGGTGGTGGAGTCCAAGAATAGGAGAATCCTCAAAAGAAACTTACTGTATGTGTGCGAACTTATAGCACTCCCTACCAATCAATTTTCACGATTGTAACTCTGCAATAAAAAAACAATCGATTTTTTTTGTCGCTATGTCTTCTGCATGTGAAAACCTATTTGAAACTCAGGTGGGGAGTCATGCCTTTCATGCTTGTTGCCAGGTAATGTACCACACATTTTTCTTGGATCTCTTTCTGTTTTCCGTTCCGTTCGCTTTGGAAAATTGATTGAAAACCGTTTCGTATCAATTTTTTTTTATTGATGACACGTTAACTGCTCAAGGATCTTCGCGATTTTCATGATTTCGGTATTGTCTGGTAGATGTGAAAATTGAAGCGTAGACATTGTGTTGGAGAGGATCTGAAAGGAAATATAATGTATTTGACATTTTGTTGGAATAACGAAAGTTAAGAAAAATGTCAAATGCAGAAGGACTTGCATTATTTCTGAAAATGCTGGTTGAAATATGAATAAATTAAGGACGTATTTGATGTTTGACCAGAATTAAAGAGGCAGTAAAAGGTGGATTCAAGGGTATGTTTTATTTCTGAGCTGAAGATGGAGGCCATCTTCATCGGTCCAATTAATCAAAAATCACCAAAGAAGAGTAAAATACTGCCGTTTCTGTTCAGTCTTTTAAAAATAACTATGGAAATATTGAACAGTCTCTTTTTTTCTAATTAAAGATTATCTTTTTGGTATTATATATGTTTTGGTAGTGCCTTTTGCAAATCCTTTCTTCTTGATAATTTTGTAGCTTCTTCCACTTCGCCTTCTACTGTATTTTTTCAAACATGTTTAAAAAAGGATGCACATTTTATTAGTCTGTTATTAATGGCTGGAGGAAATGTAGAGTGTTTTTTAAGCATTAATTCTTAACCACAGTATTTCGTCTGTATTTTGTGTTTGGAAGTCTACAAGCTAAGGTAACGTTATCAAAGTCAAAATAACACACACTTAAAAGAATTAGCAAATAACTCACCTATGTTGATGTCACAAAAACATTTATTCACCCTTTAGATACGTCTTAGTTCACCGGAGAAAATTGATTTAGAACTTTATCATCTAGTTTAGGGTCAATTGACTTGACAAACACAATTCTCTCAAGTGCGTATCATGGCAAAAGGACATACAAAGATCATAAAACAAATTTTCAACCTTCCTTTATTTTATCAGAACACTGACGGACCCAGAAAGGTGGAATGATGAGGTCATAAAATGAAACCTAAATTAATGAAATTGGAATAACTGCTGGCAGGTGTATCTAAATCTAAAGTGTTTCGTAGTTCCTTTTACCAAGACGGACATTTAACAATGACTAAGGTTTCTACATGCATATATATATATATATATATATATATATATATATATATATATATATATATATATATGAGGCTGTAGAAGTTTCGGAGGATATCCCGCATTTACCTTTAGGATTCAATGGTGTTTTCATCAACATCCTTAATGGTGACGGTGTTTAGTAAGAAAATCCTCTTTGAGCCCGAACATGATGAAAATTGTTTCAAGGTTTTGGATGATATGATAATATCAAGTATGTCCTTAGATTTACTTAAGACAGAGTGTATTCAGATGTAATCTAAATGGAAAAGATAAACAAGTTTGTAAAGCAAAGTCTCGCGATAGATTGAAATAGATATGTGTCCTTCGTTTGAAAGATAAAGTTCAGATTAAACAACGGTTTGAGATGTAATGTAAACACTGCATGCTGTGCCCTTAAAGTTTTAAAATTAAATTCTTTGTCAGGATTCAAGTTCTTTGTCACTGTTTTGCATCACACTTATGAAGGAAAAAACAGTGTGACACTCTGAGAGTGTCCGGTGGGAAGTTTAGTTACGATTTGCAAATGATTATGTAAAGGTTTTAAAAGTTGTTTATAGATAAATGCAGGAAATAATGTGACAAATTCAAAAATCTAGGATGCATATAATATGACAAAATATGGAATTTTTTTATTATTTTTATTCACACAAAGTAACCTAAAGTAAGATTTGAACTCTCTACCTCGAGAGCAAGTGTCAGGTGCTCTGCTCACTGAACTAGCCGCTTTACTCTTATATTTGCACATCATTACCATGTAACGTGCTCACTTTGAATTTTAAGACAAACTTCCGTTCGCTTTTTCGTTCGGTACGCTTTTTCTGGGCTCATTTCTCTCGCTCACTGTTAGTTAGAACCTCCGTAAAGGAAGCAAAACTTGCAAAAAATCATCAAAGCACTCTCTTGTTCGTCTCCAGGAAAATTGTTTCATCGTTTTCTGAAGATTTTATTGAATATTGCCAGGTTTTATCAATTTTGATCTTGTTTGAAATTCTTTCTAATCTGACATACTCTTCAGGGTAATTACTGAATTTGAATTTTTACATCAACGTAGAATTAGCAAAATCAACATCCTGCAAAATGGAATGCCTTAGCAAGAAGGATCGTCAAATCGGCTGTCTTAACATGTTTGGAACCATTTCGCTATTCAAATCTATCCGTTCTATTGTGTTCTGCGTTAGTATGACTCACAAAAGTAAGATTTTGTGGGTCTAAATTTGTCTTATTTGATCATGTTTGCTTTTTTTTCTTTTTAAAAAAAAAGTCGTTAATCAACAGGCAGGGAAGCATGTCTTACATTTCAACATAATAGCTACAGGTTGTTCTACTTATTTTACAAAATTTCAGTGTGTAACTATTTGCTTGTGATGATAGAAAAAGATACATAAATCGTTAAATCCTTTAAAAAAAATGCTAAAAAGTTTTTAATGAAACTATGAACCAAATAAAATCAAACATTTTTATAACAAATCGATAAAACAGAGAGGAGGGGGCGAATTAAAGTATTTTTTGTTGGATACACCTCAAAATTGAACTGAATTAAATTGAATTGAACTGACGTATTAGATTTGATTTCAGCACTTTTCTCCATTAAATATTGTGAGAGACTTCTTGTACCATATTTCTCCTTCAAAAAGATTATAAAGAATATAATCAAGGAAAAACTACAACAATAATTAACAAGAAAACAAAAAATTCAACTATAACAACAACTAAACATTACAATTCACACTTTTCTCTTGCTGCTTACTGTCTTGCATTATCCACTTTCAAATGCACATCTTCCTTGCATTATCCACTTTCAAATGCACATCTTCCTTGTTTTTCATGATGCAAAAAGATACAATTTCTATCTTCAGGATGATACAAATCAAAAAACTTTTCCCAAGAACTACTCTCAACGGCAAAAATGAAAGGAAGAAAATAGAAGACTACCATCACATTTGATAAGTAAGTTTTTACGCATTTCTCATGACGACACGTCTTAAAAACTTTCCAATGAGTAAGTTCGTAACGAATCAGGAAGAAGTTCAAAAAGCCATACCGGTATATAGTCAGTGAATGAAAATATATATAATAGGAAGAAAATGTTCCAAGGACGACATCTATCCAAAGATCATAAAGTCATCGGGGAAAGTTTTTATTGGCCATAGTGTGCAGTTTCGTTGAAAGAAATGAAAGGTTTTGTGGTGCGTAGAGAGACTTTAGTTTAGTATAGTTTTTAGCTCTCTCTCTCTCTAGGATTGTAGAATTGTGAAGTTCTTTTGTAGATCATTATTTTTTACAGCTTTCGTCAGGATAATAAAACTCTTGTCGGATAGATAATTAAAGCGGTTCTGTGTAGAGAGTTTCTCAAGGTATAAAGGACATTTTTCGTGCAGTAACGTTTCATGGATATTCGTATAAATTGGATGGAATGTTTTTGATGTTGAATAATTTCAAAGGATATCGTCATATTTATGGAAGAGCGCCTTAAGTCGAAAATATGTCTGCCGAACAATCCCACTATGCTCGTTGTAGCGGAGAAAAATTTGCAAAGAAAAGTCACCTTTCCTTCAATGAGATCATTTTCAACTACGTTCACAAACTTGCATCACCAAGAACAAATAGAAGCTTAGCAGATCCTGACATTGCATCCCATCATCTTTGTGTTTCATCCATTAAATGTTGAAGTTCGGAGATAATGTTCACCCCATTTAAATAGCTCTCGGTGCCGCACATCCTTTCTACTGAAATTGTTCCTGATGGGTGCATCTTTTCTAAAAAGAACAAGTAATGTTTCATCCTGTCAGCAGACAACGATATGCACATTTGCGTCTTATGTGTAAATCCTGTTAGTCGTGACATATTTTCCGACTTTGTATGCACTAGTTTAAAGCGGTATTTAATAATGTGGTGAATGTTTCGAGTCAAGACAGATTTCACTCTCTTATTCTTTTGACAAAGTTCCTTCATGGAAGCTAAAAAAATTCTTGTTGTAGAGACGAGATGGAAACTTGTCAACAAGTAATTATGAAAGTTATAACATATCAGTGGGGTGTTGTGACTGCAAAAAGGATACTATAAGACAACTTGAACTAGAAGAAACACAGTATCGTTAGACTTATTTTTTTGTAGGAGAGATAGTAATGATTATAAATGTAAATGCTCTTCAGCAAAAATTCAGATTATGTTGTAATCTCGTCAAACTTAACCAAAATCAAAAAAAAAATCTATCTGAACGCGTCATCAAGTTAGTAGGATAAAAGTTGGAAAATGTGGAGGCAATCAGTAGTCCCACAGTGAGATAGGAAGGACGATGAGCAAAACGAAGCTTTGAAATATTCATAAATAAATAAGAAAAATCCTGGTATGGTTATTAAAGGAGCTGTTGTGCGAAATGGTTGTTATGCAATAGGGTTGTTGGTAGTCCTACAACGAGATGAAATGAGTTTTGAGAGGAAAATTTGAACTGGTATCATAAAAAGTTTAATATGACCTCAAAAAGGAGTTTCACGAATGTTTTAAAATGATATTTCACTTGCTGGTTGTTAGTCTAAATCCTGAATTCAAGAGGAGGTTGAAGAATATGAATGAAGTTTGTTTGAAATTGAATTTTCTATGAGTGTTTTCAATAAGAGCTTGAGGATCATCAAGGGCGCAGTAGAATTTCTTGCTTTTCTCGCTTGTTTTATTTTTTTTGCTCGAAAGAAAGATTCCATGTCAAGTGGGACAACTTCGGAACTTGACCCCTTTCGATTTGGCGAACGAAATTCTTGCTTATTCGTAAATGTGCCTAAGCAATTACAAAGATAATCAATACAACTCATTTGTAACCATGATGGTCAGCAAAGAATTGATCATACCTAATATATTCTTTCATCATCTCGACTGCTCCTTATGTTATTATAAATAAGATCTTATCTTAAACTTGACCGTTCCGCATAAAATGCAAATATGCTAAAGTCCCTAAAACACCGGCCCTCTTCAATCAGCGACAATCAATATATTCAAATTTAAACAAACACCCAGATTACATCGACCTTCTCTCATTGATTGTCCTTACCACAAGCAGACGAAAAGAAAAATCAAGCCAAATAATTAAAATACCCACATTTTCTCATCATGCCTACAACGTTTTCTCGGCCCAAAAAAAATGCGAACAATGTCCTTCTTTTCATTGTTCGAATAGCTTCAAGTGATTCCCGGTAGTATTAAAACGATTGCCTGACAAAGGACAATATTATCGAAATACTATTAATTTCCGTTTCGATGGTGTTCATTTTCATCGGAGACCAATTACAAGATCATTTAAGAAAATTACGAAAACCTTATCGGATGGTGTTTTATTCATTCTTTTCGGCTGAATCCTACAAAATACTTTTTTCGGCTTTATAGCATGAAAATTTACACAAAAAGTATATTTTTAAGAAAATACAAATAAGATGGTTGAATTAAGGACATGAAGGCGATGAAGAAGAAGAAGTGGAAGTAGAAGAAGTGGTAAATGCTATGGTAAACAGTTTAAACGAATACGAAAATATTGACCAAATATTATTGGTAGTACGAAACGGAAGCATCCTGTCGTAATGGTAATGCTCCGAGTGTCACGTTCCGCTCATTCATAAGGCTTTTCACAATCGTGAACGTAACTGCTCCCGAATGGCTTGAAGGACGACGCCGAGACATGAATGAAGGAGGAAATCATGAGTATGAATTTTAATCGAATTTTTGGCACAGTAACAACACGAACCCTGGGCAATATTTTAGGATGTAATTGAACTTGGTGCCGCATGGCAGATTTAAGTTTTCTTGCGGGCTGAACGTTATTAATTTAATTAAAATGAAACAGACGGGAAGTGTGGGCGGATTGTCTTGATATTGTTGGTTTTGAAGATTGAAAATGTTGGTTTTAAAGATGTATATTGTTGTTTTTAAGTCGACAGGAAGTTGGCGTGCTTCCTGAAAATCAAAAGTCATTTTTTTCATCAGAACTTACTAAACAAAACATAAATTGAAATAGATACATTTTGCAACCCTGAAATGAATTCCGTATAAACGATCTTTTAAAAATGGGCATCTTCTATTCAAAAGTTTGGAACAATGTTATAAAGTATTCGATGGGATACAAAAAACTTTTTACAGTCAGAGGTGAAACTTTTTATGAAAAGTTGCATAAATTTGTAGAAAGACAAGGATCTATTTTCTTTCTTCGTTCACGTTCACCTATTTTTATAAATTCAAACCTAAATCAAAAAAAATAATTTTTCAAATTGCTTAAATTCCGTTGAGGCTATGGTTTTCACAAGCAAACTCAATGGAAAAAGGATGAAGTAATTTGAATATGATAGAGGTTTTAAGATATCTTAAATAGTTGACAGTCAACTATCAACGTCCATAAACAGTCAGGATGGTTTAAGAGGTGGGATTGTCTAAGAACTATGTATTTACTTTTTATCATTTTTTCTTGTATCTTTTTCTCAAGAGCAAAGTCAAAATGTCCCTTAGTTTTGCCACTGAATGACGTCAGATACTAGAAAATATTTTTTTCTACAGTCTTTGCAACGTATTGAGTCGTTTTACTTTATTTCCCATAAGTCTTGGTAACTAGTTCCTCTTTGCTGGGTGTGTGCGGGTTTTTGAAATTCTGAATTCGATTTGACCTCATGGGGGCAGAAATTTAAAGCCTTTGCCAGGGTCATCGCTCATTTCAGGTGGCAGAGGAAGGAAAAATTAAAAAATTAAAATTACACAATCCTTAACCACCCCGAGGAGCAACGCTCCATATTATCCGATTTCTCATTAACTTATTGACTTGAAATTTCTTGCAATTATCCTGAATAATTGTTTATCATGGATCAGTGTTAGATTTCTAAGCCAATACTGATTCACAGTGGCGGCTCGTGGGAGTTAAGTATGGTGAGGCTACTGGTACCAATTTTTCTATCATCAAGATAAGTTCTTATGTGAGTTTGAACCTGAACCTGAAGAACCCTTTTCTGAAACAAACTTTAAGCACTACAAAACTTTAGAAAATACCAAACACTACGAAGGCACACTAAGTACTAATACCATGCACTACACTGCTGAGACTACTTTTGCATTAACAGTCATCACCTTCACCCCCTTCGGTCCGTCGTAAAAAAATGTTGCTCATGCCTGCTCAAAAGTATATATTATCTAGACTATGCCAAGACTAAACGTTGTCGAAGCACTGAACGGGCTGCATATGATTAGCCCGTCCACGATGTATACACATGTTATTTCAAACACGCACACTCCCGCCGCTTCAGCATAGAATTCACGCAGCCATTCAAATCGAAATACTCTTTTTCGGGGCAAAATCCATGTAGCCCCTTCCTCGTAGTAAAGGTGGAAAATTGTCAAAGAGAAAATAAGTTTGAATTTTACTCTCAGCTTTTACTCAGTGCAGGCACAACGAAGCGAGTCGAAGAGAAAAACGAATTGTTCTACAGTGCGTGGCAAGAAGCCTATGTGAAAGTAAACTACAGCATGGGCGAAAAAAATGCTACATTATATTTTGAAATGAAATTTAATTATGAAAACTATATTGAAATCTATAATGATATTTTATTACATTTGCACTAATATAGGCTCATCAATAAGTGGTGGGGCTGAGCCCCACTAGCCCCAAAGGTAGAGTCGCCACTGCTGATTCACAATAATCGTGTAAGTAAGTTTGTCTCTTACCTGTGTTTCAAATTGATGTCTTGATTGTAGATCCATTTTAGGTACATTTTACATAAATTTGATTCGAATTTTGGAGTAGATCCAATGAATTATGCCTGTCTATTAGCCCTTAGCTGGATTCCATATACAGCCTTCTTTAAAAATAATACAAAAAATAGAGAAAAGAAAAAAACAAACACATGTATTTTGTCCTTTATTCAAGATTTATACTATCATTTCATATTAAACCTACATATAGTCTCAATTTATACAGTTTAATCACATATGATATTAATTGTTCTTTGTTTGCGCAATATCCATTACAATAAAGATTTCGTTTAGTTTTTCATCTATTTTCATGTTTGATAGGTTTCCACAAAGTAAAAATTTTACTCATGCTTGTCGCCCGATGCATGTCATTTTATATATGTATATATATGTATATAGCAGCACTCCAACACAATTTTACTTGAGAGTTCATAGTATAGATGGATTGGTAACTTGATGAATTAAATATAATATAATAATATATATATATATATAATAAAAGCTGTTTAACATGTACAGATTATACATTGATAACAAGAATATTTGGAATATTGTTTTTGTTTCACTCGAAATTCGAACTAACCCATAGTTCTATTTAGATTGGAAGTATCTAAATTATATTCTACATTTTTTTCTCTCACTTGAAATGTCATAAAATATTCACTTAAAAAAGATTCAAAAAAACAAATACAAATTTCATTTTTGACATTCCATTCCAGATTTATATGTTTAATACTATGCCAGGATATCGAAAAACAAAATATATAACCATGAAGAGCATATATATAATACTTATTGAAAGGTGTTTTTGTTTGTAGTTATAATACTTGATTTGATTGATTTATTGATTGATTGTGCAAGCATTTTATATAAAAGAAAACATCTTTATTTATAAAACTAACTGAGCTGAAGAAATCTCCGTGATTTGTATGTTATTTATGATTTCATTCCTGTTAGATTGAAAGATTTGTTTATTAAATATCCCTTGGGTGTTTAGGAGATATTTGATGCCCAAAAATAATTTCATAATTTATTAATACACGTATGGTTTTTTAATAATAACTGTGAAATAGTTCGTTTTAAATCGCAACATTACATAAAATGAATAGAAGATCATAAGAATGGTACAGGCTTTACTACGTCAAGAAAATAATTTATGATAATTGTGAATGACTATAAATTTATCTGACAAGTTCGGCCGACAAAAAGTTGCAAAATACATAAAAATTTAACAAAATTAATGATCCTAGGTTTTCACCTGACTCTAAGAGGTGTAAGTCCCCCGAATCTAGTTCCAAATCAACTTTAATTTGCTGAAAATGTGAAATTTTGGAAGCATTTCAGTTTGTATTCATTATTATTTTGCAGGAAAAATTTCAGAATTTATTGGAAGAAACGATAAATATTTCATAAATAGCTAGTCCTGCTGGTGTTAACTTTAAATTCAAGATAATTAATTATGCCAACAACGTGTTGTTAGAATATATGTGAAGCTTTCCTTTAGAACAACATTTAACATATTATTTCACAAAGAAGTCTGCATGTGCATTCAATAGATTTCTTTTCTTTTTTTACAAATTAATCAACATGTCCATTATGTCTTTGTTTGCTTGCATCAAACAATTACCATTATTGCTTTGTCTTCTATATGAGGGTTCTCTCAATAGCATTAAATTAATCTTAATAATTTACTAGTACATGTAACACGTATTCTGCTTAAAATTTATGAAAAATAATAATAATAATATACATAGATATTTTAAATTATAAATTAGTCAAATACAAATATTATAGTGTTTCACATAACCAAATTTTTAACAGTTTGTATTTATCACAAAATTTTATTTCTAGAGTATGTTTTGTGGTAGATTTCGAAATTTTGTAACAGTGCTTCGATGGATTAACATTTGAAAGAATTGGATAGAAAATTAGGTTTGAATATGAATATGTGTTCACTATAAAATCTACTACTTTTTGTGTGCTTAAACTATGGCAAGAATCGAAATGAAGGCAAAGATCCTACACAATTTTAACCATTTTTTGTGTAGTAGCTTATAATTATTCCTAAAAGATTTATGCAAATAATTTGCATTCCGAAAATATCTTAATTAGTCCACCATCAAAACAACTCTAGATATTTTCATTTCTTTCAATGAAGTTCCTTTAAATTTAATTGCGTTCATCCATTTAACTTAATTCCAAAATACCAATTCATAATCACGGCTCAATTTTAGACATATTTCCGTAAGGATTCAAAACCGGCAGAGGCTCATGACTTAAGTTCGATTCGGAACTTGGAACAGGACCATAAAACTTTTTGCTTTTCTCTCGATACCATAGATAAGCAAACACAATGCATGCGATAAACAGTACAATAAGGACTGCATATAGGAATATCGTTTGTGGATCAAGCTCTGATTCCTCGGAAATACACTTGATTGGGGGTTTCGCCTCATGTGAATCTGACATCCTTGTGGCAATTGTTGATGTGAGCGGTGTTGATGGGGTTGAACTCACAGCTAGATATTCTTCTGAACTGGTTTCCGGCTGCAATGTAGGATACTCTTCGACTGGAACCATAGATTCGTCAATATTTTCTTCAGTTGGCGTGATTTGGTTGTGTTCTAAACATACTGGACAACATTCGCCGGGAGGTTTGATTTTTTGTCGACACTCCAAAGGTTTGCAGAGGCTTGTCCAGCATTTCCGTTCTCCATCGTGACATTCACAGTGTGTGCATTCGCCCTCAAGCCACGATTGACCGTCCAAAAACAACTGATTTAGGATGGTGGACAGGCATGTGTTTCGCGTTTCCTTCTCTTCGCCGCATGTATTATGGCATATTTTGTGCCCAGCTAAACATTCACAGATCTGACACGGTTCAATCCATGTTGTGTTCGTCACATTGACCTTACAATCAGGCTCCGGAATGCACTGATAGAGTGGACAACATTCACCTGGCTGATCGTGATGGCCATGCTTCACAAGAATCAGGACTTGGCTCACCGAGCAAATCGGTCTATCACAGCTATTCTTGCAAATACACTTCTGCGGTGGACAACATTCATTGGTCGGCGGAGTGATAGTGGTGGAATCAGTTGCATTAACTTCTTCCGCTGTTTCTCGTCTCCACTTGTGGTGATTATGACTGTAGGCATGATAGCGATCATCAATTGGTACCAAACTCTTATAGTCACCAGGCACAATTTTGATGGATTCACGGCGTTTGTATTGAAGACTTCGCTTAACAAGCGTTCGATTCTCTTGATTCTGATCCTTTTCACTTGGCTCCACGTAAAAGTGATCAGACGTGACATGTCGTCGATTTTGATGCTCAATTTTCACAACATTATCATCTTCGATTTCTTCATCCTCAAAGATGGCTGCATCGGCTGCAGCTTCTTCGTCTGCCGCCAAGTCTTGTTGGACACCTAAATTTATGTCTTCATCCTCGTTAGCAATATCATCAAAACCAGGCCGAAAGTGGGCATCGACGGCTAGACTATCTTCAGGACATTGTATCGGTGCACATTGGATCGTTCTGCAATCGAGTTGATCTGAAAGGAAAATTGGGGACACGGTTTAGTGTTATGATTCAAGCCAGTTTTGAATAAGAAGATTTAGTATAGAATCAATTTTTCATGCTTGATATTAGTTTAGGCATTGTCACTTGAGTATTAGTCTACAAAAGGATGATAGATTGGGTCAAATATCAATCAGTATTCAAGTCTGCGCTTGAAGGCGGACCTCCAGAGATTGAAGACATTTGCGGTCTTGAGGAAGCCGTTGGAACCCTTACATTGGCGCTGCAAGGTCTGCATGTTGTTCAACGAAGCCTAGGAGGAAGTATAAGTCCCCATGGTGAAACAATGACATAGTGAAGCTGCGGAAGGAGTGTAGGAAGTCCTTCAATCAGGCTAAAGAACGCAATGACTGGCCTTCTTATAAAATAAAACTGAAGGAGTTCAAATGCTCGATCAGAAAGGCCAAACGCACCTCTTGGAGAAGTTTCTGTGCAGAAATAGAAAACTTCAAGGATATCAGTCGTCTGCGTAAAGTCATGACGAGCTTTCCCTATTTTTTAGGGTGTGTTAAAGACGCAAATGGAGTCTGGACGAAATCCAGCTTCGAGACGTTGTCGGCAAACAAGCAGAAAGATTGGGTGTCCCTATCAATGATTTCTGCCGAAGTTGCAGATCAGAGGATGAGGAAGAAACAATCCAACACTTTCTGTGCGAATGCCCAGCATTGTGCAGGAAGCGCATGCAAACCATGGGCTCGCCCTTCCTGGACAACCTCACGGAGGTAGCTAATCTAGATCTAGATTAGCTGCATAGCTGGCTTCAAACGAGAATCTGGATGGTTATCGGTATCCCGCAGGTTCTATTGCCGTTCTTATGTTCTGTGGTACCACAATGTGCATATCATGGCCTAAGTGAGCCATCTTTGGATAAAGGTGGCTGCCACTACAATCAACCAACTAACCAATTAGTCTACGTTTGAAAGAAAAACTCTTTTCAAGGATGTGACATGGCAAAGGCAAACTATTTCACTTTCCAGCAGCATCATACTCATTCCTGATGTGAATCAAAAGTAGTAATACCAATGAAAAATTTGATCCTATATTCATATCTTCTTGCTACGAACGAATATCCAATAATTTTCCACATCAATCACAATCGAAAATCTTTGGCAAGAAGCATGCGTAGCTCATCTAAAATCACCCTATTCTGCTACATATCCTTTCCTGTTTCGTTTGAACAGTAACGTCAGCTATCTTTTCATCTGCCACGGCTTAGTGAAAATTAATCACATATGCCCGAGGAAGTGTAAAATTAGCAATCAAGGCGAGCCCATATTTTCACCCTTATACATATATGTATGTGTATGGTATTTGCGAATGATAACAGGAACGAAGGAGCGTGAAAAAATGTCACTGTGTATTTGACTTATGGTCTCAAAAAAGTCCTATTTAATTTACGTGATGTGTTTAGACAATTTTCGTAATTTGATGGTGACTTCCAAGCCATACGATGTTCCATTTTTATCTGAGTGCATTCACATGAACGCCCTTTTGCATCCTTGCTGCTATCATCTTCAAAGTATAAAGATATATATTGCAAATAATTGTTGGCAAGTCATGAATTGTGCCACAAATCGCTTGCGGATCTCATACATCCTTCGGAAGATTGCAACCGAAGTAGACCATAAACTGTCAATTGCATTGGAGAAAGTTTCGGTTGCATAGGTCAGATAAGATGCTTTCTTTCTCTGAAAGTTGCTTCTTTCCTATCCAATACAAAAGACTCAAGCATGATACGAAAAATAGAAGAGGTCAGTTAAGGAGGTTTGATTAGTTTGAAAATAGACTTTTTAATCAGGATAAATTCAGGCAAAGCATTAAGAAAGCTAAATGTGAATCAGCATTGTCTGAATTGAATTCAATAGGAGCTTTTACTTATCCTTAAATGGAGTTCAACATCCTACGTTTTCATATCTTTAATGCCAAAATAAACTAATTACTAAATACACAATTATTTTCTGTTCCTCGTGACTAATCAAAAGACAACGTTTTGAATGTCTCAAGGCAATATTTGAGATGAAATCCTGAAGAAAATGCGGGTATAGTAATTTTCCAACTGACAGTACTTTCTTCGTTACAAAGAAAAGTTGCGTAAGTACTCGTGAAGTTGAAATTACGGAAACGACTCCTCGGGCATTGATTAGTTGCCTGGACATTTTCTAATTTAGGTCCTGTCGTCGACAAAAGTATATTTTTGCTGCTTGCTCTATCTCATCTCGGAAATCTTAAAACAGCTAAATGACCGAATGAAAGCCATCAAATATTTTCGCAAGAGAAGGAGATGAACCATTTCTCTGACTTGGGTGTCTATGTAATTAGGAGTCTTGAGCTTGAATGCCATTTTTTCGGGGGAGGGATTCGACCTTGACAAAATGTCATATTGAGTAAATTTCGGTGATAGTGAGACTTCAATCAAGATTTTGTCAGCATGAAAACATTCTATGTTTTGATTGAAGAGCATAGCCGAGGAGAATACAGCTTATATAAAGGAACAGGGAGTGAAATGGCTTCCGGAAATATTATACTAATCCAAGTTAACAAAAAAAATGACTGGGGAGACGCGATTTAATGGATTTTTCTCGGTGCGAGTGCTGCATGCAAACAGAAGGACTACTTTATAAAGTACATTACATAAGACTGATGGAATGAAATATGTTTTGCCTCCGTTGTTCTCTGTTTTTATTATTCTTTTTGTCAGAACAAACACAACTAACCTACGAATAATGCCTTTAAGAATATGCACACACGATGTTTTTCCATAAAAGATGGCCTATATTTTCTGTGGAAATTTTTTTCTCTCATTTTCTCGAAAATGATAAGACTGCTAAGGATATCTTGGATCTTGTGCTAAATTATATTTAGAAGAGAAATGAATGAATAAGAATATGTTGAATCCCACTGTCTTCTGCTTTGAAGTTTTTTATCCCTATATGTGGAATCATTTTTTCTTACCCCGTAAAGTTAACTCCACAACTTTTGAGATTACAAATTAATTCTTTCCAAAAAAATAAACTTGAAAACTTTCGATTCTGGCAGTTTACAATTCGACAACTTCGATCCCAAGAAAGTTTACCGCACCTATATTTTAATTGGTAAAAATCTTTTTAATTTTGTCTTTGCCAGGATTCTATTTTTTCCACAAGTACACTCTTATACATGGTCCTTTCCGATTTAGTATGTTTCGTTTAGAAAAATTGAAAAAAAATTGTTCTCCGTAGAATAACACATTTAGAAAGTCAGCATTTTCGCCGTTGCTACTCAATTGTGTCCTTCTCGTGAGTTCATATGAAAGATCTCGTTTCTAAAATAATTGATGCAAGGATCAATTCCATATTCATTGCTCCAGTCGCATCTTCTGTAGTTTTAGGTTAAAAAAACCTTCGCAGCCAACCTATTTTTAGATTTCCTACTTTTTGTAGGATATGTTTTCCTTTGCAACTTTTGGTGCGACTCAAATTTTTAATAAGGTGTTTAACTGCCAGGTACAGACAACAATAAATCGAAGAAAATGTGTCTCATACGGATCCTTCCATCCACATTTTAAACTTATTAGATTATTGGAATGCTCTTCTAATAAAATATTGCCTAAATTGCCTTTGAAAATCCTTAAATCTGATGTCAAAACATCAAAAAATTTCAAATTATTCCAGACTGTTATCATACATTTATTTGAGACAAAGCCTAATAAGTTTTCCATGATTCCAGTGGACATAGACAACATCCAATCTCCTTGGATCCCTTTCAAAATTTTTCCCAGAAATACGACGTCTTGGAAAATATACGGAAGAAGCAAATAAAAAAAAACAGATATAGGAAAAATCATCTCTCCAGGCATAAAATCGAAACAACAAAAGATCCATCATCTCATGATATATATATTTTGTCAAATTTCTGATTTTCTCGAATATGTTCTACACATGTTACATTTTTGAATACATCAACACAAACATTTGCTTCAGACATTAAATCCTTACAGATTTTTTTTTCATCAGCTTCTTCTTCTTCTATTCCTATTTCGGCCGGCAAAGAAATTTCCATCGTATCCATGTTATTTTTTTTCAATTTACTGCATATGGAAGCCACCATATTGTGTAGATATGGATGTGTATCCATCTGTGCCAAATAGTACTGAACGTATTCAGAAATATGGATTCTTGTCCTTGAACCCTTTTTTTCCTATGGAAAAATGTATAGTTGACTTTTTTCTCGTTTGCCCAATCGTTCACAGCACAACAGAAGTGTTGGATGGTGAAAGGATAATATATTGGCTATGGGACAATTCTGTATAAGCATTTTGTATCAAATACAAAACGAATGCAGTCGAGGACATATGTATCTATCTGTCTATGAAGGATTTCATCCAGCATTTATGTTAAAAAGAAGCTACAGCAAAAGCCAAAAAGAAATAATTTACTTCTAGAATTTGTTGTAGAAAGAGCAGACAGAAAAAGGACATCCTACGCTAGTTTGTTTGTGTTTCTCCATCATGCTTGTTTTGAACGCTTTTGTAAAATGACCTTTTGCAGTTAAAGTCGAAATTCTTTTGACAAGAAATGTGATAGTTAATACTTATGTTAGGTGGAACATAAAGTCCTTTCTATCAGATAAAACACCTCTTAGGTACATGTATGCAAAATAAGTTGATGCAAACATAAATTATATCGATTTAAAACGAAAGGATGATAGTCTTTCATAATCCTTACTAGGAATAGTCGATCAGATCTATAAAAAATTCAATTTGCATTGTAAACCGTTGAGAAGGGTTCATGTTAAACATACGATTGAGTTTTCAAAAGAATTGCAGTTGTATGCAACTTCAAAGCATACAAATAAAAATATCTACTCTAATCCTATAAAAGGATGTCATTCTCGTTACAACTTTACTACCAGAATCGTGAAAAGCAACTCAAATAGTAAACAGGATTCTATCGATTGCTTGTAGGGCAAAGCGAAAGAAATCCACACAGTCTCAAATAAACTCTTTTTTTTAAAAAAAATTTAGACAGGGTATGTTGAACTCAACTATATATTTCTAGGAGCCAACCAATTGCATGATCTATGAGTTACTATCAAAGGAATAGAACCAAACACCTGGATAAAAGCTAATACATAGTGACGAGTTGAAAGTCACTCATGTAAAAGATAGAAATCCTGATCCAATTATTCCATTTAGTTTACTGCAAGTAAACGTAGAGTTGATGGCAAGTTAACTTGTTTCGTGTGATCCAAATTTGAATGGGGGTGGATGAAACTGAAAGAACTACATTGAAAAGCAGACATTGACCTCACACATAAAGGACTTTTACAAACCCACTCACTTTCTTTTTCACGTTGCGCTCCTTTCTCACACTATGAAGGTATGAATCAACAAAATAGCTTTCGATTTCTTGAAGACGAAAGAAATCGTACGGATGATAGCTAACCAAACAAGGAGTGGGCTCACCTTGAAAAATATTCTGTTCACTTTGCAAGACTGAGCGTTGAATATTTTATTAGCCTCTGTTAGATCTTCAGGAATAAACGATCAAAGAGTATTTCTTTTGGTGAATTTAACTAGACAGAATCCTGGAAATGATTTGTCGGATAGAATTTTTCATGAAAGGGTAACGAATGAAGGTGATGATGGTGGACTGAGAAAACGAGCACATCAAGGTGTGATGTTTTTGTTCTGGCTTATTTCGATTTGTTGGAAAGTTTTTCGGCAAAATGGGTTTTCAAATCTAGACATCAGAAAAGGTCGTTTTGAGTGTAAGTTTTGGCGTTGATGTTGAAAGTTGTTGAAGTTTTTTGTAAGAATTGTACAATTAGGTTTTTAACGATAATTTTTTAAAAAATATCGAAAAAAGGTGTTTTAAAAACAGTCTGCAGCTGTAAGGGTTATCTCAATCTTTGGTTTTTATTTTCGAAACAAAATTTTATTCAAGAAAAATCTTCAGTCGGATACTACAATAGATGATTTCCTGCGAAGCGAATACATAAAATCTAATGTAATTACACGAAATACTTGCATGTGCTTTCAATTAAACTTTCAGTGCTTCCTTGATTTTAGCTTTAATCAATTTTCACAAAAATTTTGGTCGTAGTTATTCAGCCATTTGTGATGAAGAAATTGGACGGAGTCTGTGCTATGTTAATTTCTCGCTCAACATGTTACCAAACACCTCGAACTTCACAGTGAAGGCACTATGTTGATTTTGTTGCCAGTCAATTAGCCCCAAAGAGATTGATGCCACTATGTCGTTCGACTTCTTAGCAATGTTCATCACATTAGGTCTTCTGTGCACATATATGTATATAGACAACGTGATAATTGGCAGGAGAAGCGTCCGTTAGAAGTGTTGTCGAATGCAATGTCTTCGATACATTATCAAAAATATATGTGGTTTATATTGTATTAGGGATAATGATAAGTTAGAGAAACGGATCAGAACAAATGGTGCGGCAACTCAAATCAAGCATTGGTCTACTAAATGAATTATATCCAACAAACGTGCCCTTTAGTTTAAAGATTCTAGCTTAATTTGACCTTTGCATTGTTTACGATGTAACATTCTCTGTACGTGGCCAGCACGTACATAATCGGCTGAAGGCCTCACCAAATTGAGCGCCACTCGACCGGAAGTTTACGTGGCGATCTATCATGCGGAAAATGCCTAAAACGTTGACCGTATAGAAGTGGTCCAATTAATTATTATTTTTGTCGACCTGACATTCACTGAGTCGTAGGTGAATTAAGAGAAATATGATATTTTGGATCATGCGGTCTATTCTTACGAAATAAAATCCTCCTGAATATTGAAGGCTGTTTGAATTGATACTATTTCTTCTCCGTTTCAAAGTATCCATCTACAGCAACCCTCATTCTTATCAATCATCATCTATCAATCGAATCCAATAGAACAAATTAATTCTCACGCCAAAAAGTACAAACACCGCCACCACTATCGCTACCAATACACCATGAACTCCCTCTCATCATCAAAACGCTTGACATTGACATGCTACACCCAATCTGATGCGATGACAACAAAAAATTGATGATGGTGACAGTGGCGGCGTCAAAGACGATAGGAACAAATTTATATTGGATGGAAAATATTGAAATATCGTTATAAATACGCGGACGTTGCCTGTCAACTGTTTAAAAAATTAGTAATGTAGAGCGAAATAAAAGTAGCACACACACACACAATATTGCTGCGAGTTTCTTTGATTTGATTGATGTCTAAATTGAGGTCGATTTTCTGATGACCTCAAAGACTTTTGCTTTTCTTTACATCTTTTAATTTGGATGGCACATAACGTTTGGGTGAATTATTGCATTTTAATTTTTGATGAAATCGTGTACACGAGATTTTGTGATTGATTTTTGATTTGGTATATGCTGGATACCATCACACATTCACATATGTATATCAATTCGATGAATTTTCATCAATTTAAATTCTTCGATGCATTACTTTCTATGTGTAAGAAGTGGCATCAACTTTTGGACTAGGGCATATTCGCGAAGGAATTCAATACGGGTCAATGAATGGGTTAAGGTCACATTTTTATCAATTTAGACGTGAATTGATTCTTTGATTTATACGTTTGTCTATCATTTGATTTGATTAACTGAAATCAACACAAATAATTTATAGCTTCGAAAATTCGTTGGTTGTTTGCATTTTTACACTAGCAAAATAGACAAGGGCGGATCTGTTTTCAGTTGACGTTGAGGAGGAGGCACACTGATTTTTGCAGGAAAAGTTGTGGAATAACTCGTATAACAATAATTGATCCATACTCCCTCTCAAAAAAGTCGGGAACATTAAAAATAAATCGAAATGTTTAAAAATATAAAAAAAATCGGTTTTTCCCACTTTTCGCATTCCTAACTTTAAAACGGTTTATTTTAGAGCAAAATTACGTGAAAATAAAAGTTGCGTAATAACATTTTCTTCAAGATAGGATTGGTTTAACATTTTGAAACATTTAACCCTTGCCACAAAATAGCAATAAATATAAAAAATAAGAGAGAAAAAAGCATTATTTTACTAATTTTTTTACCATTTAGAAATCGGTTTTGTAGATTGCCTATAATAATTGTGCAATCTAAGTTTATTTAAAAAAAAATGAAATTTTTTGAAACCTTGCAAGTTAGAAACCGAAGCTGATAGAAGTTTGAAGTTTTTTTCACATATGAAACAGCACTTCACCTATCAAATGCATTTTACAAAATTAAAATCGGATTATTAGATCAGCCTCAGGAATTTCTGCTAAACTTGGTAATCAACTCTAAAACAGTGTTGGGTGGCTGCTGATAAATTTCAAACTTGTATAAACTTAAGTGGCTGCCTTGCAAGCTTTCAAAGTTTTTTAAATTTTTTCAAATAAATTTAGATTGCACAATTATTATGGGCCATCTACCGAATTGATTTTGATGAAATTGTGTGTGCTATTTCATTATATTGTAAAGATTTTCTAGACGAACTACGAAGGTCCTTAGTGGATTCTCAGTGGTAAAAAAATTAAATGGAAAAAAGCTTTTATCCCTTTTTAAATTTAAGCTATTTTTCGGCAACGGTCAAATGTTTAATTTTTTAATAAATCCGCAACTTTTATTCCCACTTAACTTTGCTATAAAATGAACCGTTTTAAAGTTGAAGTGAGGAAATTAGTAAAAAAACGATTTTAAAAAAAAAAAATAAACTTTTTGAATTTTTTGAGATGGAGAATAACTCAATTATTGTCTTACGAGGTTTTCCACAACTTTTCCTGCAGAAATCAGTGTACCTCCCCCCCTCAACAGCCAAATATTGTCGTTTTTTGACAGATCCGACTGGCCTAAAAGGACTTTCATGGTACTGTGATGTAACCAAAATTATTTTGATCGGATTAGTTGATTTGTGGTTATTTTGAGTCCTCAAATTTGTGAGTTTTATGAAAATAAGATTTCGCATAGAGTGAATTTTTTAAACAGATAGCAATTCCTTTTTGAATTTCACTTTGCAGTAATTTTTCATGCTTCTACATGTTGTGAGGAATTCCCTACAAAAAGGCCTTTTTATTTCCTTAACGCATTAAAAAGAATTTTGATGATTGACGGTCATCATGAATTTTCAGGGGTTGTGAGAAATCTGGGACGGTTCAGACAGGATTTAATTCAGCAGCTAGTACACAATGACTTTACTTTCGATCAAAGCTCGATAAATTAAAATCCGCAGAACAGCAATACCGAAAGATAGCTGATAAAACTCTAGAAAACTTCTCAATACCACAGAAATTAATGGTTCTTCTTCTGTAAAATTTATTTCCCTCGATGTCTTGAATAGACCATTGAGTAACTATCGGTAAAATCATTTGTTCAATCTTTTTGAATAATTTTCGGGACTTTCTTGTAAGTGGTCAGTTTCTTTTTACTTCAATGAAACCTTTTGGTTAGTTTAAACAGATGCGTTAAAAAAGCATACTAGGTACTTGTTTTCATTTGCAGGACACTCCGTTACAAGCAAATTTCAAACACAAAGATTGAGGCTTGGATAAATTGTTTTTCATTTAGATACCAAAATTTTGTTGCATTCACCCCATTTAAAATATCCGAAACGTTTTATTTTTGCAGTAATATTTTTTTTTAATATAAAAATGCAGACTCAGGAAGGATTACTAGCTCTTCTCTGGCATACTAGAATATAGCATCGAACACTATGGTCGTTTCATGGATATGCAAAGGACACTTATCAAAGCACCGTGGATGAATATTCATAAAATATGTTAAGCATGTTTCACGATCTTATTTCTATCTATGGATAAAATAATTTTGAAGGACATCCCTTCATTTTGTGATTGCAAGTTCTCAAGAAAATTTGCATACGTGTTTTCTAAAATAGATTTTCTGTTTCCATCAATATTTTAAAAATTGAAGCAGGTGAGATTTCTTTTGATACAAAAAAAAAACAGAATATGCTATATAAATTCTGATTTCTTAAACCATACATAGATTTTCATGTGTACTAGACTATTTTTAAAGCTTTGACATGTTATAAATATGATAAAAATAGTAATTAGGAACATCAGAAAATATCGATTAAAAGGTTGATACCGTTCCAACAACTTCAGTGCAAAAAAGGGAGAAACAATCAATTTTGAATTGTATCATAATTTTCACGTAATCTGCACAGTTTTTATCGTGCAACAAACATCAAACCACAATTTCTGTTCAATATAATACCTAATAAAATATATCCACCCTCTTTCCCTTAAATCCAATCTGGCTGATGTAATCACATCAAGTTTCTTAATGAGACATCAATCTTATTACCGAAATTCAGCCCAAAATACGAGCAAAAAGTCAATCCAAATTCGTCTACCATCAACAG
This sequence comes from Oxycera nigricornis, assembly GCA_963942545.1. Lineage (NCBI taxonomy): Eukaryota > Metazoa > Arthropoda > Insecta > Diptera > Stratiomyidae > Oxycera > Oxycera nigricornis. The sequence goes on from OZ012663.1 coordinate 98,930,069, forward strand.
GGGTGGGAAAAACTCAGCTCATATAACAATTCGTTGTTTATGTCCTGAAGCAAATAAACGTTTATTGTGTGTACCACAGCAACAGGACTGAATAATCAATCATCGTATCCTTCTTGATGGCACTACGAAATTTTACGTTGAGTAAACATTGTAAAATACGCCTTCATTATCTTTTTGGTAATTTCGAAAAGCCAATCATGTGCTTGTTTCAGCCCCAATTATGAATAGAACATATATGTATGTGAGTACGAGTACATACTGGGAAAAAGTGACATGAATGATTGATTAGGCAAGCAAAAGTAAAAATATTGATTAATTAATTGCGACATGTGTGTTGGGTTACATATTGTTTGGAAGTGTTTTTTACGGCAAGTCTGATTGGAAGATTAGATCGTAATTTTCCAAATTGAGGATATCTAGTGAGTGCCATATTCCAGCCTCTGCCGTGGTACTAAGTAAAAACAAGTATTCTTTTATTGTTGATTAAAAATCGAATAAGCGTAATTAACTCATCTCTTTTGAATCAATTTGGGTGAGGCGTCGTAATGATCAAATCCAAAAATTACATGCCCTTCGATCCCTTTGTAAGTATTTTTGAGATTTAGACGAGCCTCCTTTCTTTGTTACGTAAGGTGTTATTTTTATATTTAGTATAGAACATTGATTCCTCATTATTTATTTAATTTTTTTCAATATTTAGGTTTCATTGTTGGTACAGAGAACTTATAACTCCATTAGTCTTTTTCCGAAAACTGGAGTAAAATTTTGTAAAGAACCATCATTGCAAGATTCAAAATTTTGTTGGGGAAAATTTTCTGTACGATTCAAACAGCTATAAATAGCGTCAGTTTCCTTTGAATAGAGTGTGGCAAAGTCCTTGAAGTAATTATGTCCTTTAAGTGCTTGAATTTCAACGAAATGTTCTGATGTTGCATTTTCTTCACCAATTCTGAATGAAGTAAATGCTAACCCATTTTCAACACCTTTACTGCCGCGTTCAGAAGTAATAAAGCACCATTTCTAGCAAAAGTCATAATTAAGGTTAATCGTTCCTAAACATTTCCTGAGTTGTGAACTAGAAAAGTGTCCTTGAGTGTTTGATAATGGCATCAGTGCCGTTGCTGAACGTAATTAGTACATTTTTAGTGGGTTTATGATGTGCAACATTGTGATTTATGAAAGTAATTGAATTTTGTGGTTAGGTAACAAACGTTACTATAGTTTAATGATTATTATTTGAAATTTTAACAAGCTGCGAAGTGCGACCCTTGAAGTCCACACGGTCAACTTCCCAGTAATATCTGGATAAACATTAAAAATATTAAACAATAATAATTTTGAAAATAATACTACTTTAAATAATAATAATGAGAGGTAGGTATTCATAGCAGTAACAGGAATGAGTTAATATTAATCATATCATCTACGGGAGCATCCATTAATTATTTAAGGCTTTTGGTGGATGGGTGATGATGATTGATTACCACAAATGCAAATTTGATTGAAATTTTGATGGTTTTCATAATTAAAGCCGCTTTTTTTAATTAAAAGACTGCAAAAACTATTAAAAATCTGCTCAAATTATCCAAACATTTTAAAACTTTGATTGACTTTACAACAAAGTCTTTAGAATAAAAGATATAAGGTAATATCGGAAAAATCCTTTTCATATGGTAACTTTGAATGAATTTTTTTTAATTGAATTTTTTTCAGAATCCTGAAAAACTTTTGCTAGTTTCTTTTCAAAAACTGATAGAAATGTATAAATTTTATAAATATTTATTACTATGTTGTGCAAATCAGGTTAAAAAATATTTTTTATGGAAAAAACCCTAAGTTTTTCATTTTCTTCTAATAAATTAAAAAAGCCGCTGAAACGGATTTTTTTAATGTTAAAATAATCAAAAAAAATTTAAAACACGTCAATTGACACCTTAATGATGCAAATATTATATCTAGTTCGTGAGATATAGTGAACGGAAGAAAAGACCTTGAAGATCATGATGACTGTTAATGGTTTTTTATTTTTTATTTAATGTTTTTTGTTATCATGAGTAAACGTTTTGATGTTGTTTTTACAAGCATTGCTTGAAGTATATAAATTTTATAAAAATTGAATACTATCTTCCGTAAATCAGGTTAAAAATTTATTGTTTATAAAAAAAACCTAATTTTTTGCACTGTTTTTTTCTTAAATTAAAAAACGGCTTCACCAATTTTTTAAAAATTGGATAGATTCACAAAAATATTGATACGCGTTGATTGACACCTTAACCATGCAGATCGTGTGTTTGGCTCGCGAGATATAACGCATGACAGAAATGACTTTCAAATGGGCAAAACAACAACCCCCCCCCCCACGACCGAAGTATCCCAAAAACTAATCAGCTCTTAAGATTGTAAAGACGCTTCGATTGACCTCTTAACGAAGTCGATAGGACTTTGTTTACGTGAGTTATGCTCGTAGAAAAAACTGTCACCGAACGTACGTACGTACGTACGTACACACATACACATCTCCCTTTCTAAAAACACTTTATATATACTCTATAGACCTCAAAACGTAAAGAAATGTTGAAAATTTCAATTTCGATTTTCGAGGCGATTACAAAAACTTCCCATGTACTGGGAAGTTAAAAAAGAAAATTTCTCATAAAAAATAGAGAAAATCTTATTAAAAAATCAGCTTGTCCCCTTGTAAAAGTTTCCAACAAATCACGCAAAATTTTACAACTGATTGATTGACTCGTTTTAATTTATTTACAATTGATTATATATCAAAACACTTCACGCGGAATATCTAATTAAGATTTATGGCTAAGTTAATAAAGTTTTTTCAAGTATTTGACTCATATTTTCTCGTTGTATATGATTTGTACCCACTACGGTACTGAAATTGGAAATATCTCAACACCCTACTTTACAAACATCCCTTATCAAAGAAATGTAAAATTCAGATACCCATCAAATTGTTCACAAACAATATTTATTACTGAAATTAAGATCAACATCAGTCAATCTTGTCAATCATCCTTAGACTATAAATCATTTATCCGGTTGCGTCTCATCGTGGAAAATGTAAATATATATTCAAGGATCTCAACCTCAACCAAACAGCAAAAATGATTGACCTTGTCAAAAAAAATATTTTCCAATCGAAAAATGATGTCTAATGAAAATTGCTGCAATATTATTTTGAATTTATGAACGATTTGAGAGTTTTCAAAATCAATTCAATGTCAGTCGTATTTTTCAGCCAGTTTTTTTTTCGAAATACATTTCTTTCAGGAGTCTCATAATGAAAATCTCACTGAAATCTTGTAGAACTTCTCAACAATGATTATTCACGCTATTTGATTCGCGCTTCCATCATGTTACCACTCAAGAAAAGTTATGATGGATACCGCGCGTTTTGATGGATATACCTGATATTTAAAGGAAACAAAACAAGAAGAAGAAAAGTGGATTGGTTTGAGCTGTGAAGGGATCTGTCAAATAACTTTTTCTTTCCACATCAAATACAATTGAGGTGACACATTATTTCTTTATAAATCAATGGATGGGCGGAAATCTTTATGGTTTTTGATGAGGTTTATGCAAAGTGCTCAATTGTTGATGTGGTGCGAATTGATGGTATAAGGTCCTTTACCAGTGAATTTATGATTTTCTTTAGAGTTTGTTAGTGAAATGTGGTTTATAGAGATTTTTATTACTGGTTTCCTGAAGAAAGATTATTTTTATTTATGTGGGACATACACCTAGCAAAGACAACAAAATGTTTTAAGGTGCCCTTTGCCTCAAATTTCATAATTTTGATGAGCATGTTTGCAATTAGTTGTGCAAAAAAATAGCAGTTTTTCAATTTATAACTGATAATGATGCAAAAACATATATTTCATAGGGGAGAAAATAGCAATATTAAATTTCTAAATTCATAGTTTATTGCATAGCCCTTGTTGGCTATTACTTTAGCACATCGACGTGACATTGACTCTACCAAAATTTGACATCGTTCCGTGGTTATAGAATTCCATGCAAACTCCACCACCCGCCAAAGATCATTTACTGTTTTTGGCTTTGTGTGAAAAACAGCCTGTTTAACATCAGTCCATAAGTTCTCTATGGGGTTGAGGTCAGGAGATTGAGCTGGCCAGTCCATAACTTCAATCCTATTGGTCGAAAACCAAGTCTTGGCTAAACGACTGGTGTGTTTAGGATCGTTATCGTGCATAAGGACCCATTTCAAGTAACATGATATTTTCCAATATGTCTACGTAAATTTTGGCGCCCATCGTGGGTTTGATGCAAAACATGGGGACAGGGCCGTAAAATGAAAACGAGCCCCAAACATTGATTTTTGCCCCTCCATGCTTAACTGTCTTCGTGGTATACCGTGGATCATAAGAAGCATTTGGCAGTCTTTTTATGTATTGTTTCCTTCCCGGACACCAAAATAATACAACTTTTGATTCATCAGTCCAAAGTATATTCCTCCATTTGGAAGCAGGCCAGTCCTTATGATTTCGTGCAAATTTTAACCAGTTTCGAGCGTGTCTTTCTTTTAGTAATGGTGTTTTCGTCGGACTTCCACCTTTTAATTTGGCGTTAATAAGGGTTCTTCTGATTGTCTTCATAAAAATTTATGTGTGATTTTTTCTCTTCAATTTTATTAATATATTATAATTGTCATTGATAATCTCCAGAAAACCATGTAATATCGATTGTTTGTTGTCCCTTTTTTCGCCAATTCTTATATTGAAAATCGTTTGAAGCCAACACAAACCTCAAACTATGGTTGAAATGCATAATGTGCTGAAAAATCAAATCGAACGCAAAATTCGACATTCCAAAAATTATTCACCCCTAAAAGCTTAGGCGCCAAATAGTTTAAATTTACATAAATCAATTTTATCGTACATTTAGATACCATCTGAAATGACCAAATATAGTATTCCGTGCACAACATATGTACCATAAAAAACAGAGTGCGTCACGTATTTGTGTATACACATTAATTCCCACGTTAGTTCAATATTTATTCTGCATTTGTCAGAAATCAACAACAAATAAGCATTCAAATTGCTTAAAATGAATGTTCGCTACTTAAGCTGATATTTCCGTGATCCATCAAAATCAATATCGAAGCAGTTGATTTTTAGTAGAGATACATGTACATATATGTATGTTTCCGAAGAAAGAAAAACAACAATCTTTAAAAAACACTTTTTTACACACTGTGGCTGTTTTTTTTGTACACCTATATGCAAATAATCGGAGACATGATAATTTGTTTTTCTGTCTATGGTTCATGGTTTCTTTTGAACGGGCGCCTACCTAATGTTGTTGCTGCTGCCAACCATGGATACTATCTAATTATTTTTGCAAACACATCTACTAGTTTTTCTTATATTTTTGCTACCAAAATGTTTTTTTCTTCTTAAACTTGGCGCCACTTGGTCGGGTTTACCGTTATTATCCGTATTACCCATGCTTAAAAAGCATATAAAAAAGTATAAATTTGAATGCGTATAAAGAAAAGGTGCTGTAGATACAATATCGGTTTGAATAGCTACATGAACACATACGATAAATGCTTGGGGCCTAGATGTGATCATGACCGTAGTTATTGTGGCTCAGACCGCAAGAATTAATCTCTTTTGAAGGTATTTACATAATTTCCAATCACTACTGAATTATGTGTGACGAATACCAATAAGTTAATCGTATAAAAAGTCGATCGAGTTTCAGATAAATTAGATATATACTAGATGGTGCGGTTGAAGGTTGTTGTTGTTGAAGATTTTTGACCATCAAATTTTTTCATGAACGGAAATATTTGGACCTTTGCCATTTGAAATATCAATCAGTCAATAGAAAAAAAACTAGGAACATATCATACACTTTTAAAAGTTGATGGTACATTCGATACAATTCTATTCCTTTTTAAGTAACAATCTACCACATGAAAAAGACATCAATCAGTAAATTACGACGGAAAATTGCATTGCCAATTTACCAAAAACTCATCTGCTTAGCCGTCGTGAGTACAAATCACCAATTTCCCTTTGGGAACCTTCAACCACATTGCTTTGCAATAAAGCATCTATTTTATCCATTGCATCAGCTTCATAGATTCCACTTCAGCAATCATCCTGAATTCTGTGTCAACGATTCCTACTTCAATTGCTTCTACTTATATACGCTCATGCACTAGCATCCTTAGTCCTCAATGCAATATAACACACATTGCACAGACAGTACCGACATTCTCTATGGCTATTCGCTAACGAGAAGAAGAATATTTCTACTGAATGACTAATAAGTTTCCACGATATGAACAGGTAATTACATTTCATATACGATTCCCGTGTTCATGTTCAAACATATGTGTAAGTTGAAGATACTTTCATCTGTAGAAGCAAGCGTACCATTCCTGGCAAATTCCATCTGCATATTCATTTTCATAATCATTTACATTACATTCAGTTGAGATTCTTGAGTAATTGCTGGCGCGATATTTGAAATTATGGCTGCTGCATGAGCTGGTGTTGTTGAAATATAATATGTTATTATAAAAAAGTGCGGAGAATCAGAAATAAAATATCCTCACACAAAAAAATAATCATACAATATTATTTTTACTCATTTAACTTCTATATGTAGGTAGTATCTGTAATAACACACTTCTGAATCGTATTGTATCTTTTCCGTAGAGTCATTAGGATCATTCAAACACACTCTGGAGAAGTAATCCTTGAAAAAAATTCCGCTGCACCAGCAGTTAATTCTGCCAGGATGGTTTATTTTTATTTAGCAACTCCTGGACGAATTGAGCTGATTTATTACTAAACAGCCAGCTCAAGCTGTTCGCACTCACTGCACTTTCACGAAGCAGTTCTCTCATAAATATTAAGTTAAACCAGACTGAAGGAGTCCTTGAACCGTCTGGTAAATAGTTTGATATGAACGTTGCCAAGAAGCGGGGGTGTGAGATAGTTGAAATTGTTAAATATGTATGTTCATACATTTCGTTTAGTATTTAATTCAATACTAGATAAACTCTGCCTAGATAAACTGTCCCTTCTTTCTTCACGATTTTTTTAAATCTAACTTAAATTGTTACAGAAAATCGTGAAATTTTTAAGGGATCAACTGATTATTGTGTCTTCACTTTCATTTTAAAAAGTACAAGTTTATTTTTACAGCTACAGTCTGTACCGTAAGAACGTGGTCACATGTAACATGTAGAAAAAAATCTTAGCGATCTATTCCTTTTTCTATGACATAGAGGGCACCTCAATCCTCCATGCTTTATGGAAGGAATCAGCTATCAGTCGAATTCAGTCATTCTTCGAATGGTTTTTCAAAATGAGTCCTGCTTACGACTCGCACTTCGAGGCAATTTTTTATGTTCCCATGAAAAAGGATCTAAATTAACGCAAGCAGCTGCTACAAAATACATGGGGAAGTCCAAGCAGTTCGAAAGCAAGTGGGTAAATCGCTATAAAAAGGTCGGTAATGTCGATGATTTTCCTAATCGTGAAACAAGCAAAGTGACAAAAAAAGACGGAAAAAAATGTCCCAATTTTTTCGAAGGATCCAACTTTGTCTACGTGAAGGTGCTGTAAAATTGAAAGCAAAAAGTATCGGCATATCATACGGAACGATTCGTAGGCACTTGCTTGCAAATAAAGATAAATATAGGAGTACTTTGGAAAAGCCAATGTTAAGTGAAAAATACGTTGAAAAACGTGTGGCATGGGTGAAGGAAAACTTGGACCGTGATTGGAGTAATGTGATCTTTTCTAATGAATCTTCCTTTTGGGCATTTCCGAGAATCAAACCCTCGTGGACAACCTCTACTAGTAGACTGCTGTAATGGACTGTTAAACACCCGACAAGGACCATGTTTGGGGTGCTTCTCAAAAAAGATTTTCAGATCTTTGTTCTTGCTTACAGACAATTTGGATGCCAAAAAAATGAACAAAATCTATCGAAAGACTTTGTTACCATCTGCCAAGCAATGGTTCATCAGAAAAAATGAGAGCTGGATCCTTCAAGAGTACAACGACCCAAAACATCGGAGTCGAGCGTGTAGCGAGTGGAAAGGGCAAAATGGGGTTGATCAAATATTTATCTTCGAAAAAAAATTTTTCCTGATTGGAGCGCTTTGAAAAAATATTGTTACTTCAAGAAAAATTCTGAACTAGAACCAAAACAAAACTATATAAAAATTTAATTTGAATTTTGACCCTTCAAAATTTGTGATTTTTTTATTGAAGTTCGAGCAACAGTTGTGCCCCTCTTCAATACATTTGACCACTAATGCAACGCAGCCATAGATGGGTCTATATATATCACGTAACCTCAGCAAAAAAAAAGGTGTCAAAATTAGAACTTAATTACAAACCTTAATTGCGATCTTTTTATGCAGGTAGATTTCCAATCGCGAGCGATATTATGTCTTTGGAGATCCTTCAGGCATTTTCTCTCAGTCGATACCCTCCTTCCTTTGCTACTGACCGCAGTAGCTTCGATTGTACATTTTCCACATCTTGGTTGAGTTTTTGATCTTCAGGTTCCTGCAGAATCTAATCTAATTTCCTGCAATCTGTTCCCTCTTGAGTCGCCTCTATATTGTCCCAGTCGATGTTGTGTCCACCCCCAACGATGTGCCTGGCTACCATTGTTTTCGGCGACCCAGGGTCCCTTCCTTTCTTCCTAGCAAGTTCCACCTCTCTTTCATACCGACACCAGTTCCTTGGTTTGCCCTATGTAGGTTTTTCACAGTCAGGGCATAAAGAAATATAAATTCCATTAAATTCCTGTCTCAGTTTTTATCTTTGGCGGATCCTAGGATATTCTTTAGCTGATAAGTTCTGCTCAAAGAAACCATATCTATATGCAGATTATTCAACAGCTTCCTTATCTTCCCTCACACTGCCAAGTGTGTTGCTCCTATCCTTATTTTGGGGTCGTCATCTCCCCTTTGGAGACTGTTCAGTTCGTTTTCGTACATACGTCCGCCTTTTTTCCTGATGAGGATGGAAATCATGGACGGGTGGTAACCATTTTTGACGCCTTTGTCGAGTATGCTCTCTTTCTCTGTTTTAATCTTTTCAGGACTGAGATCCATCGCATATATACAGTGCGTATATGAGCGATGAATCATGGAATGAAAAGGGACCATTTTAGAAACGTAAGAATGGTTCGAATTAGAGAGAATCGTTCTCTGGGTGTGGGTGGGTTTCCTAAATATGTCGAGATCACTCTTTCCCTGTGATCTAATGATCTTCAAGTCCAAAAACGGAATTTCTCCTTCTTTTTCAACTTCCATTGAAAATTGTAAGTTTCGATGCGTTTTGTTCAGGTTTCCTAGAGTTTCTTCCGCTGCCTTTTTATGAGCAATGGCAAGGATGTCGTCCACATACCTCACCCAGAATCTTGACAATAACTTCTGCTCTTGTAGCTCTTGTTCAATCCTGAGCATGAAAAGTTCGCTTAAGAACGGGGAAAGGAGGTTGTTCATCGCTGCTCCTCTAGTTCCTTTGTAGAATCGTCCTCTAAAGGTGAGATATTTTTCGATCATGCAAAATCTAGCTGGTTTCATGTATAAGGTATCCTCGCTTTTCCATGCAAGGGAGGCTGGATCCTTGCTTAATAGCCATTCCTCCAAGTAAAGCAGGGCTTTCTTGACCGGGATGCTGGGATACAGAGCTTTCACATCACATGACACGATGCGTTCATCTAGCGCAATGTCTCCTACGTTACTCAGTTTTCCCACGAGATCCTCTCTGTTTCTTAGACATTTTGGATTGTTTAAATCACTAACGCAATTGATTCTTCACAATAGACATTTAGCGATGTTTTGAGTGGAAGAGTTTGTGGCAACAAACAAACATAATTTTCAGTAAAGTTGTTGTCAAAAATAGACCGGCAAGATACAGAAACATTGCAGCAATTCCCTTTGAAGGTTTCTTATTTATTTTTTGAGACCTTCAAACTGAAGTGCATCAAAACGAAATCAAACCGACCTGTCTGCGAACATAAAATGTATAATATATAACATAATTTAGATAACTATTATCCATGTTATTCCAGCAATCATTGCTCAGTACCTCATCATCCAACTGACCATGACTAATACCCGAAGTACCTGCAGAACATCTTAAAAATGATGTCAATTTGAAAGTGGCAAAGCATATTTTTCAGCGTAGTATCTGAGTCACTTAACACAAACCAGATACAATCATTTTGGATAGGCAATAAATAGCGTCAGTGCTCATCGGGTCTATGATGCATCTGAAGAAAACAATAATTACAAGTGATGTTGAGCAGACTCTAATTTTGAGTACGTCATAACCGAATTAAGCAATTTTTACAAATATGTCTCCCACCAGGCATCATCAGCTTCCGGATGATTCCGTAAAGTTTGGTTCGATTTCTTCGCTTATTCATTTTAATTGCTTACCAAAAGTTTAGTCACTCCTCAAACATGTCCATGAAAATTCCAGCGAAATTTGAAGATACATGACAAAAGATATTTTATCCGTCTATTCCTCTCTCGATGATCCAGTTCGGTTTATGCTGTATTCGTCATAAGATTGAGATATATAACAATCTTTAGCTGATCAATTTATTTTTGGGCTTCAACATTTCAATATTCATCAAATTCGGACTGAGTCATTCATATCTAGTCAGTGTTATTTTTCTCTTGAAAATAAGAAGGAGTCCATTGACCCAGATCTCTTTGCGATTGTAGAAAATAGCAATAATTAATTTTCTGCGATGAATACACAAGATGCAATTTGAATAGGAAACTGGTTGTAGAGTAATCATAGATTGTTGTTGAGATTTTTCGAAGCTTGTTGATTTTTTTTGTATAGATTAAGATGGGTTGGCGTCGTGCCTGCTTGAAGATTGATTGCAAGACAAATTGCAGAGTCGAAATGTTAGTGCTTTTTTTTCAAAAAAAATATTCTAAACGATGTATTTGTAACTTTGAGACAGATTGAATGTTGTGTTTAAAATGCGTTGAATAATGATAAGATGCATTGGATTTGAAGTGCAGATAGTGTTTGTTGTATAATATGTCAATTCTTTTTAAATCGGGTATAGCAGAAAATAAAAACAGACAGATTAGGTTCATAACACTGTTTTGTCCTTGGAGGGCAGAATTTTTCTTTTTTTTTGGAAGAAATTAACAACACTGTCTTTAGATTTAAATATACAAAACCCTGCTCATAGTATTTTTTCATAGTAGTCTATTTATTGTTTAGTCTTGTAAAACCAACAGAACTAACTGTTCTTAACATCTTTTCTAAATTTGTTCACCATCTTGTTGAAAAGTAAAGCCATAGCAATGAAACATGGGTCCATTTTTCTTAATCAATTAAACATTATTGAAATGATGATAGACAAAGGTCTTTTATGATGAACTTGGAACTTTTAAACTTCAAATAATCATCAGTTCATCGTTTTGTCTGAAGGAGTCCAATAAATTGGTAGATTTCTTTAAAATACTTATAAAAAACCAACACAATAAAATCAAATAAAAACACATTTTACGACATGGTTGAGGTTCATTTCATTTTGTCACCAAATCCACCAGAGATAATTGTTTATGAAATCTTAAACTTTAGCACGTTCAAATTTCAACGTCAACAGTCTTTGAAAGTTTTAATCAGTTTTATGATTTTGTGTGGATAACCTGAGACCTTGACAAAATTTATTTCAAAAAGAAGAAAAACTTTTAATGACGTGCCAAAAAAAATGCTACAGACTATTTTATTTCAATTCCCAAATTTATTGGTGATTAAGATTCGTGACTATCACCTCTGTTGCCATTAGCTAAAGAATATTACCATATTAGTCAGCATTTTCATTTTCAGATTGAAATCCGTTCACACATAATCTGTTTTATGACCGTTAAGAAATTATTTTTATCGGACATATAAAAATAACATGCATAAATCATCATTAGAATATAAGTCGGAATTTGAGCAGTGGCTAGACACAAAATGGAGTTTTTGTTTTATAGGAGTATTGCTATTAAATTAAAAATAGAAATATCGATTTATAAATATTTTGATTCCTCTCTCTCCTAATTTAATTAAAATTCACTCCCCTAGACTAATTGATTGGCGTGAACATTCTACAATTTCGGTACAAATTTACGTTTTGTCTAAAACTTTTCAACCTCCCACCCACGCATTTTATGAATTGATTTATTCCTACACCTATACATTAAATTTCATTCATCTGTTTCTGATAGTATTCACTTATATTTCTTTATCGTAATGATGGAAACCGATCAATTTTGCGATTTATTTAGTTTCAATTTTCCCGGAAATATCATGCTGTTTCAAGCTCACAAACAATATTTTGAATGAATGAACCGACGAAGAAACAGAGAAACAAATAAATAAATGATCGAATGGATATATGATTGAATTGACCTGATTGACGACTAGCTGCTAAGATAGATATAAGATATATTAACTATCTTGTCCTGATCGATTTAGGAAAAAGTATTTTTCCACATGCCTACGAGTATATTCAAATAAGTGTAGGTCTAACGATTTCACGTTCGATTCAAATCAAACATATATGATTCGTACAGAAAATAAACATTGAATTTAAGACGATAAAATTGTTGAAATGTGCCCACTTAAAATTGTGACCAAAGATATATTTTGATAAATTGCAAGTCGGGCGTGGAAGGTTGGTGAAAATTCATCTGCGAGATATTTACGATGAAATCAGAATGAAAATGCTGGGAAACAAGTTTGATAACATGGAAACGAACTATTTTTCGGGCACCTGCGAACGAGAGTTGTGGGTTGAGAACTAGGTTTAGGTGGTACAAGTTCGACATGTGATTCTTATAGGTAATAATAAATAGGTGTTGATCGTTGTTAGTAAAATAAAACTGTAGATATGAAGTTAGATGAAAAATTTATAACCCTACGCTAACACTAGAAATGATAATTACGGAAGTGGTTTGAACAACTAGTTGAATCCAAAAATGGATCGACAGTTTTTAATATTTTCGATTTTGATGCTGACACTTTTAAATCCTAAAAGTTTATTATTCTGCTGATTCATATGTATATGCTAGCACTCAATATGAAGTGCCAAAAGAACTTTTCAAATTTCTAACTTAAATTCTAGATTTTAAAAACGGTCACTTGCAAATAGATTCAAATTTTGAAGGTGATAACTTCATTTACGAATGTTTTGTTAATATTTTAGTTGTCAATATCAAGCATACATAGCATGACTGTAAGTAACGGTGAAAAAATGTTTAGACTAGAACTTCCTGGGTTCATTTTATCAAGTAAATTCAAAAAACCTTCGTCATCTTCGATAACAACGATTATGAGGATTTATATGATGAATGCATGTTTCTAAAACACACCTTAGCCATTGATGAACGCAGTTGACTGTATTTTAGAAGATGTACATATGAGCAGGGGCCCCAAAAGTAACGAGGATTTCGTTATAATTTTTTTATTATTCAACATTTGTACACAGACAGCGCGGTGTGTGCAGGTGCGTTGTTGTGGTGGAAGAACCAATCACCTGTGCGCCAAAGATCTGCCCTTTTCTTTCGCATGTTTTCCTTCAACCTCTTCAAAACTTCCAAGTAAAATCGTTAATTGACCGTTTGCCCAGAAGGAACGAATTTCGCGTGCACAACACCTCTGCAATCGAAAAAACAAACGATGTTTGACTTCACTTGGTGTCCTTTTTTAGACGAAGAAATAGAGCTGTCTGTCATAGGCCTGATTCCAGCTTTGTATCATCCATAACACCACGATTCGTCACCAGTTATGACCTTAGAAAAAAATTTGGGTCCATTCTTGAAGTTGAGAAGCGTCCAGAACAAGGTTGGTCTTCAATCGACGTCTCTCCATTCTTGAAACGCGAAAACAAGTCGTAGACACGTGTTTTACTTAGGGCATCACTTTTATAAGCTGTTTTAAGCATTACAAGAATTTCCACGGGCGTTTTCCCCAACAGAAAATAAAATTTCACTGCCGCGCGTTGCTCCTGGCAGTCAGTCATTTCACGTTTTCGCCGAAACAGAAAAAGTTGATTCACGGAAAATATCCCACGGACGAATGGATGCACTCACAGTGACCGGACTTTGTACTCTGAATTAAAGAGAATCACCGCTTGGAACCTTTTACTGTACAACCCAACCTCCCACTCTGCCGTTCCCCCACCTTCCTATTCCCGTTACTTTTTGGCCCCCTCGGATGTTTGCATGGAATATTTCACAATACCAGGGATCCAAATGTATTTTCTAAATGCATAAAGTTTAACTTTTTCGTACGTTGAACGTGATTTTTATGAAGCGAAAGTAATTATCCTTTATGAAAATATGAAAGAACTCGACAATCAACTATAAATTGACATATAAAACGAAATATCAAAACAGCGCCCAGCGTGGGCATTTTCCTTCAATTTTTAACAAAAATGAGTGTAAATATGATGCAATTCTCAATTGTTTCAATTGTTATTGCGAAATTTTAATGCTTATCATGTTCTAAGACTATTGAAAGATAACAGTGCTATCAATGTGTGTAAGGGTCTATATTTACAAATATAAAATTAAAAAAAAGACCTATTTATGCTCCCAAAATGATTGACATGAAAATCTGCAAATTTTATTAAATTGAAAAGTATGTTTCAGCTTATCTCGATTTGAATCGATCATTTGATTTGATGATGTTTCTTTTTCTACTGTTTTTCAAATGAACTAGAACTATTATCGATAAGCAGAGCTTGCGTTGATTGGCGTGTTTTGAACAATTCAACTTTCCGACATCGAAGAAAATCAGGCAAGAAATACACAAGGCTTTATACATGGATTTCACAAAAACATTGTATGTGTTGCAAAGATAACGGGGCAAACGTCTATAAATTTTGGGACAAAGATTAACACGATCTCATTTCTAATTGTTTATAAACATTGTGGCAAGAAAATAATTTGTACTTTGAAACATATTGCGTTGAAATGTTTGTCACAAGATTGAATTTCAATTCTTAATCAACATGTGAGTTGTATGAATCTGATATATGTAGTTCTGATAAAGAGGATAAATATTTATTGCTTTGATGGAAGCTACTTCCACTTTTAAATTGCTACAGCTGTATTTTTTTTTAATTATATAACAATCTTTGGTATTTTCTTTCAACGCAATACAAAACTGCCAAAGTCATTTCATAATAAGTAAGCCATAACTCACTTTTTGCAACTTCTGACCAAGCACTGCTGCGCAATATGATCGCTACTATCCAAATTGTTTTCAAAATATCCATCTTCATAAGTTTCATGTTGAATGTTGCAAAAATCTCACTCTCTACACCCGCCTCCTTGTTAAATCGAGGTACACGAACACTTACTTAATTGGCCAATTGAACGCGTAATGAAGGAAAATAATCAGTAGTAAATGGTATTACGTATTTTTTTTCTTTGTATCCACTCGGCACATACACATACACGATCGCCAAATATGGCCAAAACAAACAAATAAATAGGCCAAAATAAACAAGCCGCAGCGACAGCTTATCTTGGAGCGAACAATCACTTTTAAAAATTTCCAAATCAAATGGAAATAACAAAAATTGTCCGGAAAATAAGCTCCACTATTTGTGTTTGCTGGCACAACAGAATTTCGCTGATTTGTCGCTCTATTTTCGTTGTCGACATTACAACGGAGTAGTGCAAACAAGTTACCAAATATACAGCTACACGAATCTAAAAAACAAAATCAATAGAAAGAAGTCGTTGGCATCGGGATCGCAATTGATATCTTACATACGAAAATATCTATTGCTTTTCACTGTGGTTGTTCTCTACTACGGAGTATCGTTGCACCGTCACTAATTTTCCACGTGAAAATCACCACCGATTCGGAATCTTTTTTCGGATATTTTCAATCTGGAAAATGCCAGTTAGCACCGCACTTTCAGCGATAAAGTGACACCGAACGAGTTAATATTTGCCCGGGCAAATATATTTATATTGTCGGAAAACAATTTCAACTAATTTTCACCTGAAGACGCACTTGACTAATTTCGCTTCACCGGTCGCGGTGTTAATTTTCCTTTGAATCGTGTTCCCGCTGAATTCATCTTTTTTGTCGGACGTGGTATACTGTACTGGCAAATACACGACCTGGAGTTGGGCCCCCGTGTGCTGTTTCGTCGCACTATGCTATCTAACTGCTGCTAGCCGAGCCGGCATAATATCTGAAAGTGTGCTCGAATCTTTCTTTCTTGGCGCACAGATACATTCCGCTGCTATCGATGCGCGGCTCGCTCAAAACGCCGCGCCGACCGTGTATCGCATTGCACGCGTCGTATCTGAAAGATACTCAGAGATTGTGCGGATTCCGACAGCCAAATCGAGCGTGGCCTAGAGGATGGGGGCAAAACTACAACAACGGGGGCTCCCATCATATATGTAGGATCATGGTGATGGCGACCGTGTCGGTCATTAATTGACATTGATCTTGGAAGTTGTTGGTAATTTTTGGCGCATCGCATGCATGCATCGCTCATGTGGTTGGCCAGCTTTTTTTCCATGTTTCCTACTTACCTTACCCTAAAAATTGGCTGAAATTCTAACACAAACACATTTTTAACTTGAAATTCATATAGGGGAAAATTCTCTGCAACAAATTATGGAACAAGAATTTACTGATAACAAAACACCTTTATGAATTCTTATCAGTCAAGAAATTTGCACATACATACATATAAGCCAAGTGCAAATGTAGACGATATTTGATATCTCTGACGAAGACGTAATTGTAGTGATAGCAAGTTGGGTAAATTTTTGCAACGTCGGCTTAGGGTATAAGTATAACATTCACTCTATAGCAGACGCTGATTTTTTTTAATAACTTAAAATTTTAGCAAATGTTGTCCCAAGCTTACTTGCCGGTTAAAAGTGCATTTTCAGCGCTTCTAGTTCCGCTGCTAATATTTGTTCCAAAAGTAAATATTGAAAAATGTTTGATAAAACATATCAATAAAAAGTTCTTTAATGTACCACAAGATTTTTAATGTCGCTAAAAGGACAATTGGGATTGTTAAAAGTACATATCGGTTGAAAATCCCCTTCAGAAATTTAGAAAATATTTTCAATCACAGTTCATTTGTAGAGATAATACGAAATAGCTGCACGTTTAATGTTACTTGCACTTTCACCAGCACAGTTGGCCCAGGCCATGGTTTGGGCAAATCTATCAATGAGATGGAAAAATGGAAAGCATGAACGATATCATTCGTTTTCGCGCCACAATTGCTCTGATTACGAATCTAAAAACGCAACCACCTGTAACCAGATTTCGAGGTAACCTGTGAAATAGGAAGAAAATATTGCATGGAAGCAAAAGCAATATTGCACAACACACAATTCAAGTTATTCAATAAGAAGAAAGATAAACGAAAGCTGCACTGATGAATTCGATCCGAAAACATTTTTTTATTCTAAGAACTTGACCTGAAACTAATATCTTTCGACATCACCTCGTAAACAGTTTGTAAACATCCGTTGTTAAAAATGTACATCTTTTTCTGAAGTGCTGATAGTTCTTCTCAATAAGACTTTTGAAAACTCATACTTAATGTAAATTAACTAATAAAACAAATTATCAAAACAGCGCCCAGCGTGGGCATTTTCCCTCAAGAATTAAAAAAAAGGGTGTAAATATGATGCAATTCTCAATTGTTTCAATTGTTATTGCGAAATTTGAATGCTTATCATGTGCTAAGCCTATTGAAATATAACAGTGCTATCAATGTGTGAAAGGGTTTATTTTTCCAAATATTAAATTAAAAAAATAAGACTTTTGAAAATTCATACTTAATGTATGACTCCGAATAGCAAAATTGAGCCAAAAAATATCAAATTATTTGGCAGTTCACTATCAATTCATTTTGATTTGTATTAAAATATATCTTTTAATAAGATTCTAGCAATTCTTCATATAAGTCACGAATAGTGCAATTTCATCTAATTAATTCGAAACAATCTGATTTTTTTCTAATTAAAAATTTGAAAATCAACTGCGTAGATTTGCAGGTGTATGAACATAATCTCCAATTCAAACATCTACATGTGTATGTATTGTAAGCACGTATTTCATGTTTATATTTAAAGTTAATTACAATTTGTGGACAGGAAATAGATTCAAAAGCTAGGAAGGATTCCAATAATCTGTTTATCGTGGGAAAAGTTCTAAATTTTCATATCAATACGTTTGTTCGTTCATGTTTTTCACGGCGCAATGAGTGAAATGAAATTATTTCTGTCGGTGATAATATTGATGATGCTTTCCACCTGAAGTAGATTTTGTATAAAAATAGTTTCAGGGTTGATGTTATGTTGGGGTTGTTCTTTAAAATCTTTCATCTTTCGTTTGTTGATGATTTCAGTGCTGTTGGTTTGATGTTTGTTTGTAAATATAAACGCAAATCAGCTGACTGTATTGTTTTTTTCGTGGCGAAGAGTATTGCGATGAGGTAAAAATAGAAATTTCGTTGAATGCTTAAGGCGCAAAAATTTTGAGACAACTTGTTTGATAAACATTGCTAAAAAGCTTCAATGTAAAGATGAAGCTCCAATTTTTTGATTATAATAGTAATGTTCAAAGAGATGCATGTATCTTTGATTGAAGATGAATTCTGATTACTTCTGAAGGCCAAAATATTGCTCAATTTTGTTGAAATACCTCGACACTTCAAAAAAGACGGCGGTGAGCCTCTGCAGTAGTAGATCTTGAATTTCCCAAAAAAATAAGATCTATCAATTCATCCAATATCCATTATCTTGCCAATTAAGTCAAAAATCATTCATCTTGACATAATCTAGCAAAAAGTCGCTGATGTGTGCCTATTTACTCACAGCTAGATACCGATGACTATGTGGATTTATTGTTCATAATGGATTATGTCCCTCCTATTAAATCAATCCAATTCATTGGAAGTAGCAAGTAGTTGTCTCAAAGTATACCTAATGTTCATGCAAGTTAAAAGAGTCGCTTCTGCTATCAAGCCGCGACAGAAGGTCCTTGACTCGATGGCAGAGGCGCCCGCTTATTGGCACTACAGCGTGCCACCGCATCCCTTGCCTTTCGGTAAAACTAACAGCCGCAGTCTGGGTGAGAAGGCGGGTGCAACTGAGCCTCATAGGGTATCCATGAGGAATGCTTTGTGCCGCGCTGAGGTCCCAACGCCAAACCAGAAACAGTGGGGGAAAACATGCAATCACCTTTGTTAAAGTTAAATTTATGCATTCTACAACTGAGCGGCTCCCTCTCAAAATGTTCTATCAGCCAAAATTGAATACAACGGCTTTTCAATATTAATTGTATCTTTCCGACCTAATCTGCTTGGTAGTTTTCTCTGTTAGATAATTTTCGGAAAGGTTTCACCAATGTCTTTTATAATCCACATTTGAGAACTTCATTCTGTTGATTTATAAGACGATTTTTGTTTTGTTTTTGATAAGTTGTCAAAATGTTACATAGATCCTTTCAATTGTCTATTCAGTTTGTACCAAACCTTCGTGCAAAAATCAAATTATCTTCTAATTGTCTATCACATCTACAAGATTATTAAACATCCTTGAAACCCTAATGAATTTTAACCTAAGTAATAAAATACTTACAACAACTTTCTTCCCGTTCAAAATTGACATTAAAGATTTAAAGCATGCATTTTATGAAGATTGAATTGTACACAGCAATACTTTCAACTCTTCAAGTTAATATGAGATGAAAGATTGCCAAGTGAAAATATATTTTATCCCCGAAGTATTTCGTTATAAGAATATCGCGATTCAGAAGGGAAATAGATACATTCGGAGATGGATGACTGTAAGTGAAAAAAGATATTGTATTTCAAATATTTTGACGGTGAATATATCTTTCAGGATGGGGTCTTTTTTTAAATAAAAGTGGGAATTACAAGATTTTTGGATATTTATTTAAAAGAAATTGTGCTGCTTTAGAAAAGTGTCTATCTTTATTCAGCAGTTGATGGCAAATTCATGTGCACTCTTTTCAAATATTTGCGGCTGTAGAGCTCACTTTGATTGACGAACTAAAAATTTGTCTATTTTAAAAAACCCTTCGGACATTTGCTAGTCCTATAATGTTATGAAAAACACCATTCATTTGATAAATAATTTTCCGTTCATAGTATTTTAATATTGATAGTACATGTTAATTTAGTTATCATACAAATGGACAACAATTAAACCGATATGTTGACTCGTCAGCTTGCTCATTAACTATGCATTTCCATTTCCTAATAGAACCACCATATTCCATGCAATTCGTCCTTTTCTCCACGCTAAGTTAAGTATTTCAATTTCAATAGGTAATCGAAAAACATTTACACTATTCAGGACGAGCATGTAATTATAAAACACATCCACCTGCATCCTGCAATTGTATCCTATTTAACATGTGCGATCGTTAGCTATATAGCCTCATCATCATATATGCTAAATGTTAATAGATGTTCAGACCAACGTCATCGCCATCATCATCGACGTCTCTTCATTAGCTAGGCTGTGGTTGGGACTGCTAGAAAATGCAACTCATTTCCAGCACCGTCAAATCCTGTGCCTTTGCCGAATGCGCGAAGGATTATGGAACAGGCTGGGATCAATATTTGATATCTAATCGAAGAATTGGATCGTTGGGTGGTATGAGAAGAGTTGTTTTGTAACGTTGTCCTGTTACTAAATAGCCTATTTTCGAGTCAATTTAATTTTGTGCGGTTTTTGGTCTGTGGCGATGGACGCTCTTATGCTACAATCTTTAGAGAACCAATCAAATCGTTGAATTTTGCTTGCATGAATGTTTCAAGGTTTCATATCTATTTAGAAGCTACAAGGTTTGAGATTTTTAATGTAGTACAACAAGCCCATTTCGAATCAGTGCAATGGAATTGCAAAACAACATATTGTCAATTAGTTTTTTCCAACAAACCATTAGGTAAAGACCAAATTTATGAATTTCTAGAAGTTATGTGGAAAACAATAAAGTCTTCATATATATACATATACATACTATCTGAGCCCGGAATTTTCAATATGCACAGTATAACAATTTGGGATGTCATTTAAAAGCGACGACAGCAAACAAAAATTCAAATTCTTAAAATTTTGCTCTGAGCAGTGAACGGGAATATGATCCTTCCTTGAAAAAACTCAATCAAATCATACATACACGTTTCAAAAACAACCTGAACTAATTCTTCTAAAGCAAAAGCTTCCATTTGATTCAAGGACGCAAGCTGCTTTTATATAAATATAATTCACAACATTTTGATGATAAATTGTCGTCAAAACTGTTTATATCTTTGAAACCATCTAAGATATGGGGATGAAAAAACATCATATTTCAAACGAAAATATCTTATCATAAAATTTTATTGTGTCATTTTCGGAGCTTATTCTGGACAAACATTCAGACAGACATGCATATGAGGGTCATTCAATATGTAACGAGACAAATTGTTCTAGTTTAAAAACAGTTTATTCAATCAGTACAAAATTTTGGCTACTTTTCAACATAATCCCCCCAACACTTATACACTTGTCTCATCGTTCCTTTAACTTTCTTATGCCACCGGCATAAATTCTTTTGGTAGCTGTTGGAGCCAAGTTTGTACGTGAATCTTGACTTCTTGGTTAGAACCAAATTTTTTGCAACGTAGCACATCCTTAAGAGAACCAAACATATGGAAATCTGATGGAGCAAGATCTGGGCTATAAAAATGGTGTGGAAAAATCTCTCAGCTCAGTTTTCGAATGCATCCTTGCGTTATATGTGCCGTATGTGGCCGTGCATTGTCCTGAAGCAAAATCACACCCATCTCGCGCAAGTTTTCAAGTCTACAGTTTAAATCCTGCAGAGTTTTTTTAATAAACTTTTAATGATCTCCAGGAATTGCTCTAAAATTGTATCGATATGTGAAATGGTTAAGTGCTTCTGATGGTAAATACTATTCTTTCGCTCTTTAGGAGAATGATTTTATCAAGTTTAAGCATTGACTCCTTATATATCACCCAGTTAACGACTCTGTCGGTTGACTGACAGAGCTTATGCAATTTTTTTCTCTTCAGGAATTTGGTATTCTTGAAGCTCTTCTAAAACAATAAGTATTCTACTTGCTCTCTAGATATGGTTTCAATAAAGTCTCACTAATGATAAGCATACAAAATAAAGAAACAACTGCAAAGAACGTAAATCTATTTTTATGCTGCAAACGCCACCCGCACATCTAATTAAGAAAATTGTTAATTTAAATCCGTTTGAAGTGCTACGCGCCTTATAATTGATTAGCACAATTATGGTCACATAATTTATAATTCAAGCAAAGTAAACACAATACCACAAGATGAAGATGCACAATTTCTTGTACGTATCTGAGATGACTCTTAACTATATCTGATCGTCTAACTGAATTCCAACGCTTACATGGCAATCTAATGATTGCTTACATACTTGTAAATCGGAAGCTGTAAAAAATCCCTGACCATAACTTTTGTCCACTGCTTATTTGTAGCTGGAAATAGCACCACGACTTTTAATGATTTTTGCTGGCATTACATCTCAGCATCTGCAGATATCTTTCGAATGGATGTTGAAGATTAATTGAGCAATTAATCGCATTTCATACGCACATGACATGTTGAAGACGGAGTTGTCCTCTTACGCGAAGATACATTATGTAGTTGCCGAGATTTCTAGGTTCTATTCGCTTGTATTCCGGACGAGGATACATTCACTCTCATGAATTATATCTTGCATTTACAATCCGACTGTCCACTTACGTCGTTCCGTTTCTTAGCAGAGATCCGAAAAGTCGAAGATCACTGTAAAGGTGATCTTGTGGCGCAGTCCGTGATCTACTACTTACAACTGTGCTTTAATTTATCTGTTTCTGTTCGTCCAGCCACATATCAAGCCTCAACTCAATGATTATGTATTTAATTTGCAAAAAAAACCGCTCACGCATGGATTTATTACCAGGTTGGCAAAAAGGCTTCAATTATCAGTGTGGCAGCTGTATGTCATTGAAAGGATTAAACCTTGTCGAGTGAGTGCACTCTTCATTCGGAAAGTACCACGTAAAGTGGTTAGGTAGAGAAGATCAATCTCAGTGGTAAGTTGAGAGTTAAGCCAGACTAACGGACTGTTTTGATTGGAGCCAATGTACTAATTTACCTTGAAGATTTTAAGGTCTTCTGTGCCAACGTTTTGCTGAAGACATTTTGAGATATCTGCACATGTAGTTATGGTGCTATTCAGTTTCCAGGAAATATGAGACATATAGCCACAAATGTATCATCAACGTTGTTGAATAGAATCAGCGTTAGCTTGAATTTAATTTTGCAAAAATAGTTATCAGTTCGACATCTGGCAAGATATTCTTTTTAAGTAGAGATTTCTTACAAGTTTCGATGGATTTTTGGTATTATTCAAAATCATGGGATCCACACTCTTTGATTATTTCTTTTCAACAGAATCAAAATCCGAAGAGCTGTTTGAAATTTCTTCTAATCTTGATATGCATCGGATTGGAACATATATTTTGTAAGAGCAGCCAAAAGTTCCCATCGCACTTCAAAAAACGGAAGCATTAGTTTGAAAGTGCGCCTAATCCTATTTTTCCCAACGAACTAAATAAGAAAATTCTCTCCGTAGTAACAGAAACACATGAATGTTCACATAGTTTCTCATGTGCAGTCACTTCAGAACTGCCAAACGACTATATCACTCAACTTGAAATCGTGAAAAAAACCTTGCAAAAAATTATTGTGCATATCTTCATGCAATAAATCTTCCATATTCACTTTCACCCGGCCAGGAAAACCATTACCCGAGAAATGCACAAAAGAATTTCCATTTGAACTAGTGAAATTTGTCACTGCATTGCTGTTCTTTATGTTTTTTACTCACAAACAGGTCATGTCCTTATTCTTGATATAAAATATTTAAAGCAAAAAAATATATCGGAACAGTACAAGGCAAACTCAAAAATAACAGAAAAAGCTACTTGGCCCATTTTCAAGTTATAGCCACTTCATGAGTCCACTTAACTTCACACTTATGCCGTCATCAGAACTAGCTTTTATGCATCTTTAAAGGCTCCATGCAATGACGATTATGCTGGATGGGCTGCTCATATAGCATAGCCATCTTTTTTTATATAAAGTGCACTGATGGCACTTAATGTTAGCGAGCACCTATGCACTCTCTTGAACATTTCTGCGAAAAGTTCGAAAATAAAAATATTTCTCAAATATGAAGTCTATTCGTCCTGACCTGTCCTGTCCCTTTACGTTGCAGTGATGCTGCGCTCTTCTCATTATTATACATCATAACACATTCTAGGATCACACACAGTCAGACGATCGGGAATTCCTATCACGTTTCCATGTTTTCCACTACATTTCACGCAGACTTTGATTATTTTTTTCGTGCCTCAGTTTGTGGGAAGCGGAGAATTCAGGATTATGGCCCTAGAAGATTACGGACTTAAGTTTCTATGCTGGAAACGTTGCTATTGCACCAAAAATCGCCAATATCAGTTGACCATAGCGGCTAGGAAACATTTCATGTCCTTATTCCATGATACCAGGTTAGCAGACGTCTGAGCTCATTGTCGAGGAAGAAGGCCACCAGTTAGTTCTCTAACAGATCCAAGGACTTCCAAGTATTACTGTTGTCATTCTATGTGAAGTTCAATGTCTGCCCGTATTCTTGAATCCACATCTTGGACGACTGTCTGGTGGAAATATTTCAAGATGTGTTTGTACTTAGATCCTGAAACATGTAGTTGGTTATTTCGATTGCCAACTAAATTCCGATATTCTTTTTTTACGCCATTTCTTCCACTATATATGTTTTTTTTGTGCTGCTGTTGATGTCCTTCTGTTGCAGATGACATGTCTCCTTGGGCAATTTCAAGGCGTCAAATAGTTCTGCTTTAGAAACACGATGTGCATGGAGTAGAAATGTAAGGAATAGAAAGCATTTCTCAGACGATATTGAGCATATCAATTGTCCTTTTATTAGGGAAGCTCGACCATTATTGGAGTGTTGCAAGCATTATGTAAGTGGGTGGCAGGATATAGTCGGTGTTTGAATTGATATTGAATTGGATGGAAGGGTTGCTCTTGTTCAAGTTGTGTTGATGCTGCATCGGAAGTTTTTAAGTGTTACTTGGGGGGATTGCAGCAAAAGAAGGATTGTAATGTGTAGCTGAAACATTTAGAAAGTAATTTCTATTTCAGTTCGGAACCTTTTGGACTTATAATGTGTCCAAACCGATTTTGAGGATTACCTGTGAACTAGTTTTTATAAGACTGCCTGATTTTTTGGGGAGTTTGGCATCTTTAACGGAGGTTCAAACGTAAAGTGAGCGAGAGAAGTAAGCTCAGAAAAAGCGTACCGAACGAAAAAGCGAACGGAAGCTTGTCTTAAAATTCAAAATGAGCACAATACATAGCAATGATGTGCAAATATAAGATTAGAGCGGCTGGTTCAGTGAGTAGAGCGCCTGACTCTTGCTCTTGAGGTAGAGAGTTCAAATCTTCGCTTCCTCTGTTTTTTTTTACATTAAGTTACTTTGTGTGAATAGAAGCAATAAAAAAATTTCATATTTTGTCATACTATATGCATCATAGATTTTTGAATTTAACACATTAATTCTTGAATTTTTCCTGTATTTATCTATATACAACCTTTTAACCTTTATATATTCATTTGCGAAAGTAGCTAAACTTCTCACCGTACACTCCCAAAGTGCCGCATTGCTTTTTGTATCTTTCTCAGTCAAGGCCATGATGTTAGTATGACTTTGAGTCCAAAAATTAATTGAAGAACAGAAAGATTAGACGTTCATGTGACAAGTTCACAATAAGGTTTAATCCTATTTTAAGGTTGTAGGCAGATCAGCCTTTAATAAATACCGTCATCGTCAAAACGATCGACAAAATCCAGACCATTGTAGTTGTCGTTGCTCAAATGTAACTCGAGTAGATTGCGGTCAACGTTTTCGTTGATTCACCCATTTGCAGTATCATATAGTTAAAACCATACATTCAATTTAATAGTACAAGAGCGAAACCTAATCGTATCCACACTTTGACCTCATTTATCCTGCTGGGTCAGATTTCTTGTGACTTGCACGGAAGGTGAATGCACTCGGTTTGATCATGAATCATTTATAGTCAATAGATTGCCGCGGTTCCGATACTGAAAAAGATCTTGCACTTGTGGCTACGTTTTGTAGATAAAATATGATATCATTCACCTCTATATTATAATGCAAAGAGTCTTGCACTTCATCAATAGGCCGACACGATTCCGCATATCGGATAAGAATAGACATGGAGCGGCGGTTGAAACAACTATGGTGCTTCTATGCCCATTGCCCTCGTTTATCATTTGGTATCGAACACTTTCTATAGATCTATAGATCGTTTAGGTTCGAAGCATTCAATGTCGGATTCATGGTAATGCATTTGCGGAGATCTCTTTGATGGGTGATTGGAGCCGCATTATAGTGCTATCGTGATCTTAAGTTTAGAAGGAAGACCAGTAAAAGCAACTTAATCTGTTTTGTGACTATATGCATTGCTTAGGTGACTTTTGGTCGGTGTTAGGATAACTGATTAAGTTGTATGGATGACTTTAACTTGAAGACTTACTTAGATCCTGAATTTACCTGGGCATTAAAAACTGGAGTAGAGTTTTTTTTGCATAAGAAATTTTTCACCTTCGCACGGAAAAGCCATCAGCCATTGCATCCAAAACTATTTTCTTTAACCAATCTGAGTTTTCAGTGATATATCTATTAAATGTTCTCCCTGAACTAAAGAAGAAAATCAACAATTTTTAAATAGCTTAAAATTTATAATTGAGAAAAATTGAAGTTTCCTGGATTAGCATCATTTTCCCCAGTCATATCTACTACAATCCGTTTAGGTACACTCACAAACCGATCAATTGAATTCAATTCTACACACATAAGTGTGAATTGCATTCACATCATTTCACATAGCATTCACGATGACTCCAATTAACAATAGCATTGCATCATACGTTCTGCTTTTTTCACGCCACACGCCACGCCATTCTTCGGGCACACTCTTAAATACGCTCCTAGATTTTATTCAGGCAAGAGTTTTGTATGTTGAGGTGGAAACATGAGAAAGAATTAAGTACACAGAGGATATACTAAATGGCATTTATTGCACTGTGTAATGGTTGCAAACGCATTTTTTTATGATTGAGGAAAAATGCCCACGCTGGGCGCTGTTTTGATATTTCGTTTTATTGGTCAATTTATAGTTGATTGTCGAGTTCTTTCACATTTTAGTGAGGAAATATTAATTTCGCTTCATAAAAATCAGTTTCAACGCGCGAAAATGTAAACTTTATGCATTAGGATGATATATTTTGATCCTTGGTTTTGTGAATATCTTTTAAAATTCGGTCCACTGCATTCATCAATGGCTAAGATGTGTTCTAGACACATTTGTCTTTCGGTGTTTAAATTTTTGAATGTTTTTGAGATCATGTACCTTCAAATGAAATTTACGCCCCAGCTGATGTGTCCATGAACGGAAAAGAACTGTGAAACAGATCGAATGTTGGGGCATACTCTACAATTCAAGCAAGTGAATGTACCACGTGCCTAAAAAAGTTTTTCTGGACTACTAGCGATAAAATCCTTCCATATGGATCTCAAAAAAAGGATGCAATATTTTCTAACTGTTTACAATTAAATCAGTTGCAGAAAAAATCGAATTCTCTGCGAACAATCATTCGAAAAATACTGACACACAAAATCTCCGGCAAGAAGTCGTGACTCCCCCGGGAAAAAAGTGATTTTTTTTCTGGACAACTAGCAATGAGATCCTTTCAAAAATGTTTTCAAATAAAAGGATACAATATTTTCTAACTGTTTAAAATTAAGTCAGTTGCAGCAAAAATCGAATTCTCTACGAAAAATCATTCGAAACATACTGAAACACAAAACTCCCGGCAATAATTCATGACTCTCCCGGGAAAAGGGGATTTTTCTCTGGACAACTAGCGATGAGATCATTCCAAACTGGTTCTCAAAAGAAAGAATACATTGTTTGCTGGTTGTTTACAATTAAATCAGTTGCAGCAAAAATCAAAATCTCTGCGAAAAATCATTCATAAACACAGTACCACAAGATGAAGATGCATAGCTTCAATTTTTCACAAACATCTCGGTAAACTAAATTAATTTTGACTCCAAAACAAAGTTCGGCACTAGCAAATTTTTGAGAAAAGTTCTTAAAAGTCCATCATCAAAATGTACATAAATTTTCTTGACACAGCACACTTGATATCTTATTTTCACTTCAGTTTCAAAAGACATCCATCCTGTGAACTTGACTCCTAAAAATCCTCCGCCTAACACTTCTAGAAAAAGTGCTAGCATTCAAAATCCATAATGTTCCTTTGTTTGTGCCATAGCTCTAAATTTGCTTGCTTTTCCCAAGCAGATCCATTATCCTTCCTCCGTTTAGTCTAATTCTCCACGCTCAATTGGCAATTGCAAGGCTCAAGTGTTCAAAATATAATATAGCATCGAGCGAAAACGATATAATATAATTTGAAGTGAAAAAGGCGAAACGCGAAAGCACTAAATGAATTGTACAGGACAAAACGAAATGGAAGCATGCGGAAAATTATGGTTTTAACAAAAGACAGACGAGAAGAGTGAGCGCGACTGTTAGGGTTTTCTTTAGCTTTTCGGCGCCTCTCGACTAAAGGATCATCGTTAAGGAACTATTAAGAGTAGTGACAGTGGTTCGTTGTCAATCTGCAATGAAGTACTTTTCAGTTTAATTTCCTTAATTTCATCCATTATCCTTTGAAAGTCAAGTGAAAAGATGGCGGAGACTAAATTGGATGCGATGCGAAACGCAAGTATGAGAAATTTTATTAAATTTGTCGCAAGGGAAATCGACAGGCAAATAATACTATATTACGAGAGTTGTTTGAGTGTTTGAAAATACTAGCTAAACTTTGCGCCTTAGTTAAATTGGAATTGTGCATTTCTCATAAATTGAATGGCAGCAGGAAAGAGGATATAATCTAGGCTACATTCTATAGACAATTATATTGTTTATGAAGTATTTCCTCCGATTTTAATCTGTTTTCGACTTGCTTTGAATGGTTTCACCAGCTTTAATTAAAAAAACATTGAAATTTCG
Organism: Oxycera nigricornis; assembly: GCA_963942545.1. Taxonomy (NCBI): domain Eukaryota; kingdom Metazoa; phylum Arthropoda; class Insecta; order Diptera; family Stratiomyidae; genus Oxycera; species Oxycera nigricornis. The sequence goes on from OZ012663.1 coordinate 98,959,371, forward strand.
AGCAAGCAACACAATGTTGCATATCATATGTGTCCTTCGTCATCTATTCTGTCACAAACAGTTCACTGTTTTGCATAGACAAACAAAAAATGGGAACCATTTCGGTACGAAAAGGTTTGAAATTATTTCAAATTTAAATGAGGGCATTTGTCATAGTCATCATCCATGTCCAAGAGTTCCATCAACTTCATCCCTCTCGTGTACTAGCGGAACGTAGCTGGTCTGGTTCTTTGCAACACCTCATCATTACTATATGGCGTGGCACTGGAACATTAGCAGATTAAGATACTAATTTGTTCGTTATTTCTTGTGCCTCTCTTGTTATGATTATTCGATCGTAAGTGGAACGAGAGTGAGGTGGCGACCTAGGGAGTTATCGATTCACCACAATGGCGAAGAAAATGGATGACGAGGGCTTTTTTTTTGCATAAAAGCTGAACGAAAGATAAAAACACATATATGTACGTATATGTTTGTGCATACGAATCGGCACTGAAATTAGTAATGAATTGCACTATTTATGTCGGCTTTGATGATTGATTAACTACTTAATTTGATTTGATGATGAAAAAAAGAGGCAAACAAAAACCTGCGTTGAATTTGAATCATTAACAGCTTGAACGATATTTATTTTGATTGCAGAATATTGTGAGCTAATGCATGGAATCTATCTAGACAATAAACGCCTTCAAAAGAAAGTCGATTTTGTAACGCTTTTACGTCATCAACAGATTATGATTGATTGATTCGAGATTGGATTGTTAGTAAAAAAAAATTCGATACTTTAAAGACTTGAAAACTGAGCCTCAAATAGATAGAAAAATTGAACAATACACTCAACTTTCAGTGGATTGCTGAACAGCTAGACCAAATATTATCAGCTTTTAATGACGATCTTTTATTTCAAAAGATACAACGCATACATAAAGATTTTCCCCAAGAAAAATTTAAACATCACCAGAAAGTTGCCAGCACAAAAAAAACTTTTTTGAATGAGCAGTCTTCAGAAATAAATGAAATAACATGAAAATCACATTCAGTGACAACTGACGCAAAAAAACAGCCGAAGAAAAGATAAATACTCAGAATAAAGATGTAGAACAGAATAATTCTCGTTGAAATATATAGCATCTGACGGTTTTGTACGGTACGGCATGATGGATGAAACAGAAGGAAATATTTTGCCACCCCCGAAGCAATATTTAATTTAGATGAAAGTCGAGGCAGGAGCATACGATTCCGCAGAGAAACTTATGTTGTCAAAGAATGAAGTGAACAAGTAGATATGAAAAGGCAAACACAGAAAGGCATACTAATTGACAGACAGCAAAAAGTACGAGTGAAAGTAGCAGCCAGAGAGTGGTAAGATACCTAAAAACATTTTTCTCTCCAGTAAGTTGTCTTGGAACTTTCACATCACCCCTTTGAGCAAATATCATTCAGAATAATGACAAAATATAAGACGTTTGACTATTTTAAACGTGGTAAGATGTGTGCGAATTCAAAGAATATTAAGATACGCTTAGACGAAGAGTCTGGGTTTAATATGTTCAATGCTGAGGACATCTTCAGCCTTCCACTAGAATAAAGCTCATGGACGGTGTTTGTTTGCATTATATCATTGCTGGAGGGATGTTAATTTTGATTGATGGAAAATAGCATCAGATTGAGACTTATTGATGTGATATATCTGCAGCTCATCAACATAAAAAAAGATGTGAAACGTACGAGAGTTTTTCAGATAAATGTGATATAAAAACATTAAAAAGAAGCGGGCCGAGGTGACTGCCTTGAGGTACACCATAATGTTCGAGAATTGGTTTGGACAAATATCCCTGGAATTTTACTAATTGACTTCGGTTTCATAAGTAGTAACTAAGCCAATTGAGCAGACCTATTTTCTGCAATTTGGATATCAGTATGGAGTGATCGACCCGGTCAAATGCTTTACTAAAATCTGTGTAGATTGCGTCAATTTGGTAACCCATCTCCATTTTAAATAGGACATCAGAAACTAAAACCATGAAATTGGTTGTAGTTGATCGGCCCTTGCGTAAACTATATTGTTGTTCAGAAGAGGCTCAATTATAGCTGAAAGTGTTTGGCAAACGATTTGTTCGAATAATTTAGAGATTATAGATGGTATGGCAATACCTCTATAGTTCAGGACAAAGCAATTGTTACCACTCTTATAGATAGGAATTTTAGGGGAATATTTCCAATAAGTTGGAAAACTCCCATTTTTCAAAGATTTATTAAAACGAAAGTGAAGAGGTACTTCAAGCTGGTCCATAAAGTAGGCCAAAAAAATGGCGAAAGTAAGTCTGGGCCAGGACTCTTATTAACGTCAAGGTTGTTAATAGCTTGAGCAACATCTTTCCTTGAGAGATCCATGTCCATAATCAGTACCTTTGGAATTTTTCTGAGATGTCATGCTAAGCGGTTTTGCTTAGAGGTATATATATATATAATATCGTGCTTTACAAATTTCCTAAAGTTCGGATAAGTCGTAATCTTTCCATAGAAATTGAGCTTTGAAATTTTGTTGGAGTAAATCGTTCATAATTCTAAAGAAATCGACATCGATATGTATACGAAGGAATGTGTGGCTAGCCTCATGTTCATGATCTTTACATATCATCTATAAAATACCTCGAATAGTTGTTTCAAATAAACACATTGCAGCTTCACAGCAACGCTCATCAAATCCAACATATACATACATTAAAACATTTTATTGCTTTTCAAATAAACATATTAAATGATAATGGTGCAAAATGGTCATGTCGTAACTATTTTTGAAACTAGTGCATAGAAACAATAGTTCAGAAGCACAAGCACAAATGATTGATGATCATATGATCTTAGTTATATATGTATATGCGCTGTGGCTACCTCACATTAAAGATTATTATTACTGTCGGGTACAAACAAATTCCAACCAAAATCTGTGCCACTAAAAATTGTTTTTACCACATTTTGTAATTGATCGCTTCGTGTTCAAGCTACACAGAAATTTTGCTGCCAATCGTTCCAAACAAAATATTGATTCAGCTTTTGTGAAATTTGGGGTCATAAAATCAAAGGAAATAGTTCACAGATTTCCAAGAATTTTATTTTGCAATAGGATAGTTTTTTTCTCGTACCATCTACATACTTGAGATTCCTTGATTATTGATCGAGTGGTAAGGATTAGAGAAACTCATCTTTGCTTAGGTTTTTCCAAGGACAAACTAGCAGAACAATTGCAGCATGGAAACATATGTCCGAACAATTTATTATGCATTAAAAGAGCAAACAAATGTTGAACAATAAGAAACACTGTTCGTGACTGGTATGCATGATTGATGAACAATCAATTGGAATGGAACTGACCATAGCACATCTGCTATTGATTCCGCTTTCTTGATGTCCCACATTGGAGGCAAATTGTACAGCCATGGACAATCTGTGCCTCAATTGGTATCTACACGTTAAAATATGCAGATTTTTTCGAAACATAGAACATGGCTTTTTGCATTTTCTGCAAAGTGTTTACTTGGCTTCGAGTCACCTAAAACTAAATCTATATCTACTGGAACGCACGCAATCTGGATGTGAATCCTTGCAATGATGCGTTCTGCACTATTTGCAATCTATTTTGACATGGTAACCAAATGCTGATGTTCACGATGATGACGATACACTTGTTGTATGCAAATCGCTTGAGAAATATCAATGCAACTTGTGTGCAACGTTCAAAAGAAAATTGCCTGGGAATTTCCATACTGGTCGACCAGCAATTTAGTATGCAAATATGCGTTTGTCATGTAATTGAGGTTGTTGTACTTGAAAGATAGATTGTAGAGAAGTGAATGTATCTTTGGGTTTTTTTTATCCAGCAATATAACACGGAAAAAAATGAACTCATCATCATCTTGACTAAAATAAAGAGGAAAAACAAAACATCAATAAAATTAAAATAAAAATTCAATTAACATAAATAGGTCCCTTTCTGATTTTAATCTTATAGGGACCCTTTAAGATGTGGCCATAGTTAAAATTAAAGTATCTGTAAACCAAAAAAATCGGTAATTTCCGGCAAATTTTGAACCCCTGAAACAATCAGTAATCTCATAATAAGAGACCTCAGCAGTTAAACTTTCACTGCCATTTCACAACACCACAATTAAATTGGGTGTGCGCTTTCACTTTGCTACAATTTTTCCGGATAATTAACTTTGCTTCCGATATAAAAATGAAATAATTGTTTATGCTGTGCTGGCCAAGCGATATATCCATCGCTCGATGATAAATTAGTCAAAAGTCTGACGAGGGCGAAGCAGCATGGAGACAACTAGCACTTATTTTCTTGTTTTGATAATAGTTCATACGATGGCTGTGGTTAGTATTAATATTAATATCCTTTTTCGGTGAATTTAAAATAATAATAATGAATTTTTGAATCGAACCCAAGCCTGATGCTAGGTTACACTTTCACAGTTGCAATGCGGAAGCAAACGAAAGATTGGCGGAAGCCAATTGCACTTTGACCACCAGATTTGGCGAGTCAAAAATCTCAACTTTTGTCAATGTCCTAAGTAATATAAGTGCAATACGGGCGCAAACCAGGCTGAACATTTTCTTACCGCTCGGAAATCCTGTAACGCTCATAGATCATACGGAACCAGATCTATGTGTTCAGTTTCGGCCATCTTCAGTTGCTAGCCTGCTTGTTGCAGCCCTCAATGAATTTCGTGATGTTGGCCATTTGCCGGAACAATGTCCTGTGATAAGGGTTGGTTGGTTGGGCTTTTTAAAGAGAGTCTTCCTTCATACGGCTGGGTTATGTTTTCTAATTGGTTTCATTTCAGGGACATTATTACATCAAGGATTTGTTCATACCATCGAGTTTTTTGCCAGCATATTTACCACCTGGTGATTTTCAATTGGAACTGAAAATGCATGGAACCACTGAGAATGGTGAAGTTCTTCTGTTTTATGACCTTTCTATACGTGTTAGTATTGAACAGAGTGAGGGACCGAATCCTGGACGGTTGCTTGCAAGACAGAAATTTAGATATTTAGGAAATCTTTGAAAAGTTTCTGACATAAAATTAATTGAATTTATTTGGATGTCATATAAAAAACCTTGTCCAGGGAATATTTAAATTTTACGGAAAGATTTCGAGCTTTTTTTGTATTATGAAAACATTTTGAACAATCTTATTTAAGTCGACATTGATGAGTGTTTTCATGAACTTCTTTCAAATCATAACTTTTAAAATTCCGATTGCTTAATGGCTGCATTGTCTTAAAGATTTCATTTCTTTGCAATTTTGTGAGCCAAATAAATTTTAATATTTTAAATAAAAACAGAAATTTGTTAAGATTTTAAAAGAAAAACTTTTGAAAGAATTCAATCAAAAATAGTTTAGAAAATGCTAATATTTGTACTATATTTATTAAAAATGGTATAAGAGTTAAATACCATTGTGTAGCCAATGAATCGAAATTCCGACAAAATGGCCGAAAGAATATTGGGGTGATGATTGCGAAATAATTTCAGTGAGAAATTTATGAAAACCTAGTGCAATGAATTTTACCTGAGAATTCTTTCAATAGGGTGGGGAATTTTTTCAACGAAATGGGTCACGCGAAATTTTTTTTTCGAATTATTATTATTTTTTTCATTCGAGAAGATACAATAATCGTTGTCAACGTGTGAAATTACATTCGTGATGGCGATAAGATTCAACCAGAGTAGCCAGTAGTCTCACATCGAGGGAAAGGGTGGCGTGGTCTAGTCATATGTTAGAGATAATTATTTCAACAATGACGCTATCATTGATTTGTTGTTCACTACTTGTTGAAAGAATGCATCATTCTCATAGTATTCGCTTGTACATATTTGGAAACAGATAAGGAGCAAACAATTTCGAAATAAACTCACTCTGTATACAGACTCAATCTTAGAAACAAACAGAAAAAGGTACAAAAATAATATCACCCAAAAACAATTCAGCAATAAATAATTCGCTTTATCACTGCCACCATTGTGCATTCTTTCGTCGACAAGATAAAAAAAATAATAATGATCGCATCACCTCAAGAGATATCCACAAAAATTCCGAAGGAATGATAAAATGTCCAAAAATATCTTTTAAGCTTCTTGAGCTAAAGAAAAACAGCCTCCGATTTCATTCGAGAAGATGCAATCATCGGTGTCAAGGTGTGAAATTACATACGAGATGGTGATAAGATTCAACCAGTAGCCAGTAGTCTCACATCCGAGGGAAAGGGGAGTGTGTTCACCTGTTCCGAAATGTTCCAGACGAGTTAGTCATACCATCTTCAGGAGATGACCTCCAGACTTATAGGATGACCAGTGAGTGCTTCGAGTTTATCATACAATCAACCTTCGGATTCCCTTAACCATTATTTTTTATTGTCTGTTGTTTTCTTTCCGTCTTGACTTGCCTCATATGTGTATTTGGATTTCAGCTTGTACCATATGTTCTGTTTGGACACTTCATTAAATACACGTTTTGTTTGAACGGGACACGACATAATGCCGTGGTTGTCGTCATTTTTGACAAATTTATGCACTTGAGAAATCGTGACTTTAAGAAAACACTGAACTCCCGAAGAAGATGAAAACAAGTAGCAATTTCAGTAGTCACACGTTCTCATCAAAAAGAAACGAATTAAGTGGATCGTTTGATGTTGATATTCACTTAACCCTTAAAATAACATCTACTCACTTTTGCATCGAGAAGATAAGCAAATCCTCACAACTGGAGTTAACAATTCTGTTTTCATGGATGTTTTCAAAACTAATAATATATATTGTCAACAAATTTAGAAAATATAGTAAATACACAATGATATAAACCAGATGGATCGCAGGAGAAAGTGATGTGACAAATGCTTACTCATATTTTTAAAGGATTTAAGCTTTTTGGATCTTCTATTTATATTGTATAAGAAAATGGTTTAGCAATGATTCAAACAAACCAGGGTTAACTTCCACCACATTCGACGCAGCAAATCAACCACCCAAGAACTTTCAGAAGTCACAGAAATCTCTGCGACGCTGACCATGCAAGAATCCTCCGCCTCTGTTATGTCTATCGATACATTCTCAATCGAAATAAAATAATAAGAAATCGTCTTTGAATTGGCTGAAAGCAAAAAAAAATGTGCAGATAAAAAATTGGAATCAGCTTGCATTCGTTTTTTTATTAAAAGTGGTATGGAAAAGATTTTTTAGAATTCTATTAAATGTTAGGCTTCAGGGGTGATTTTTTTCTTAGGAAAATTGGAAAGTACTTCAGAAAGAGTGCAATTTTTGTTGTTGTTCAATAGATATCTTTTGTGATTTGGAAAAGTAGATTGAAAGAACATAGATGGTATGATCATGGACTGTATATCTGAAAATGTGGGACAAATTTCAAAGAGGCCAATGTTTTGATTGACATTCTCGTTAGCCTTGTCTTTAGTAGAAAGGAAAATTGGTAAACTAAACAAGCTCAAACAGTAGATAAAAAGGTTCAGTGTGATCTTTTATGTATGCATGTATGGGCTGAAATGTCTCAGCACAGCATGAATACGTAAAAAGATATTCAAAAGGCGTTATTTACCATTATTTAAACAGAATTTTGTATAGAATAGAATTGTCGTGTATTTTTCATGTGATCTCTACAGGATACCTTAGTAAGTTTCTGAAGATAAGGAACACCAGAAACTCATGCAGAATATCCTTATTTTTCTGAGATTATGTGAACTATACCTGCCGGCGATTGAATGTTGCGACCCAACACGCGCTACGATGAACTAAGAATCATTAACTATGCATTTCCATTTACTAATATCATACCACCATATTTCATGCTATTCATCCCTTCTATCTGTTCAACGCTAAATTAAGTATTTCAATAGGTAATCGAAAAACATTTACACAATTCAGGACGAGTATGTAATTATAAAATGCATCCACGTGCATCCTGCAATTTTATTCTATTTAACAAGTACGATCGTTAGCAATATGCTGAATTTTAATAGGTGACCATCATCATCAACGTCTCTGCATTAGCTAGGCTGTGTGTGGGGCAACTAATTTTCAGTACCGTCGAATCCTGTGCCTTCGCCGAATGGGTGAAGGATTATGGGATAGGCTGGGATCAATATCTGATATCCAATTGAAGAATTGGCTTGTTGAGTTGTATGAGAACAATTGTTTAGTAACGTTGTCCTGTTACTGAATAGCCTATTTTCGAGTCAACATTTATTTTTGTGCGGTTTTTGGTCTGTGACGATGGGCGCTCTTATGCTACAATCCTTAGAGAACCAATCAAATCGCTGAATTTTGCTTGCATGAATGTTTCAAGGTTTCATATTTATTTAGAAGCTACAGGGTTTGAGATTTTTAAGGTATGATATATGTGGTACAACAAATCCCTTTCGAATCAGTGTAATGGAATTGCAAAACAACATATTGTCATTCAAATTTTTTTAACAAATCATTAAGTAAAGGCGAAATTTATGAATTTCTAGAAGTTATGTGGAAAACAATAAAGTCTTCATTTATATATACATATTTTCTGAGCCCGGAATTTTCAATATGCACAGTGTAACAATTTGGGATGTCATTTAAAAGCGACGACAGCAAACAAAAATTATTCTTCAAATTTTGCTCTGAGCAGTGAACGGGAATATGATCCTTCCTTGAAAAAACTCAATCAAATCATACATACACGTTTCAAAAACAACCTGAACTGATTCTTCTAAAGCGAAAGCTTCCATTTGATTCAAGGACGCAAGCTGCTTTTATATAAATAAAATTCACAACATTTTTATGATCGATTGTCGTCAAAACTGTTTATATCTTTGAAACCATCTAAGATATGATGATGAAAAAAAAATCAGATTTCAAACGAAAATATCTTTTCATAAAATTTCATTGTACCATTTTCGGAGCTTATTCTGGACAACAATTCAGACAGACATGCATATATGTTCATAGATACAGTGGAGAGTCTAGAGTCGTTTGTTTTTTTCGGATATTGTTCCTATATTTTGGAACCATATATTCTCTGAAACAAGTGGCTCAAGTCCACAGTTTAAATCCTGCAGATTTTTTTTATAAACCTTTAATGATTTTGAGGAACTGTTCCAAAATTGTTTTGATATGTGAAATGGCTAAGTGCTTCCGACGGTAAATACTATGCATTCGTTCTTTAGAGGAATGATTTCAACATGGTTAAGCCTTGTTTCCTTACCAGTTAATGATTCTTTCGGTTGATTCAATTTTATGTTTTTAATCAAATGTAATTTTCATCATCATCAATGGCGCACCAGCCCAAATCGAGCCTTGGCCTCCCGAAGACACTGCCTCCAACTGTCTCGGTCCAGCGACCGCGTCCTCCAATTAGCGAATCCCAGCAAGGATTCGCTGTCGTTGTCAACTGCATCCTCCCATCGTTTGCGTGGTTTTCCTGGTGGGCGGCTTCCTGTTGCTCGGCCTTTCATGGAGCGTTTGGGAATTCGCCCGTCATCCATACGCTCCACATGGCCAGCCCACTGAAGTCGTAGCAGTTTCGTCAGAATCGATACCGGTGGCTTGTCATAAAGAGCGTACAACTCATGGTTGTACCGGATTCGCCAGTCCGGTCCGTCCTTCACGGGCCCCAGAATACGTCTCAAAATGCGGCGTTCGAAGACGTCAATCCTTTTTTCTGAGGCTTGAGTCAAAGTCCATGTTTCACATCCGTAAATCAATACAGGACGGATGATCGTTTTATAGACGCGCAGCTTATTTTTTCGGTGCACTTTGTTACTTTTAATCACCGAGAGGACTGAAAAATATATTTTATTGGCTAGACCAATTCGCCGTTCAATTTCGTCCTTTTCATTCCCGTCTTTGGCGAGGTTGACACCAAGATAAATAAAAGAGTTAACGCTTTCCACACTGTAGTTAGTTATCGTCATGTTTTGTCTATTTGGCGTCTTTTTCCTTGACTGGGTCATATATTTGGTCTTGTTCACATTGACCCTTAGGCCGACTTGCCTAGCCGCTGACTCCAGCTCAGTAAACGCTTCTTTGGCACGAGATAGAGATCGGGCCATGATGTTGATGTCATCGGCGTACGCTACTATTTGAGTAGACTTAAAGAGTAGCGTTCCCGCATTGTCTACTGTAATCTTCCTGATGACATACTCTAGGGCCAAATTGAAGAGTATGGGGGCGAGGCCATCACCCTGTTTAAGACCTGAGCTGGTGTCGAAGCTTTGAGTCAGATCGCCTTGACATCTGACTTTAGATCGTGTGTCGGTCATCGTTAGTCTGGTCATTCGTATAAGTTTGCTAGGTATCCCAAAATCAAGCATTATTTTATATAGTATATTTCGATCTATACTATCGTATGCTTGTTGGAAGTCTACGAAGACCTGGTGCACGTCAATATTGTATTCCCAGCACTTTTCCAGCACCTGTTTTACTGAGAATAGTTGATCTATCGTCGACATACCGGATCTGAAACCGCCTTGGTATTCGCCAATTATTGTGGAAGTGTACTGTGTCAATCTTTTATTAATAATTTTGGTCAGGATCTTGTAGGACGTACACAGCAGTGAAATGCCTCTGTAGTTGTCACATCTAAGCTTATCTCCTTTCTTATGTATGGGACATATGATGGCCGTCCGCCAATCATCAGGTAATTTTTCATCGACCCATACCTTGGAGATGATCTGGTGGAGGCGGTGCGTTAGTATTGGTCCACCTTTTTGAAGGAGATCTGCTGGTAAATTGTCGATTCCGGGTGCTTTATTTGGTTTTTGCTGTTGTATGGCTGCTTGCACCTCTTCAATAGATGGTATTGACGAAGATGGACTGCATAGGTCAGCATCTTCAGGAATCGTTATTGGCAGGGATGTAGTTACTGATGGTGGATTTAGTAGCTCAGAAAAATATTCAGTCCACCTGTGATTGATGTCGTCTGGGTCGCTTAAAATATTTCCCTGCTTGTCTCTACATAGGCTTGATTGCGGCTTGTAGCCTTGTCTAAGTCGCTTCAATGCTGCATAGGCGTCCCGTGTGTCGTTTCTGCACATATCGTCATTGATCTTCTGGATAGTCTGGTTGTTATATGTTCTACGCTTGCGTCTGACTATTTTTTTAGCTAACCGTCTTAGCTCGTCATATTTTTGCTTCTTGGCTCTTGTCGGTCTTTCAATGTATTGTAAATAGGCTTCTTTTTTACTTTTGAGAGCATCTTCACATTCTTTGTCGAACCAATCGTTTCTTTTCGACGTCGTTTGTCTTCCTACGGTTTCTTCCGCTATTGATGTTACGCCTTCTTTAAGCTGCGACCACATTTGTTCAAGCGATGTGTCCGTACCTGCCGGCGGTGTATTGACAAGGTAATTCGTCAGTTTCTCTTGATAATTTGCTGCTACTGTTTCGTTTTTCAGACACTCCACCTTGAACTTAGGAGTCCTGCTCTTTTTCTTGGTGGTGCATCTTGTTATGCGGCAGCGATATTTTGCCTTGACGAGATAGTGGTCTGAGCCGCAGTTAGCACCACGGTATGATCTAACGTCAAGCACACTTGTAGCAGCTCTTTTTTCGATGACGAAGTGATCGATCTGGTTGAAGGTTCGTCCATCGGGTGACATCCAAGTTTGTTTGTGGATGTCGCGGTGTTGAAAGTAGGTAGAGCTTATCACCATGTTTTTGCTGGTCGCAAAATCAACTAGTCGCTGACCATTGTTGTTGGTACTTTCATGGAGACTATGCCCTCCCGTTGTCCCTCTGTGAGTTTCTTCTCGTCCAACTTTAGCGTTAAAGTCCCCTAGTAGGATTTTGATATCATTTGAGGGTAGTGAATCGTATGTCCTCTCTAGGATGTTGTAGAATTCGTCTTTGACGATTTCTTCTTTCTCTTCAGTTGGAGCATGACAGTTGATTAGCCATACATTAAAGAACTTCATTTTCATACGGATCGCACATAATCGTTCATTCACCGGTTTGAAGTCAGTTATGAGATGTTTAAATGAAGATGCTACAACAAAGGCGACTCCAAATTCCTTGTTTCCGGTCAAATGTAATTTTGTTTTCAAGCAATCACCTATAATCCATTTTTTATGTTTCCAAACACATCTGCTTCAATTAATTTTTTATCCAGCTGCTGCTCTGCAAAATATACGTTACAAAAACGACATCACCTATTTTACCAAGTATTATTACAAACTCAATGCACATATTTACTTGAAGTGTGAAAATTGCACAAGAAAAATTTTCATTATGATATCAAGGGTGGAAAACAAACGATTACACAGAATGGCGTATGAAGGTATTCCAAAAGAACTCTGCAGCTTTTTTGTTACGGTCAATATTTGCATACGTGTTCATATATGTACATACATCTGGTATATAACCACAAATCGCTCCACATATTCAAATCAGAGTGTAATCATTGTTGAAATTGTTGCCTGCTTTTCATGGCAAGTAAACAAATTGTGTCTGTGGCGTTGAAAATCAACCTGGAGCTATCGGAAAATATATACATATTTTGTTTGAAGAAGATCAGTTTGCTTTCAAGGTTTCGTGTTCATTTGGAAGATAAGCAACCACCTAAGTAAATGCCTGTAGAAGGCAATTAAATAACTTTATATTTGATAGAATATGTACACCAGGAAAAAAAAATTAGAAATGCATTTTGCATTAATAAATCATCTCAATTCTTCCCTAAGGCTTTTAAAGGTATTTAAATTTCAGAAAATTACCAAACAAAACTTTTTTTCTGCGTAGCTATCATCTTAATAATGTTTAATTGATAACACAACTTGGCATTCCGCAAATACTTTGGGAGAATTCCTAGAAAAGATTCGACATTATCTTTTTGCGCGTATCTCTAAAGAATTTAATCCCAATTCTTTACTTTTTTCATATTTCAGCTGAAACGTTTCAAAATCAAAAGATACCATGCTTTATTTGAAATTACACAGACCTGTATTTAAAAAAAAAACAAATCATGAATTTCACGTTGGGGTATTTCCCAAGCAACAGTGGAATGTTAATAGCCTTTTGTTGGTCACATTCCAAACAGTTGAAACAGCGTTGATATTAATTTGTTTTTTATGCTTAATTTTCCATTTTTTTTTAAAAATAGAGGCAGAAAATACCTTTTGTAAATGATGTCACACTTTACATTTTTTCATCATATATTTTATAGACGGATATAAAAATTAAATGAACGAATGTTCATGTAACATGATGTGTAGTTTGTAAAGTGTTGCGTGCATTTTTACATAAATTCTTGCTGGCCTCTCGTTGAAGTTTTATGGTTGTTCTGTAAAATGGTGTAGAATATGATGTTTATATTTCAATATAATCGACTATTAAAGCCCTTTGATATGTTTTTTTATGGTATCTAGCAGAAATTGTTTTAGTTTTTGATGATCATTGTGGTTGTGTTGTGGTGGTTACCGCTTGAATGTTGGTCGTTTGTAAGATTACGTACGGAGGAAACAATCGTAAATCAGTTAAGTTGGTATTCGTGGATTTTCTTAGTAGTGTGTGGATACCTTAAACGGACTAGAAAAAGTGGGAATAGTGGGTGTTAAGATTTTATATATGACTTAAGGGGGAACACCACTTTAGAGGTAAAAAAGAGTCATATTTTGGATTTTTTTTTTCAAAAACCAACCAACATATCGAAATTTGGTAAAAAGATCTATATTTAACAAGTATTTGACATCCTCTTTGAATTTTTTCAGGAATTTAAAAAACAAAATGGGGGCTCCCTGGCATTCCTCCAGAAACGCCTTATTTTTTCATGGCTTCGCGGCCGGACCGTTTTCTCCTAAAATATTTAGGTTATGATTATCAAACAAATAACTGCCGATAAAGCATAATAATAGCCAGAGAAGTACGTAGGATTTTTTAAATTGATTTTTGACAAAATGGCGTCATTTTGAAAAAAAATGTAAAAAAAGGAAAAAAAGCTCGAAAATTATTAATAATAGTTTAAATATGCAACATAGACAAAAAAATTCTACGTACTTCCATGCAGACACTAGTTTTGAACATACTGTAAAAATTTCGAGTAAATCGGACAAAAATTGTTTGAGAAAAGAAGGCCGGCCAGTTTGAAAAATGTTGTTCCAAGATATAATAATAATTAATTCTTGTTTAAGTGTCTATGTCACGATTTTTTTGCATATGACTTTTTTCATTAAAAAAGGACAAAATGGCGGCCTTTTTTTTAAATAAAAACTATTTTTTGATGGTGGAAAATTGACTGAGAATCAAAAAATTTAATTCCGATCATAATGATTCCGCTACCGGCTGCAGCCATATATGTGTACAATAAAATATAAAAAAAAGCAGAGTGATCGGTTGAGTATTTTTTTTAAAATCTTGTCTGCCAACTTAAAAAACATGAATTCGAGAAAATCGCGTTAATTTTTTTATGCATTTTAAAAAAAAAAAAAAAACCTATATCCCTCTACTCTGCTATGCCTGGGCCATTCAAAATTCCTTTCTCTTTTTCATACAGCTCCTGACTAACTAATTGTACATCTCTGCGAGCTGTTCTGATTTTTTTGAAAAATTGTAACCTAAAAGTCCCCTTAACCCGATAGAATATACAAATAAAGTTTCAATTATCTTTTTAATTGGTGAATTGAATGGCAAAAGCCAAACAGATTTCTGTTTTCCGAGAACTCAGAAAAATAGGACTACCTAGGACGAATGTTTCGCACTCGTGCATATATATTTTCAATTGAAAACATTAGGTACAACGAATCTACTTGAAACAAACGATATGGTTTGCATCTATGCTTATCAACCCAAACCATTCCTCCAATAAATTCTGAAGAAGTTGTGTGTTTTACTGTATACGGTAAACCGCAAACGCTAAAGGATATTTTCACTAGTTCATTTGAGAAAACTGATAATCTGATTCACCTTCATTTGAAGCCTTCGTCCTCTCATTGAATGCAACATCATCAATATGGGCACATGAGAACATTGAAAAACAATCTTCCCACGAGTATGGACGATATATATCGAAATCAAAAATCTAAATTTAATATATAAAACCCATTGAAACTACAAGCCTTCATGTAATAACATATCCAAGTCGTGTGCCAAAAAATCCATTAACTGCACTCGTTGCATTTGCCCTGAACCGTGGCTATTGAGTCCGCGTACAAACTTCTTCTGTAATGCTGATGGTGCATTACACTACCCTCGATTTCATATCGGCCGGCATTCGGAAAAGTTCTCTTCAGCAAATATATTGACCAGGAAATTGGAGAATTAAATTCAAATTTAGTTTACCATGGAATTCAAGTGGTAGCACATATTGATACTTTGATGCTATACCAAAAACAAAGAGGAAGAGGTAAAGTTACACATTGAACGGTTGGAAAATTGTGTTGCCATTTGATATTGTTGGAAAAAATACGCTTTTTAAAATATTTTAAATTGGGCAACTTTTAGTTCAGCTTCACAACAGTATAGTTTTCAAAGCGATACTTATATCGTTTCTCTACTCCAATTTCCGAGAATTGTATAGTTGATGCTTGATGTTAATGGATTGCTTTTCTTTTTCAGAAATTTTAGTTTCGTAATCAATAAGTTCTTAACAAAGCTTTTAGTTGCAGTGGAACTGTATCTTAATTTAGTTTGTTAAAAATGAATTTGCATATTAATAGTTCCATGTAATTATGTTGTAATTCCTGTCCTATCTGAAGGACTATCTCCATAAAAAATGATAATATTTGTTCACCCTCATATTTGATCCATTCCGAAATTCTCTTCCGAACCAACAACTTTTTTGTGCGATTTCTTATCAATATTATAAATATTTTCATGTACATATATCTTCCATCAATATCTTTTATGCACCTACAGATGATTTCGCGTATTCATATATGTATGTACATAATTTTTTTTATATCCATTCAGCTCGTCTTCTGACCAAACATTATCAATCTGATTAATGTGAAACTAACCGATAATTATATGGCTTGAATTTTCGATACATTCTCGCCCGTTTCTGAACAATATCAGACCATCTTTCGAGTGCATTAATTCACATACATAGTAGTATTATATTTTCAACTGATCCCATCAACAATGCACCATGCATGCACATTGAGTGGACAGTTTAATGGGTGTTTATGGAAAATATGGGGTATATGTACAACGTGTATGTTTTATTCCGAACTGATTTATTTTAAAATGGAAAAGCAAATTTTTTTTTAATTCATAATTCGCACAGTAAACTTCGAGCTTTCATTGAGGGTAAATGTAATAAAAAAATAGGTTTCAACAAATTTGTTGAAATTCTGATAAAGATTCGCTTGAATCAGTCATTAGTTGTGTATCACTCGTTCATTAGCTCATTAGGGATCAGATAATTGATATTTTAATTGACATAAATATTGAAAATATTTGAAAT
Organism: Oxycera nigricornis; assembly: GCA_963942545.1. Taxonomy (NCBI): domain Eukaryota; kingdom Metazoa; phylum Arthropoda; class Insecta; order Diptera; family Stratiomyidae; genus Oxycera; species Oxycera nigricornis. The sequence continues at coordinate 98,975,822 of OZ012663.1, forward strand.
TTAAATAGTCAAATTATTTTTTCCCAAACCAACCAAAAATAAAAAGATATAAGTTTCAATGGCTGAACTATTTAAATGTATTCAGCGGTTTCATTGAAAATCCTTTTTTTTGTTGCCGAAACAATTATGTGACGAGGTGCTTGTAAAAGAAAATTCTTGTCACAGAGGAAATCAAAAAGGGAAATAAAATATGAAATTAGTTAACACACTTTTCCTTTTATATAAAAATAATTTTTGCAATTGGATAAAATGCCAAAAATGGTTCTCTTAATGCTAATTTATATTCAAACGATTTCCAGTTTATTACGTAACATAAGCCTTATGAGCCAATCCGCGCTACTATAACAGAAACCCCAACCCCCGCGCAACTTCACTTCTTCACCTATCACTTCCAGATGTGCAAATCACTTTAATGCACACAATTTCTTGACCAAGTTTTCCAATTTCCATGACGGTTTGTTTTGAATCAATGCCTTTTGTATGTTAGTTTCCTTTGAGATTTTCTTTTATTTTCCAAGCCATATCAACATACATATATGTACATATGTATGTATGTACGAGACGCTTTGAAAGATGCCGCTTGTGGTAAATGAAATGGTAATTGCCATTAAACAATTTCCATTGCATGCACATATTGACCCATAATGTGTGTGTACAGTCGAGTTTTGTCGAGTTTGTTGGCTTTGACTTAGCCTGGCTGAGCTGAAGAAGCATAGCTAATGTGCCGTTTGAAGAAGAAGAAAATAAAAGTTTAAGAACTAGAAAGAAAAATATGTAGTCATGAGTAGGTTTGCTAACAAGATATTGTTTATAGTTTTGAAGGTAAAATTTATTTTTATTGTCCTATTTGGAGGCGATCATAATCTGATTTCATTCTGAAAAAGTATTAATTCCTGATATATATATACAGGGTGTTTTGTATTCGGTGGCATAAAATGACACCACGTATTCTTTGAAGTGTCCCGAGAAAAAAATCGTATTAGAGGGGGGTGGTAAATCCGAAGGGGTTTCGAGATATAGGAGGGGGAAGTACCCCGCTCCATAACCACGACCTGGCACGTGTAAATCGTCATAACTATTTTATTTTTATGTGTAGACTTTTGAAAAAGGATGCGATTGATAGCCTGTCAATGTATCTTTTTAGAAATGTTTTAACAATTGCCCCCAATGCTGCCAGTTTTACACGAAAAAATGAGAAACTTAAAACAACCGGAAAAAAATTACTAATTTTGACTTTCGCGACCGTGTTAAACGCTAAAGTGATATATTAACCTATAAAAATTATTATCTTGACAGAAAGCCTTACTTTCTGCTTGAATACTTCCAAAGAAAAAGGTTGCCAATTTTCCTTTGTTTCCTTCGAAAAATAGAAAACTCATAATTTGTGTGATCCCTCGGAATTAGCCAAACGTCATAAAATTTTATTATCTACCTGGCATAATCCCACAGTGGAAAGATTTTTGAGTGATTGGTTTTCTTCATGCTATTTGTTGGATCTGCTTTAGTATTGAACAGTTTTTAGGCTGAGATAATTAAAATCCGACGTTTTAAGGATGACATAAAGTAAATGTTTTATAATCAGCACCTGATAATAAAAAGGGGTATTAATGTTGTGTCGAAATCCTGCATAACTTAGTGGAATCGTCAATTGAAAAGAATCAAGGAGTGCTTATGTCTTAAAATATACAATCGCGGCTAACTTTACCAACGAGGAATATGCTGACATGCATTACATTTACGGATTTTGCGATGGCAATGTGGCATGTGCACAGGAGGAATATCAAACGAGGAATCCGAGCCGACGATTATCGGATACCAGAACCATCATGAGACTGCATGGAGAGTTTGTAAGTTTCCAACTGCATTGTTTTGGCAACCGAACAGGAACTTTCAGGGACGCAAATCAGGAGGAGCACATACTATCCATAGTACGCAACGAACCAGACTTGTCAACTCGCAAGCTAGCTTTGTGGCCACAATTTGGAGAGTTTTAAGCAAGGGAAGGATGCGCCCTTACCATTTTCAACCCATGCAAGAGTTATTTCCCGAAGATTACGTGAAAAAGGTTGAGTTTTGTGAGTGGCTTAACGAACGGGATCGAGCGGACTCCAACTTCATTAGTAACATTTTATGGACCGGCGAGTCACATTTTTCAAGGGATAGTGTCAACAACTTCCACAACAGCCATCTATGGGCTATTATCAATCCCAGAGTAAGCAGAGCCACCTCTACATAGGGTAGATTTAGCAAAAATAGTGGGCAGGCGTCCTGGGGCGTAGGATAGTTGGGCCATTCCGTTTGCCGGATAGGCTGAATTCTGCCGGATATCTAAATTTTTTGGATAAAGAGCTGCAAGCTTTACTGGAAGATACACCAATAATCAATTTGAACAGGATGTCTTACCAACACGATGGTGCTCCAAGCCATACTGGCCGATAAATCACCCATTGGCTTGCCTCAAACTATCCAGGAAGGTGGATAGGTCGAAATGGTCCAATTAGCTGGCTACCCCGGTCTCCAGATCTAACTATCCTTAATTTTTTGTGTGGGTTGTAATGAAACAAGAAGTTTACAAGACACCTGTGTCATCAGTTCAAGAATTAAATTTAAGAATTGAGGCAGCTAGTGAAAAAATAGGAGACGACCTCATGCATTTCGATGTAGTCACAGAAATTAAGAAAAGAGCTCTTCTTTGCATTTCTGTGGAAAGAAGACACTTTGAACAGTTGATGTGATCACAAGCAATACAGTAATACTGCTGTTTAATCATAAGTTCAAAATAAATTGTTACTTTAGATCTTTAGTTATTATTTTCCATAATAAAGTAAGTTGGCAAAATTTCACAAAATTTTAGTTTTCTATTTTTCGAAGGAAACAAAGGAAAATTGGCAACCTTTTTCTTTGGAAGTATTCAAGCAGAAAGTAAGGCTTTCTGTCAAGATAATAATTTTTATAGGTTAATACATCACTTTAGCGTTTAACACGGTCGCGAAAGTCAAAATTAGTAATTTTTTTCCGGTTGTTTTAAGTTTCTCATTTTTTCGTGTAAAACTGGCAGCATTGGGGGCAATTGTTAAAACATTTCTAAAAAGATACATTGACAGGCTATCAATCGCATCCTTTTTCAAAAGTCTACACATAAAAATAAAATAGTTATGACGATTTACACGTGCCAGGTCGTGGTTATGGAGCGGGGTACTTCCCCCTCCTATATCTCGAAACCCCTTCGGATTTACCACCCCCCTCCAATACAATTTTTTTCTCGGGACACTACAAAGAATACGTGGTGTCATTTTATGCCACCGAATACAAAACACCCTGTATATATATATATATATACCACCCGCGCGGGAAGGTGGGGGGCCGGGGTGGAGATAGGGGGTGCAAAACGTGTCTCCAAAGCGTTAACCCTATTCATAATTCATTTACGGTGAAAATGACATTCTTTTTTTTATATATTTTTGTCAATTTTTTATTATAATTTTTTTTATCCTATTTTTTGCCAAATTCTTTTGTTTTTAAATTTTTCAACTTCAAAATATATCTAAAAATTACTTACTAGATTAATTTTGCGGTTTCATATGATATCTCAAATAGACAAAACAATCATTTTTTGCGGGGGAACCCCCGCAACTTCTCATGGGGCCATGACCGCCGCAAACTTTTTATGCCATAATAGTCGGGGAACCCCCTCTTTCGATCATCCCTACGCCATAATCTTAACCTTTACCCTCGAATTTTAAATTGAGTGTCAATAGCGTTTAGAGGGTAGAAGATCCTTTTAATTGGCAAAAGTAGCAAACCCCGTTTTAGAAGAATGGATTGAAAAATTAGATAAACAATTTTTACACGAATGGCAAAAAATCTTAGTATTCATTGATAATTTTCCTGCACACCCAAAAGACTTTCAGAGCAAATTGAAATCTATTGAATTGGCATTTTTTCCACCAAATATGACCTCTAAATTACAACCGCTTCACCATGGAGTAATTCAAAATTTCAAATGTCACTTTCGAATAAGGATTTTGAAGGAAGCACTAAAGCGTTTAGAGACAAGAAAAAACTAGTGAGCCACTCTGGGAATGTCTGTCTTTTGTAAATGATTATGTAAAGGGTAAAGAGTTTCATATAGATAAATGCAGGAAAAATTCAGGAATTAATGTGACAAAATTCAAAAACCTAGGACGCATATAATATGCAAAAATGTGAGATCTTTTTTTGCTTTATTCATACAAAGCAACTTAAAGTAATTAATAAAAATAAACAGAGGGAGCATGGATTTAAACCATCTACCTGGAGAGCAAGACTCGGGCACTCTACGCACTGAACCAGCCGCTGTACTCTTATATTTGCACATCATTGCTATGTATTGAGCTCACTTTGAATTTTAAGACAAACTTCCGTTCGCTTTTTCGTTCGGTACGCTATTCCTGGGTTCCCTCCTCTTGTTCACTTTTCATTAGAACTTCCGTAAAGAAAGCTAAACTTCTAAAAATAAACACGATATTACAATTCTGGATTGTATTAATCACACATAACAAATGCATGGAATATCGACGTTAAAAATGAAACAATAGCCAATTGCTTCAAAAAAAAGCTGGATTTGGTCAGCATTCGACATGGGACGAAGAAGATTACATACCTTTAATCCTTCCTAATTTAAAAATCTTGCAATAGGAAAGTTAAAACAATACATTAATAAGTATTTAACCTTCAAACCAAACGAGTATTCGAACTATGTACTATCAAAAGAAGTCTTCGTACTAAACGAAATAAATACACACCTCTATTTACCTTCGTCACCATATTCATGCACAAGCATGATCAGCTGTTTCACTTCGAAATTAATTTCTAAAATCAACATTTAAATGGTTGATAAGTGCACAATTTTATCTTAAAATTCCAGTGTTATCTCTCAATGCTGTTGACTCACTTTTAATTTATACTTCGCACATAACTAAATATTACCTGTCTGTATCTGCAGGTACATACTTACGTTCATCGTTTGTCATCGTATAAACATTGAATCTTATTTCAATTCCTTGGATAATTAATTTGTTAATAATTCTAGATTATTTTATTCATCAAAGAAATGATAAAAGTGCTAGGCAAACATTGACCAGCACTAAGAAATTCCTTATGCAATGACTCAACATGACCATGGAGGAATGCAAAACATTTCCTCTCCCACAAAATGCTTCGATTCTATAAGAAATTTGTTCTTATTTCATTTATCAGTTTTCAAAACCATTTACTCAACGATGCCTATAACAAGATAGAAATATTTCTATAAAAATTCTTTTAGCTATTCATCATACATCAGACAATCATTATCACATAAATAGCCAAACTAATGAAGCTGTTTTATCTTTATCTACCAGAAAAAACAACAACAAACAGCGGAATTTCATTGCTAAATATTTAAAAACGGAAAATATCTTCAAGTTCATTTATCCGGTTCAGTGCTAGCTGTAGGGGTGGAATTTTATTTTGCACGAAACAAATTGAAATTTTTTGAATTCTTTGTCAGAATGTCAGAATGGCGCCTTGTTTGCAAAAAGAATAAAAAACAGAATTCGAGCAAGTAATCAAACAGTAATGCAGTAACACTTGAACATGAAATGAACAATCTTTTTCTCGACTGGGTGGCAGTGAGTTGAGTAGGTGATAATCTAGGTGTGGAGTATATTTTTCGTGTATTTCATTTTCTATCATTTTCTTGGAAATATTAAAAAACTAATACCACGCTTGGGATGGAAAATCAATGGTGCGCTGCATAATTACCACTTTTTAATGACGGTCTCATTTGGAAGTCTTGCGGATTGGATGCTGCAGCGATTATATATTCGGACAGAGTTTGCTTGTTGAACCGTATTCTGGCTGTTACCAGAACTATCAGCAGCTTCATCAGACCCTGACGATAGTGTGGACGATGATGGCTTTTGCGGTGTAGAAATGATACGAGAAATTGCAATTATTTCAGCACCAGCTGCATGAACGTATAAAAACAATATAAGTGTTCTCATATTCTATTCCTCAGAATATAATGCAAGTTTTTCGAATTGCCAGTAATCATGAATGCAATGAATCGTTTCTAGCTCATAAGGAAATACTTATGAGCTAGAATCTAGAAACGAAGAGCCTTTTGATGAGCATATGTTGAATGCATGCTCATGTTAAGACTTCCGCCAAAGAAATAACTTCTTTGTCATATTTTCGATACATGCTAAGTCTTTCTTAGAGAATTATATCATCACATGAGTTTTTCTCAGCATCCCAAAATTCATAAAAATTAGCTGCACTGGTACCTAAGCGTCGCTTCTGCAATCAAGCCGCGACAGACGGTCCTTGACTTGATACTTATTTTTTTATTGATAAGCTTTAAGATTGCCAAAACAAATTTTGAAAAGATGATTGACATGAAAATTTGATTTTAATTATAAAAACATTTTTTCATATAGATTGCATTAAAAAAAATATTCGAAATTTCGAAAATTTCAATTGAAAATTATTTTAAAAAAAATGCTGTACTGATTTCCCGAAATTCTTAGCATAAAATGTCGTTTTATTAAATGGGAATATCGTCTCGAATTATTTTTAAAGTTTACTAATACTATTTGAATTGATATGTTAAAATTATAAAAATTTCAGTGTTTAAATTGAATTGCAGCAAAAATTCTGCTACAAAAAATTGTTGTAATAAAATTCGAAAGGCGAATAGTGTTCGTTTGTGATCTTCTCGACAGTACGGCAGCATGATTTTAGTAGGACTCCCGGTCGGACTCCATTCTTTTTCATTTATGTTTCTCCCATCCGACGATCATATGCCATTTTTTGCAGGACGCATCGTCGCGACGGCTTCCGGTCAGATGGCGCTCAAATTGGTGAGTTCTTCGGCTGGTGATCGTTGGGCTGAAGCACGTTCGTCGATTGCATTCTCTACGTTTGATTTTAGGGAATTTGTGTACAAGTTGACCAGAATTTTCCATGTGCGGTCTCGGACATAGCAGTTTTGCTGTTAAAACATTTTTCACAACTGCTTTCCCATTCGTGGTTGTTTTTAGTGCGTCCTCCATGTCTTCTACCACAATTTTTGATATCTTTAATGTGTTGATGCTATTCTGTTTGTTACTGTAATTTCAGTAGTATCATATATCTGTTATCTCTTTTTTGCAAAGAAGAAATCAGTATCAATTAATCATGCATGTTTTTTTTATTTACAATTAATCTTTTTGCTTATTTCTATTCCAAAAATTATTTCTTGTCATTTCAACACTACCTTCTACCGCCCACTCAGCAGAATGCCGATATTTACCATTTCGCGTTGTAGAAAAATGTCCTTTAATCTTAAATTCAGCTTCAGGGGCATGCGGTGGAAATAATTCCGGCGAAAGATAATAATCTTTTACATAGTACAAACCCTACAAAAACATTTTTGATAATTTTTCAATAGCAGATACAACAGATATATACTTCTTGCACAGGACACCTTGGTATTTTGCCCTGCTTTGTAGCACTATCCATAGCAATTTGCGCCAAATTTGGTAGATTTTTGCTAACCAAAAATGGACATAGATCAGGAAAAGTTTGATTGAATAGCGTCATATATAGGCCACCTTTTAGTGGTCTCACAAGAATTTGACCACCAGCACCAAATTTTTCCGCCATTTTAAATATGGTTAGAAAACCTGTAATGGTGTTTATTTTGCCGTTGGGCATTACAGTACAATTGACATCAACACCTTTTGGATCGACAGAACGAGCATCACATGTGTTCAGCTTAAAGTAGTAGTCACGCTTGAAGACATCAAGGATCAATATCATGGAACGATTATTTCAACAAAAAAAATTGAATACCTTTTCATGCGAAAAATGTACACAAACAGTCAAGAATATTAGACAGAATAAACCTTTACTACTTTTTGAAACCATTTTGCAATCATTACTGAGTTTAATTAAAATTCACCATCGAATTTATAGTAAGTTTCATAGCAATTAAATGAGTTATGCATCAAGCGTTGGTGGATTCCAATCAATTTCTAATTAAGATTCTGGGATAGCGCATAATGTTCTGGTACATTTCACAGTATTGAAGTTATTTAAAAAAATCAATCAATTTTTTTTCGGAATCAATTGCTATTTGAGCCTTGCTATCTTATTTTTTGAATTAAAAATAATAACTGCATATTTTGCATAACTCCACTAGTGTGTCAGTTCTATAAAAATTAAACTATAATCTCTGATGAAGCCACTAAATTTAAATGATAATTTAAAATTATTGATTTGATAACTTCCTTATGTGTGACTTCCATAACGAAGGTTCGAATAGAATTTTTCTACGACCAGCTACCATAGCATAATAATAACAAATAGTCATTTACAAATGTGACATAAATTCATTTAAAAATCCGTAACCAAATTAAAAACTACACATGTATGAAATCTCGCATTGTAAACTCGAATAATTTGACCATGCGTATGTTTAGATAACAAATTGTGATAATGCTATTTTCAGTAAATAAATATTATCGATCTAATATTAATGTTATCAATTATTTCGATTCAATATGAACTTGATGTGCACGCGTGTTAGTTGAATATTTGTATTAGAAATCAATATAAGTTAACAACCTTGTCATGAGTGGTTTAAAGTAATTGGCAAATATGCTTTGGTGAAAATGGTTGAATTTGAACCACACAAAAAAAAACCCTGAAGCAATTGAATATTATTATAATTTAAATATCTGTTGAATTTGTTACCGGAATGTTAAATTATTTACAGAATTTAAAATTTATTCGAGACTTACATTTGAAGGTTAGAAAATGATGAATGTCTCCGGAAAAAAAGATGACTTTGACTGTAGCTATCATTAATTGCCTCAAGATTTTCCTAAGACAGTGATGGTAAACCTTCTTTTGGAGTGGAATATCGTTTGGTAGTTCTAGTGAGCTATCGGCAAAATTCATTTTTTTCGGCAAGTATTTTCATGTGAAAAATGATTTTACATAAGTGAGTTCAGTGCAAAAGATTTCCTACTCCTACATTGAAGCCTGATTTTTATATAAGCCTAGGCAACAATATACCTATTTTAAAGTTCAGAACGAATCTTTGTGCCACTTTATGGTTGCAATTCTTTAGATACATTTAAGGGGTTACAACAAGGATTTTTTAAGCCAATAAATAAAAAATCGACTCTTAGAATTTTCTATCTAAGAGTCGAGTTTTTATTTAATGGCTTAAAAAATCCTTTAAAACCTTTAGAATAAGAGACAAATGGTCTTATACCTGGGAGAAATTGTTTTCATTGAGATTTCGAGCTTTTTCTTGACCCCTTCCGACTGCTCCCAAACAGCTACCTGCGGTAAATACGACACCTGCTTGCATTATGTCTTACCATTTGATTTCTAACTTCTCTAATACACTAATAGATGTTCTTAGAAACATTTTCAAGCATGCTGACCACAAAGTACGTTAGTACAGCGTCCTTTGATCTTGAAAGAAAACGTAACGTAAAGTAAAGTCAAAACTTTAAACGCGTTTTTCTCGAAACACGTTTTTTCAAAGCGGCACGCAGCATAACTCAAACAATTTTCTATTCTTTCACTCAAAATTAATATCACATCTTGAAAACATTATTCCGCATAGAAATTCGTAGCCGATTTTTGATAAGTTAATATTTCGATTTTTTAGGTACAAATAAGTGCCCATTTTTAAGTAGAAAAATGAATTTTTCTTTCAAATGCTCGCCAAGTTAACGAAAATTAATATTTTCAAAATTCCCTACGTATATATCTAGCTATATTAATATAGTTAAGGGGGCAAGAACCTTTAGAGGCCGAAAAAAATCAGTATAATATTTATTTTAGGCGATGTTTGAGGTTGAAAAAAAACATATTCTACAAAAGTGAAAGTTGAAAATTAATAAGTTTTTCAAGGATCTTGAAAGCCATGTCGTCGCTGACGTCGTAAATTGCGTAAGCGATGCTGGCTGCAATTTTCATCTGAAATCAACAACCCAAACATTTTCTTACTCGAGAGTAAGACTTTAAACGGCCTTTTCTCGAAACCATGTTTTTAAACATTGCGTAAGTGATAATAAAAAAACTAGTAAATCGATTTTCATCATCTAGCATTCATTTTAAAGAGCATAAAAAACTGTTCTATACAGACTAAGGATTGAAAAAACAAATTATTTTGGAACTATTTTTTGACTGGAAGTACAACGAAATTTTTCGTCAAAATCTTTATTTTTTCTGGAGCCTGTTTCGAAGGGTTAATTTTCGAATTTCGCAAATATTTTAGTCTATCTACTAAAGAAAACCCTCTTGAGTAAGAAAATGTTTGGGTTGTTGATTTCAGATGAAAATACAGCCAGCATCGCTTACGCAATTTACGACGTCAGCGACGACATGGCTTTCAAGATCCTTGAAAAACTTGTTCATTTTCAACTTTCACTTTTGTAGAATATGTTTTTTTCAAACTCAAACATCGCCTAAAATAAATATTATACTGATTTAATAAGAACTGTCTTCATTTCCCCACAAATCAGTTGCAAAAAAGACCTTTTTTCGGCCTCTAAAGGTACTTCCCCAGCATCAGGACAAATGCTTCGATCGGCCACTAAAATATAATTATGAGGAATTAAACTAAAGAAGATCAAAATGGTATTGAAAGTTTGGCAGGAAGTATCCGATCGTCGTAGATCACTGTATCTTATTTTATTAACTTTACTCCCTACAAGATTCATAATAGTTTTTGCAGGAATTTGAATACATATTTCTTGAAGAAACTTTCCTCCATGTGAATTGACAACTTGTTGAATCTGATATACAATATTGCATTCCAGTTTTAGTTCAAAAATCTACTCGAAACCGTAGTCTATTTTCGCCATTTGTGTGTCGTAAATTTTAATTCAGTCTGTTGTATGAAAAATCTAAACATTTCCACAGAAAGGCTGTTTTCTAAAAGAAAAATTCAGACCTAATTTATTTAGGTTTTTTAATTGGCCATCAAATTATGTCCCTTTTGACCATAAAATAAGATAAACAATTAGGATGAATGGTGTAGACGTGGGATGGAGTATTTCGCAAAATTTACTGGCGTGACTCAAAGTGGTCACAAAATTTATGGTGCTCTTAATTTAATGCCGAGTTGGCCAGCAAACAACACTGGAAGCTTGAATTTATGAGCACTAATTTGAATCTATCATTTGTAAACGTTACCTTTTCATTAGCACGAAGGAAAGTTTCTATTTCGATAACTCCCACAAAGAAGTAACTCGTCAAATTTCGGTATGTCTTCATTCACCGAACCGAAGCTTAGATGGTAATTTCCTAAGTAAAGCCTCTTTAAAAGTGATTTATTTCATATGTAATCGAGCAACAGTTTTTTTTTGTGTAATAACAAAATCTTACCGTGGGCTATAAAATTTGAAGACATGCAAATGTGCGATGTAAAACGTTGAAGTTACGTTGTTCGGCATGTGTGAATTTAGTTTGTATTTTCTTTTAACACTTGTTGATTGTAAAAAGTTTCTCATGCTTGAATGCTGTAGGATAGGCATAAAGATTCTATACATTTGAAACTTTCTTCTGTTTTCAAGATTATGTGTTCCGAAGGCTGCAATTATTTTTTTTTTTTGGAAAATCACAATAAATGAATAATTTAAGATTAAAACGTAATTTCTGCAACTTTTTTAAAATAATTAACAGTGATATCAATGCTTTTTTATGACATAATAATGGAACTAAGCTTTGAAAATGCCAATATCATAACAGAAGGACACGGGAAACGAAAATTTCCTAAAACATAAAATGAACGAAAAAATCAGTTGGTTCAAGATTAGTCAATTAAAAAGGCACGATGGAAAGGTAATTTAATATGTGATCTTTTAAGCAAAAAGTATGTCTAATGATAGGACCTTCTATCGCGGCTTGATTGAATGAACGACTCATTAATCTTAACCAAAGCTTACACCAATTAAAAACCAATTTTACTGCATCAGAAATATTATATGATCAAATCAATTGAGTTTAAAATCCAAAAAAGTATATTTCCGTATGCTTTATTCTATAATTATCTTATTATGAACGTTAACTAATCACTGGGATGGGACAAAATAATTACTGTTCGCATTTAGAGATTATTTACACTGTAATTATTCTGTGGCAATATTTTTCTTATAATGAAATAAATTTTTGGGGTAGCTTGAGCTATCATTACGGAATTAGTTTTTTTAGCTGAATGGCAGATGTATGGAAAATATTGAAAATAATTTTAGGTAGGATGACATAATGAAAGTCATTTGAAAGTCTTGCAAAATTTAGACAAAACTTTAGCAAAAAATTTTCTTTGTTAATGATAAATCCAGATAGTTTTTCCTTCATTTTTATTAATGTAATGCAGCGTACTCGACGGGACACCTCTTTCTCACAACTTTGCAACAAATAATACCGAACATTATTCAATATTGCTTCTGTCAAATTGAACATATATCATATATGCTTATATATATATATATATATATATATATATATATATATATATATATATATATATATACAAAATAAATTTCCGTCCCTAGCGCCATCTGTTGGACTTTTTCGAAACTGAACTTAAGAAGTGCCGGAACCAATTTCCGAAAAATTCCGTCGAACTTTTTCAGAAATAATTTTCAAAAAATTTCGCCATTAGTGCCATCTATTGGACTTTTTCAGGACTAATTTCGTAAATACTGCTATTAGCGCCATCTATTGGTAGTTTTCCACTAGTGATCTTTGCGACTGAAATTGTTATCGAAAACTTACATGAAAATATTTTTGAAAGAAATATTTGTGATCAAGTGTAACTTTTACAAGAACTGAAGAATATGGGTATTCTGTATTATGTAAGCTTTTTATTTCAAGAATTTTATATTGTATTTTTCAAAAAATTATGCAGTTTTTATATGTTCATTGAATATTTGTTCGATTTGGCTCGATTTGAAACAATTTCGTATTATTTTGAGCTTATTTTGAGCTTATTTTGAGCATGAATTTAGCACTTTAAGTTCACGAGAAGTGGGATCCATGGTTGTATTTAATGCAAGCTTCAGAAATTTGAAAGTGTCGTTGTATCTGATGAATCAGGATAATTTAAATTGATTAAAACAATTCAAAAATATCGCTGCTAAGATTCATGAACAATCTTTTTTCTCTCCACCACTCTTTGTAGGAAATTTCAAATTTTTTTTGAACAGTTCATTTTACTTTACGGTTATTTATGTAGACCTAGTAGAATCCTTTTGTTCGCTGCGGAACTATCAAAAAAAATTGAATTTGATATAAAGGCAATTTGAACATACCAAGCGAGTTGGATCTATATCGTACGTGTTTACATAACATCCGACATGTGCATCCTGCGTAGGCGCATGCAAATATTGGAAGTAGCGTAAGTTTAATGAACACTAGAACGCATCTGCTTTTACCGAATAATTCTAATATCCCGAATATCGCCAGAAATTTGATGATTTAAAATTATAACAAAAACATCAATCAGCTTAATTGCTTTTGGGTTGCAATTTTAATCGTTGCATGTAACATAGATGCCTTCAAATAAAAGATGTTATCGCAGAAATTAAATGAAAGCATTTGTATGAAAATGATTCGAAATTAAAATCAATGACTGTATTAAATAAATGGAACCATTTGCCGTAAATTCATCACAATTTCATGTGAGATATGTGAAATTGCAGATATTTTCCAAAAATACTGAGCTATTCTTTTAATTATAACTAGAAGCATTGTTTCAAATAGTTGGCGGGCTGAAATGACGATGGCATCCGTAGAAAAATTTGCTATTATTCTTTTTATCTGTTTCAGTACAGATGCTAAGGTATTTAGACTGTGGTGTTGGTCGTGGCATATAAAATTTATTTATATTTCAAAAATTCAGCGCAATTTCAACCTCTTCCAACGTGTGTGTGTAGCTAAAAGTTTGAATTCTTGGAGTCAAGTGAATTGTACTATAGAAAGGTCCAACAAATCCATACCCTTGCTCAGTTTTCACTACACCACCCATAATGATATCCCGAACGTGTTTGGTAACGTTCATATTACAATCAAGCGGCCAAATCAAAAACCCTTTTCGTTTTTGAGAATGCCAAAAATCAATATATGTCAGCTAGCTGATGGTTCATTTGGATTGCAATTGGCCAATCGTTTTCTTGGTGAAATACAAAAGCACGGCAGCTTTCCGAAAGGATGTCCAGTAAAGAAGGTGGGTGAATGATGAGGAACTTTTTGAATTTAGGTAGTTAAAATTTGGGGTGAGTTTTTTTCGTTGCAGGGTCACTATTACATAGACAGATTGATGGTAGATCCTGATATTTTTCCGGAATATGTGAATAATTTAACATATAAGGCTCGGCTCGTAACGTTTTCAACAACACAAGATAATAAGGAGCATAAATTGATATCGGTTCAGTACGATGGAGAGGTGATCAGAACCGGCAGGAAACCACTTATTTTTACCGTCGCATAAGAAATAAGTTACATGCTGTGGTCATTTTTGCATTAATGGTTGATGGTAGGCAATTTCGGTGTTTTCTTTCCAGTTCTTTTTTCTAATAAATGTTTTTTTTTGATTATAAGCATGCTAAATGTATTTTAATTGAAAACACTAGGTGTAAATAAATTGCGGATTATGTAATCATTGAAAAGATTGTTGTTTGTTCATTGGTAAACAGTTTTTTTCCAACTCAAGTTAAACAAACAATCCTGTGATAGTTAATTCGAATCATTTATCTTTACTTCGATTAATGGCTTGACCAATCTTTCTGCATTTATTAACTCTCGTTCTTCGTCTTTTTATTTTATTATACTCTTTTAATTGAACCGGGCTTTTAATCTCTTTGGGTTTCAATTATGCTACTGCGATGTCGTTATTTTTGGAACTAATCGCTTTATATTAACATAATCACGTCCCGTGTTGTGATAGTCAAATTTTAGATTTCGTTTTCTTTTTCTGTCATTTAAAGGGGAGGGGGGAGCCGTTATGGTCAAATTTTCGATTTTTTCTATTTTTTCATTCTATTGTACAATCCTTCAAGAGTGCTCCATCAAAATTTGACGTTGATCCGAGTAAAATTGATGAATGCGCACGCGAATAGAATGACATTCGTATTAGCAGAGCTGATCAAAAAGCTGCAAAAGACTGCAGAGAAGGTTGAGTCCTTCGAAGACAACAACAACAACAAAATGCTCTAGACATTCTTGTTGATAACCTTATACTTTATGGACCCGGTATTGACGATTCTGTCTGAATAAAGAAAAAAATGTGGTCTAAGTGCGACCCTTGAGGCCCACACGACTAACTTCCCAGTGGGGTGAATAAAAAGCTATAATTTGCTTTAATTATTAATTACTATTATTAAAAATTACTATTATTAAACATTATTATTCTAAATTAACATAATCACTTTTATTATTTTTATCATTTTTTTATCTAACCATAAAAGCTTTGGTAGAGGAAGACGTCTCCACCACCTGGTCATCCTCTACCAAAGCCTCGGCAACCTCGTCCTCTTCGTCCTCGTCATCCTTCTTGTCCTACACTTCGTCCTCAACCTCGTTCTTCATCTCGGCTTCGGAATCCACAACTATTATTGAGGGTATTTAATGATTATTTACAATAATCATTCGTTATTAAGAATGTTTGACCGTTACTGAATAATTATAATTGACTTTATATATACAATATCAAATTATAACTAATTTTATTTGATTGTTATTAACAATATTAAATTATTTATAACAATATCCGATTATTAACTGCATTAGCGTCTCTACTCCCATTCAGCCAAACCTGATAATTTAAGTTTGCAATTTTATAAATTAATCTTTATTTTTTTTGAAATAACATTTTTTATAAATTTGATCACAATTTTGCTAAAACGCACAATAATAACAACATTACTATGAAGGTATTTGGTATCTGCACGAATTAATAGTGCGTATCAACAGTTTAAAAATAAGCAATTTTTAGTGGTTTTTTCAGTTTTTTCATCCTAAATAAAAAACGGCCCAACCGATTTTTCAGTTTTAAGTTACGTGATTACGCGTCAAATGAAACCGGTCCCACGTCAATCCGATCTTTGATTCTCGAGATAATCGACACGAAAAATTATTCCGAACGCACATACATACATACGCACATCCGCACATACACACATACGTACATACACACTCACAGACATCTCTCTAAAAACGATGGATTTGGATTCTAAAGACCTTAAAACGTGGAGATATGTCAAAATTTGGGATTCGGAAAATCGACCCCATTACTTTTTTCCAAAAAAAAAAAACAATTTCAAACGCGTTTTCTGAGACTTTTTCTTTTTAAAGTCGGTGAAACACGGAACTCAAAAAATAACGAACCGATCCTTTTGAAATTTTGAATACTTATTTTGTAAACATTTTACAAGGTGACGCTGTCGAGATATTTAATGTTTAGACTATACTTTTTTTAGATAGGAATTTTTCCGATTACAAAACACAATTCCGAAAATATTTTTTTCTTTTTTTCGTTTTTTGGCTTCAAAACTACACCAAAAATTGAATAAACAAAATAAATGAAAAAAATCGACAGTGTTACCTCAAGAAACTGATTAACTAATAGAATCTTTTTGGCTTTTCAGCTGATCCAGCTATTAGTTATGTTTCTCACGTCAATTTACCTTATTTTAGGATGTCTATTTGGATGAAGTCACTGGCTTATTTTTCAATACTGGTCTATAAAAAAATTACTGGATACTGTTTCATATATGTACTTTAGTATATTCTTTCAGTAACACCAATACAATATTGCCAAAAAAAATCTTAAAATTATGCTTAAAAAATGAAGAATTAACCACACCCCTCCCTTAACCTGTGATGGTTTGTAAAATCTCCTCATCTCACCTCTACCAGCATTGATCCTCATCACTTTTCGCTCGTGTTGGATATCTTCATAAAATGTACTAGGTCTTATTTCAGAAAAAAAATTAGAACCACGTCCTTGATCCAGTTTTAAAATATTCACTAGATGCCTTTGACGCGTTTGAGATTTTAAGGATCTCATTAATAGCTGTTTCACATTATTTTTGATTCAATATCTTTCGACAAAGACATGTAAGTCGATTTTCAATGATACAATTTAAAAACAATAATTGTATAGTAATAATCAAGTACTTGTAGAAAAATCCTAAATGATAATCGAGTAGTGTATCCATTCTGTTACGAACCATTGATGCTAAATCATTTCCGTTGGAACCTTTTAATGCTTCAAGAAACATTGAAATTCCATTGCTGCGTCAGCAAACATTCATACAATAAATATGTACAAACATCGTATGGTCATCATATGGAATAAAGTACCCTATCTTGCATAAACCTTGATTCAATGGTCATTTTTCATTCACCTGAATTTCTTAGAAAATTCTTGTCTACTTCTTATGATGTCCTCCGGCTGCAATTTGATACTTTTTGTCCTCACCTCGTCGCAGCTTGCCGAGACGAAGGAAAATGCAATCTGAGCATAATCTTTGAGTTGATTTTAGATTGCATGCATTCACATGTTGTAGATACATAGCATGTATAGTTCATGTTAGATATTGTTGCGTTTTTTGTGTGTATGTGTGTGTGGTAAAATTATTCATAAGTATGTACACATAGTGCTGCTATTCCTTTGGGATCATTTGTGTGTTTTTGCTTCAAGCAATTCAAACGTGAATATGGTTTTATCGTAGTTCCTGTATGCAAAGGGTGTTCATATTTGGGTTGTGTTGTGTGGCGCTTTCTATTCTATGCTATGAAAGAGTTCCTTTGATGGGTAAAGAACGAAATAATTATCGTATATGACAAAGTTCTTCGTATTAGCTTCTTCAAATCTGTTTGAATGAAGTGCTGTGATAGGATATTTTCAAAGGGTACATAAGGATGAAGCATTGAAGCTGCCTCTGTGATACAGCATCACAGATCTGCGGAAAAGCAACAGATACCGCCAAGGTTGAGATACCACTATTTTCATAAATAGAACATAGTATCAATCTCATATTCTATTCTAGGGTGTTTGAAAAATGCATATGGTCATCGTAATAGTCTACATCTCAGATAGTTAAAAAAGTTACACCATCTAAAACTAAAAAAAAACATATATACTCAAACATTATCTTGATATTACTAGCAATTTAATATGCAAGTGACCACCACCCAGCATTGTAACAGACTCTGCACTAAAGAGTATCTAACAATATATCATCCATGCATGTTTTATCCACTCGTATGTACTATGTTAACGATTAGAAATACTTAAAACAATATGATGAGATGAGATGAGTTAGAATGATGGTGATTCCGCAATACAAGGACCACTTCTACAATGGGTGGAGGAAGCAAGTACTTATGACGTACGTAAGATGGTCATTAGAATTTTATGATTGCTATTTGCTTTACTTGCAATGTTCATCATCATGTGTCGTACCTGAAAAGAGGGCAAATAAATGAGGATGACATTGTTACATGCAACAGGAAGAGCTTAGTGCATTTTAAAGAGAAAAAATTTCATTGCATTATTAATAGGAATATTCGTAGTTTTAATGAGTTTTTCTTCTATGTCTTATATAAGAAGATTTTTTCGAGATAAACGTATGAATAGTTTTAAAAACTTGTAGTTTCTTTCGAATTAAATGGATCATCAGGACTATTTACGTGATCGGTTTGAGCATTTTCAAATGTTATCTTAATAGATATTGTCATCTCAGCTTAACTACGATCTTTAGTGCTTAGGTCCGGAATCCAAAATAGTGTAAATATTATTTTTATGTCCCACTTTACGGTAACATCCTTTATACATGAAAACATATACAGCTTAGATTCAATCCAAAAAAAAGATCAACGCATTAAACTTTAATGTACCTACATATATAATTACTACTTGTTTCATCTTAATGATGTTATAATTGTCAATGTTTTATTGATTCTCGTACCCAGTGGTTTGAATAATTTTTTGCAAATTACTCAGAAGGTTTTAAAACACAGATTTTGCAATATATTAACTTTAGTAATGTCAGTCGCTTGTTACATACAGTTCAAATTGAACATGAATCCAGTAAAAACATCGTCATATATTTTTGTGATATCTTTATTGATCCAAGTATCATTTTCCAGGGTAAAAGCCTGCTAATTTATCGGCAAGCTTCAAATTTAAATGCATATTTTCAATTACAGCGTGATTTCTATGTGGCTCTTGATAGTTGTTCATTAACAGACAATCAACGAATTTGCAGTGCCAATTGCACAATAGTCAAAACTGGACGCACTAATAAATTAACAGCATATATCAATATGACAAACAGTCCAAAATATGGACTTTCTTTAAAGCTACTTGGGAAAAATTCTGGAGGAGAATATTTTCCACTATTCGAGGGTGCCATTGATGATATATGTCCGTATTTCAAGCAGAACAAACAGAATAATATGCTACTAATTTTATTTGCTGACATGATAAAACATAGCAACTCACCATTGTGTCCTGTAAAAAAGGTTTGGTAAAAATAATTTTGGTTGATTTAAAACACAAAAAAGTTGATTTTGATTGCAGGATGTGTTTCATATGAAAGATTACAGTTTTCCAGCTGATCTACTACCACCCTATCTTCCAGAATTTGAATTTCAATCGAATTTGATTTTCCATTTATATCCCGAGGGTAAAAGTGTCAAATGTGTAAATTTTTCGGTAGGTGGACACGTGAAATCAAAGAGAAATCCATTTCATAAGATAATTAAGAGTTAAATGTTCAATTAAATTGTTTTTGGCGGAGGTACCAATAATAAATACAAGTGGCTGAAATCAAAAGTTGGTTTTTTGTACCAAATGATCGACACAATTTATTATTGATTTTGGATCTGAAATTCCACGTCCCCTTGATCAATTTTACAACACCAGGTTTTCGATAAGGGCCAAGGTTTGATTACGGCGAGCACTCCATTATGGAAGAGAATTTCAATGAATTCTAGTAAAAAAAAATTCACAATAATTCTATTTCTGCAACAAAAAGAAAACTTTATAGTGTCTGTCAATATCGCAAGTATTTTAAATTGTTTCGATATTTCCTTTTACAGCATTACTGAAAGGAACTGATTGCAAGCTAAAAAAAAATTCAAAGAGAATCTGAAGATACAGTACGAAGTATTAGACCAGGGCGGATCTATTTTCTGTTGGTCGTAAGGAGGGGGGGGGGGGAGGTCACACTGAATTTTGCAGAAAAAGTTATGGAATAACTCCCTCTCAAAAAAATCGGGAACTTTAAAAAAAATCTAAATGTTTAAAAAATCTATAAAAAAATCGTTTTTTCCTCTATTTCTCACTCCTAACTTTGAAACGGTTCATTTTAGAGCAAAGTTTAGTGGTAATAAAAGTTGCGTAATAAAATTTTCTACAAGATAGGATTGGTTGAAAATTTTAAAACATTTCAATCTTGCCGCTAAATAGTAACAATTAAAAAATAAAGGTAAAAAAGCGTTTTTTTACCACTTAGAATGCATCTAGGTCTTTCGTAGTTCGCCTAAAAAAATCTTTATAATAAAACTTGGTAATGAAGTTCAAAAAAGTGCTAGAATTCAGTCGTAAGACTGTTTTAGAGTTGATTACCAAGTTTAGCGAAAATTCCTGAGGCTGCCCTAACAATTTGAGATTTGATTATGTTATAAAGATTTTCTAGGCGAACTAGGAAAGGCCTAAATGCATTCTAAGTGGTAGAAAAATTAAAGAAAAAAAGGCATTTTTAACCTCTATTTTTTAATTATTGCTATTTAGCGGCAAGGGTAAAATGCTTGAAAATTTTTAACCAATCATATCTTATAAAAATTTATATTACGCAACTTCTATTCCCACAAAACTTTGCTCTAAAATATACCGATTTAAAGTTAGGAGCGCAAAAAGTAGGAAAAAAGGATATTTTTTAAACATATAAAACATTTCGAATTTTTTTAATGTTTCCGACTTTTTGAGAAAAACGATACGTTAGTTTAGTTAGTTAGTTAGTTTTTGTACGAGTTATTCCGCAACTTTTTCTGCAAAAATCAGTACCCCCCCCCCCATCAACGGCCAAATGTAGTCTTCGTTTTATAGGTCCGCCCTAGTCTATATGTGCTATCCTTTTTCGTCTATGTAATCCTTTTTGGTTCTATCAGATGGTCGGAAGATGGTGACGAAAGTATTTATATTTATCAAAAATTCAGCGAATTTTCAACCTCGACTTTCGTGTGTGTGTGTGTGTGTGTGTGTAGCTAAGAGTTTGAATTTTTGGAGTCAAATGAATTGTACTATAAAAGGCTCCAACAATTGCTAAGTTTTCACAACACCACCCAAAATGATATCCCAAATGCATCTGGTAACGTTCTCATGTCACTATGAAGAGGCTAAATCAGAAATCTTTTTCGTTTTTAAAAATGCCAAAAATCGACATAATCATGTCAGAAATTTGGTGGTACACTTAAATTGAAGAAGAAACACGCAATGGACTTTAATAATAGGCAATTACTTCTTATCTCGTTTGAATCATGTCATAATTGTCAGTAATGGGGCTCATGTTCAGTGGTCTGAATAATTTAAATTTTTTCAAAGGTTTTGTTTAGAACAAAGATTTTGGAATATATAAAGTAAAGGGATTCCGTCATTAAATATAGTTAAAGGTGAAGAAACGTATCTCAATGGGTCTAGTAAAGACATCTTCATATTTTTTTGTGATATTTTTGTTAATCGAAATATCATTTTCCAGGGTATGTCTAATTGAATTTTCTATGTAAGTTTCTAATTTAGATGCATATTCTTGATTATAGCGTGATTTCTATGTGGCTCTTGATAGTTGTTCAGTAGTGGAATATCAACAATTTTGTTATGGAAACTGTACAACAGCAAAAACTGCAACCACAAATAAATTAATGGTATATGCAAATTATACAAACAGTCCAAAATATGGAATTTCTTTGAACCTACTCGGGAAAAATTCTGGAAGCGAATATTTTCCACTATACGAGGGCATAATTGATGATATATGCCCGTATTTCAAACAGAACAAACAAAATAACATGTTGTTGATTTTATTTGGTGACATGATGAAACATGGCAATTTTCCAAGATGTCCCGTGAAAAAGGTTTGACGAGAATAGCGTGTGTGATCGAAAAACATAAAATTTTACTATAATTATACAACATTTCTAGGGTTTATTTTCTCTCGAAAATTACACTTTTCCGGCTGATCTACTACCACCCTATCTTCCAGAATTTGAATTTCTCGCGAATGTTATTTATTATTTATACCCTGGGGGTAAGGGAGTCAAATGCTTAGATTATTCAATCACTGGACATGTGAAGTCAATGAGAAATCCATTTCGTAAGATAAATAAAAGTTGAATATTGAATGAAATTATTTTTGACGGTGGTAACATTTTATTAAATGTTTCAAGTGGCTAACACTTTATGTGCACATTTTATTATTGACTTTAACACTGTGAATATAAAGTTTCTTGATGATTGATTGGTTTTTTTTAAGTTGAACAAGGCTTTCATTCGAGGATTTCAAGCTGGTGGTCTATAGTTAATAGAGGGACCTTCAATTAATTAGAGTGAAAAACTTTGCACAAGAATAGTCTAGCAACAGAAATTGCTTTATTTCTTTTACTTTAGTATCTATTGATATGATTTTTCTTTTGCAACAAAAAGCATCATTAAGGTAAAGCCTTCAGTCTCCAACAATATCACAGCATTATGTAAGTTGTTTCAACATTACGTCCAGGTCATTTCTGAAAGGAACTTATTGCAAACCTACAAACATCACAGTTCATATAAATCAAATATATTAAATATTTTTTGAGGTTCTCGCAAGGTGCACAATTTTTTCAAAATTTTCTACCATTGTTCCCAATGTTTTGGTTTTGTTGAGTTTCAAATTTTTCAAATTTAATAAACTGAAACAGTTATTAATGTCATATAGGCATTTTTATTGAATATAATGAGTGCAACCCAGGATACGAAATTCGTTGCAATTTATTTTTCAATAAATTAAGATGAACGTGAAGCTGTCTTACCCTATACAGGGTGTCCCATAATGACCGCACATGGACAGTGCTCCACACAGTTCCTCATACAATTTCCAACAAAAAATATTTGGTAACATTTTGCCGAAATCTTAACCCTTTAGATGCTACAGTCATTTACATTTTTCTTCAAAATTGCTTGACTCGCGTTACTAAAACATCATATCTCAAAAACTACGTTAGCTAAACAGTCAAACAAACTTTCCAACATAGCGAGTACTCCATTTTGTTAGTTCAAATAAATTTCATACTGTCCGTGAGCGGTCATCATGGGACACCATGTATGGTTGCTTAAAATAGTATTATTTTAATTTACAAAAGAAAATATGCAAGAGTTACATTCAGTTATCAACGATAACCAGCACATTTTCGTTCGTAAAAATAAAAAGTCCCAAAAGTGAAAATATTTCATTTGGTTGAACCTTTTCAACTCTTCTTAAGAGCTATTGATTCTGCGGTGGAAGCAGCTCTCAAATAAAAAAGCAGCGAGGCACTCTGGAAGTGGCCGGTGGGAAGGTAAGCTATGTTTTGCAAATAATTATGTAAAGGTTAAAAAGTTGTATATAGATAAATGCAGGAAAAATTCAGGAATTAATGTGACAAATTCAAAATTCTAGGATGCATATAATATGGTAAAATATGGAATTTTTTTATTGTTTCTAATCACACAAAGTAACTTAAAGTAAAAAAACCGAGTAAGCGAGAATTTGAACCCTCTACCTCGAGAGCAAGAGTCGGGCGCTCTGCTCACTGGACCAGCCTCTCTACGCTTATATTTGCACATCATTGCTATGTATTGTGCTCACTTTGAATTTTAAAACAAACTTCCGTTCGCTTTTTCGTTCGGTACGCTTTTTCTGGGCTCACTCGTCTTGTTCACTTTTCGATAGAACCTCCGTACAGGAAGCTAAACTTCCAATAATAAAAAGAACAGTTGGAATCCCAGTTTACACTGAATTCTTCTCCTATAAAAAAGAGTATGTGTGCTTAAAATTATCCTTAATTTATTGGTCGTTGGTAATCATATAGTTTATTTAAAGCAGAACACAGTTCATATAATTTTAATTTACTTCTAAGTTGCTCCTTATTGCAAATATTATATTCACAATAAAAAATAATAATAGACTGTAAAAGAACTTCCTCCTAATAAGGAGAGGGGGGGATGCCTCTAGAAACCAATTATCCGCTGAAGATTTTTTAAAACGTCGCTATAAAATGCATTTCCCTCAATTACCATGTCTATTAGTGCAGAATATTACAATTGTGATATTTATTTGTAATTAGTCACAAAAAACAATCAATTTGAACGGTTTTTTAAAATGATAAACATCGAAAATGTTTCGTATTTTTTTACTATTCATCAAGTGGCATATAAAAGTATCATCTGAAAATCAGTAGAAGGTCAATTGTCACCGGAAAACAAACGAAATAAAAATGGCAATGAGTTTCTATATTGTATTTTTTTTAATAGGCCTTTCATCACAACGGGTAGTCCTTTTTGAATTGAATTGTTATTCAAGTTGCTTCTATAACACTTTTGTTTTTAGCGTGATTTTTACATTAAACATGAAACTTGTGAAATTACGGCGAAATCGTCCAATTGCGACATGAACTGTTCTATTACGAAATCAGAACGCACTAATTATATTTCAAGTTATGTTAATATAGTTTTGGATGCCGAAAAGTTTGGTGCATCGCTTAAAGTCATGGCAAAATCATTTGGAAAGGACTACATGACATTGTTTGAAGGAAAGGTCGATGATATGTGTGTACATCTGAAAAATAACAAACAAAATAATTTGTTGCTACTCGTACTTAATGATTTTATGAAGTTTGGTAAGCTTCCATCGTGTCCTGTGAAAAAGGTAAAATTGCATTGAAACGTTCAGTATTTGCATATATGTATTTGCTTTTCAGGATGTTTACTATGTGAAGAATTACAATATGGCTGCCGAAAATCTACCAGCATATGTTCCAGAAGCTGATTTTAAAATACATGGTGATATTTATTTTCAACTTAAAAATCGAACCAGAGCGGAATGTGCAAGTGTTTACGCAACTGGAAAGGTTCGGTCTTTAAGAAATCCTTTTAAAGAGAATATTAAAAACTGAGGATGAACATCGGGTTAATGCAGCTCACGAACGATTGAAATATGTATGCATTGTTTAAATCTTTAAATACAATAAATATACGAGCATATCGATATCAGATTGAGAAAACATTAAGTAATTCAGCACAACATTTTATCAATCGTATGCACTTTATCTTCTTTAAAAACGTAACGAACGTACATCGAGTAATATCCTATTCGCACATTGCTATTCCTTATCCAGGATATGCCTCCGTTCACTTGGCATACCGCATGCAATTTAAAAGAGTGTATTCTTGCAGTTTGGCTGACGTTATTTTCCATTTTTCCAGCACTAAACCCTACCATCACCCGGTTTTATTCATGCACATTTCATTCATTTTTTTGTGTATGCCAGGCTCATACACAGCCTGAGGATTCTTCCATCTGCTGGTTGACATTAATCATATGCATGCAATCTTGTTCATCTCTACATACGTTCTACCGAATGCTTCCTGCGGTCTGCAGGTGAAAATTCATTTTGTTTGCAAGTATTTTCCCGGTCCACCCTTTGCTGTTGCTTCCATCATCAATTCCATACACTCATACGGGGCGAGGCTAAGTACTTTCAGCCTTTGCACTTAGCCTCCTATCGTCTGCAATGTTGGGGCCATCATAGCCATGCGATATGGTTTGTAGGTGTCGTCGTTGTTAGATACTTCGTCTATTGTATATTCTAGCCTCAGATTAAATGAATGATTTAAAAGGTGCCCCTTTATCATCGGGTTGCCAAGTGGAAAACCACTTCTTCTTCTGCACGCTGCTGGTACAACTTCGAGAAGAAGCTTACTGAAATTGACTATACGCTGCAAACAGACTTATATGTATGCAGCTTGGTATCCATGCTAGTGCACACCATTCAGAGGATATATGAACATGGCCTTTCGAAATCAGTTATAATATGCTTATACGCTGTCTAGCGGATAATGTGACGGCGGCTACCTTAGAATACCAGTTCAAGGAATTTCATTCAGGATCTGACGATTCGGCCAGACATATCTGGTGAATCAGGGACAAATAAAAAGGTCTCAAAATGTCCGTTCAATACAAAAATAGAAAAAAAAGCCTTTAACCTTTTTGCCCTTACTCGGAACGGTATGATTAAGGAATATGTTGTGATGCGTGTGTAATGACAATTACATAGGTATATGAAACACCTGAAGATTAAAGGAGACAATTTGATGGAAATGAATATATAGCCTTAATGATATACATTTCCAAGTTAATTAGTATCTAATGTGTAAATCAAAATGTGATCAACGTATCCAAAGGAAATGTAAGTCATACAAAAATTCGGATCTATTCACTACAAAACATAATAAAAAATGGGTTAAATAATTGTGCTCCAAAAAGATTGTTGGTAAAGAAGAGTATTACACACATTCAAGAGAACTAAAAAAATAGTAAGACGAATAGCGCATCACGGATTTCGAAATGGAGAGTGACTTTTAATGAAAATCGAAAGAATAAATTCGCAAAAGACTCTCCGAAAAATCCAATCTTCATCAACAAAAGGAGGTTGGATTGGGTCAAGTACTAATCAGTATTCAAATCTGCATTAGTATGTGGACCTCCAAAGATTGAAGGCATAGGCGGTCTGGATGAAGCCATTAAGGCCCTTACATCTGCCTTCATTGAAACAGCATGGTCTGCATGCAGTCCAAAGAAGCCTAGGAGGAAGTATGATCCCCATGGTGGAATAGTGACATCGCGGAGCTGCGGAAGGAACGTAGGTAGGCCTTTAATCGGGATAAAGAATCCAATGACTGGTCTTCCTATAAACTCAAAGTGAAGAAGTTGAAGTGGAGAAGTTTCTGTGCAGAAATAGAACACTCTAAGGATGTCAGTCGTCTGCGGAAAGTTATGACGAGCTCCTTCATATTTTTGGGGTATGTCAAAGACGCAAACGAGGCCTGGACTAAATTCAGATCCGAGATGCTGGCATGGCTGATAAAGGTTCAATTGAGAGGTACTCTAAAATCACTCCCCAATGCGCAGCACGCATACACGAAAGAGAGATCGGTTGAAACAGCTCTACACTCTTTCACCGGCTACATTGAAGGATCCATATTGGGAAAAGGTTGAGCCTGGAATCCAAAACTATATCATGGCCCTATACATCAAAAGTGGAACAAATCCTTCTGTATAGTGCGGATATCTGGTGGCCAGCGATGATAAAAACATCAAATAAAAACCTGCTAAACAGGGTCAGGAAGACTGCAGTTATTGTATTCACCGAGGCTATACGCAATACCCCGACAAAGGCATTGTTTATGCTATTAAATTGGCTCCCGACGGAGTTCCTTACGAGACAGTAGGCCAAGTGTTCAGCGATTCGATTGAACGCTCTAAATCTCTGACATGAGGGGAATATTGGCCACCCTATCATATTACGGAGAGATGGACCAACACCAGGGAAAGTTAACCATACTCCTCCGATTCCCTCTTTCCACCACGGCTTCAAGTCAGTCGTCCCTGACAGAGATGACAGGATCATGGAAAGAAGTAGGACACAGGAATCGGTCGACATCTACAGTGATGGATGGAAAAGTTGGCTGTGGCGTTTTCTGTGCGAATGCCCAGCAATATCCAAGAAACGCATGCAAACTTTAGGCTCGCCTTTCCTGGACAGCCTGCCGAAAGTGGCCAGTTTAAATATTAGCTGCAAATGGTTCTCGTCATGCCACAAGTTCTAGTGCCGTACCGTATCGTATCTCTTTATGATATCACAATGGGCCTATCGTAGCCTAAGTGAGCCACCTTTTGACAAACAGGGCTGTCATTCAGTGGCGGCTCGTGGGAGTTAAGTATAGTGGGGCTACTGGTACGAATTTTTTTATCACCAATATAAGTTCTTATGTGAGTTTCCATTCCACCTAAGAAGAACCACATGTGGAGCGTTAACCGATTTTAAGTGATCGGTTTCCCCAAAATTTGATTGGCTGGCAATCAAAGATATATTCCTATTACCGTGTTTTGAATAACATTTAAAGCTTTAATAAGATTTAACACATGCAAGGAAAATCTTGTTAATTATTTGTTTATTAAAAATCATAAATACTATAACCTGAAGAACCCTTTTCTGAAACAAACTTTAAGCACTTCAAAACTTTAAAAAATACCAAACACTACGAAGGCACACTAAGTACTAATACCATGCACTACACTGATGAGACTACTTTTGCATTAACAATCATCAACTTCACCCCCTTCGGCGCGTCTTAAGAAAATGTTGTTCATGCATGCTCGTTGTCGTTGTCGAAGCACTGAACGGGCTGCAAATGATTAGCCCGTCCACGATCTATACACATGTTATTTCAAACACGCACACTCCCGCCGCTTCAGCATAGAATTTACGCAACCATTCGAATCAAAATACTCATTTTCGGGACAAAATTCATTCTCGTAGTAAAGGTGGAAAATTGTCAAAGAGAAAATAAGTTTGAATTTTACTCTCAGCTTTTACTCGGTGCAGGCACAACGAAACGAGTCGAAGAGAAAAACAAATTGTTCTACATTGCGTGGCAAGAAGACTATGTGAAAGTAAACTACAGCATGGGCGAAAAAAATGCTACATTATATTTTGAAATGAAATGAAATTATGAAAACTATATTGAAATCTATAATGATATTTCATTACATTTGCACTAATAAAAGCTCATCGATAAGTGGTGGGGCTGAGCCCCACTAGCCACTGCTGTCACTACAATCAACCAACCAACCATTCTCATTTACAAGCGATCTTCTAACGGTGCCAGGACTAAATATTCGTTGCAAAAATATCTACACAAAAATACACAAAATATGATTTTGTTACTGATATTGTATTGTTAATAACAATTTTAAACTGAACTCTTTCAAAAATTGAAAATAATTGCATTTTCGATTATATTTTAGACAATTATTAAATTTAAAAACACAAAAAAATATTGAATTTTAGCTGATAATAAACATAATTTCATGCATCAATAAACTGAATTTTTACTCAACAGATAATCTTGAATAAGATTGAAAAAATGATCATTATAAATATGTTCATTCATGTTGTCGTCAATTATTGTTAATCTATCATCCAGCTAATCTATTTTAAATAACATATTCTGTTGAACAAAACTCGTTAGATACAAACTTGGCAGTAACCATGAAAGTCCACAGTTCTTGGGGATATTATTTAATCCTGCTCACTTTTCTAGGATACACCAGATATTCATGGCAATCGGTGACACTTGTTTTAAAAATAAGGTACATTTCAACTTTCTAATTTATTTGTTCTTAGCGTAATTTCTATATTAAAATCGAATCGTGCGAGGCAATGTTCAACTCTGATTTTTGCTCGGCCAATTGTAGTATCGTCAAGGATAATCGTTCAAACAGAATAAGCCTTTATGCGAATATTTTGCAGCCAAGTCATACATTTGGAGTTTCCTTCAATTTATCAGGAAGACACCAGGGAAACATTTACAAGCATGTTTTCCAATATGAAATTTCTGATTTTTGTCCATATTTCAAAAGTAATATGCAAGGTAACTTGTTTATGATAATTTTTAAAGATGGTTTAAAGCACGGGAAGATACCCAAGTGTCCTGTGGAAAAGGTAAATTATAGACAACATTTGTTTGAAATTATTTTGAGCTAAAAAAAGGCTATGATTCTAGGATGTATATCACTTGAAAGATTATGTTTTTCCGGCTAATCTTCTACCACCGTATGTACCAGACGCTCAATTTTTAGTCAATGTAAAGTTTCACGGAGTGATCATGGACAAAAAAAATGTAGAATGTGTTAACTATAATATCACTGGCAAAGTTGTGCCGTTAAGAAACATGTTTGCTAAAAGAAAGACTACACCATCATCGAAAGCAATTTTTTAATAACGTTACCATTTCTTTGGATATTATCTACGTTCTGGTTTTTGTTCTGCATATCAAAATAATATGCGAAAATGTCACTAATGTTAAACAGCTGTATTGAATGCAATATGCCAAAAATATTACAGAAAAGGGTTCCAATATGGCGGAATATTTTTAACATTTATTTTAGTTTCACAGTTTGAAGGATAAGGATAAATTTTTACTAAGACGACACTTTTTATTCGTCAGAATATTTATGATGGGTTTTTGGATCAGATATTCTTTAAACTAATTGCTTCTCACAATATTTTTGTGCCACGGTTTCATCAAAATGATTTCATTTCCCAAAAAAAAACAAATAGCTAAAATATTAGTCATATTGAAGTCAACTTTACCGAGGTTCAGAGTTTCGCCGAATCAATTATCTAAAAAAAATTATCTGTTTTGTTTTACCAAAGTAGGAGTTCACAAAATCTTACGAACATATTTTTAAGTAAAATTTATTTATGTTATGCTTTTAATAATATATATTTTTTGTTTCCGCAAGAAAACGTTATTTTTTTTTAATTAACTTTCCAGTTCCCTGTAGGAAGTTATTGTAATGGGGTCGAATTTTCGAATCCTGAATGTTGACATATGTATCTTCACGTTTTAAGGTCTCCAGAATCGAAATCCATCGTTTTTAGAGAGATGTCTGTGTGTATGTATGTACGTATGTGCGTATAATCGGATGTGCTTATGTACGTATGTGCGTTCGAAATTATTTTTCGTCTCGATTATCTCAAGAATAAAAAATCATGTTGACGTTTTAATATAAACTTAATTATAATTATTCAGCCACGATCAAACATTCTTAATAACAAATGATTATTATTAATAATAATCAAATACCCTCAATAATGGTTGTGGATTCCAAAGCCGAGATGGAGGACGAGGTAGAGGGCGAGGAGGAGAACAAAGAGGATGACTAGGAGAAGACGAGGTTTCCGCGACTTTGGTACAGAACGACCTGGTTGGGGAACCAAAGTTTAATAGTAAAAAATTAATAAAAATAATAAAAGTAATTATTATAATTTAGAATAATAATTATTAATAATAGTAATTAATAATAAAATAAAATTATAGCTTTTTTATTCACCCCACTGGGAAGTTGGTCATGTGGGCCTCAAGGGTTGCACTTAGACCACATTTTTTTTTTGTTTTATAGGCATATATAAATAGTATTTATGAAAAAATATTGCTATGTTATATTTACGTTTACGTTACGTTTTTGTTATGTTGAGTCTGTAGAAATTTTTAAAACCTATTCAATTGTAACTGCGTTGAATAGGATGATTGATATTATGATAGCTTCATTGATTCCTTCTATTTATTACAATTGTTTTAATTATTATTATTATTTTAGTAAGAGTTAAGAATGGTGGCGCCCATTACTTCACAGGCAAGAAAGAGGGAAAAAATACAGTGGAAAAGGAAAAGGAAGCAAAATAATGAAAGAAAATGAGAAAAAAGAGGAAAAAAGGAAGGGCGCCAGGGAGAGAAAAAGGAAATCGGGGACATGATGAGCACGTAAGAAAACATGGACGATGAGGAATTGGATGGAGATAATGGTGGATTCCGTGGCCAACGATAATAACGAGGATTCCGAGAAAGAGGAGGACAGGGAAGATCGAGACTTTGGTGAAGGACGAGGGCGAAGGCATCTTCCTCAGACAAATGGCTTTTATGGGTTAATTTTTTTTTTAAAATTAATATTATACTCGTATTTTAGAATAATAATAATAATAAAATATATAAACAAAATGTAAATAATAAAAACAAATTATTGTTTCTTCTTTTACCCCACTAGGACGTTAGTCGCGTGAACCGTAAGGGTCGAACCAAGACCACATTTTTTATATGTAATTTGATTCAAACAGAAAAGTTGGTAGAAACTATTTTCAATGCATCACCGCATAAATTCTTCAACTTCTTTTTTTTGTGTTTCAGGGTTTTAATATGAAAGAATCGTTCGCTGGAACTTTCAGACAGCATTTTTCTGTTGCTAATTTTATTTTCACATTTTCTCCAAACATATATTTCTTTAAGAAATTTTCGATGCAATTTACCAATACTTTCTAGTAATTTCACAGTTTTTAAATAAGCCAGTTTTGAAGTGGTTATTTCTCAGCTTTTAACCGATTTATGGTATGAACAACAAATTACAATTGTTCAGATTTCTACTATTGTTTAAGTGTGAATGTTTTTCGTCAAGAAAGAGTCCTTAAAGACATTCTACTAATTTTTCCAAACTTAATGGTGGCTTTTATCCTAAATAAACTATACCAAATAACAGAAAAAATCTTTACATTGTTATTGGAGAATATTTTCTTTGACATATTCCGATCCGATTTGGAAACATTTTTTTATGTGTCAATGAAAGCAATCATTTTCAAATTTAGTCACAAAAATATTTTCTTTGAAATTTAGCGTGAAAATTTTATTCGAATATGTTTGAGATGAGTTTCAACCCTACACAATTTGTCATGGAAACTTTTATTAAGAACATAGATTTTTTTGGAATATTCCGTATATATTTTCTAAGAAAAATTTCGTCTGGTTTCTTTGTCAAAAATTTCACTTAAATTTACGAGACATTTTTATTTCAGATATTTTCACTGATTTTAAGTTAAATTAAATCAGGTTATGATATTGTAATTTCATACGTATTCATTCGTACCAAAATATTTTTGAGCTTAATCATTGATGAGTAACCGTGATCATATCAAAAAGTCTAGACAGTTGGTAATTAGTCAACTATGCTATATCCAATGGATACTAATGAGTAATTCAATCAATAATTGATCACAAATCATATACAAATGTTAAAATTAGCTTGTTTTCAAGAATAAAAGCCTTAATAAGACATCTTTCGGTGGGAAGTGCAGTAATTACTCAAAAAATATAAAGGTCAGTGTGAGATTTCAGGAGACAAAAGCTCCAAGTTTAAAGTCAATTTTTTAGTTCAGAGTATCCTAAAAATCGTAAATATTTTTTCGGAGAGTTATTTTTGAAACCAATTTCTAAGTAAACCTGATGTTTAATCTAGTGATCAGACAACACAATAGGATACACTTGGAGTATAGTTTGCCAGTGAACTTTTAAGCATCATGTTTCTAGGAAAGCTACTACCAACTTTATTATTTTTCTTTGCCCTCACACAACATTCGCTCCAAAAGGTATCCTTTTCAAAACTTAATCGAATGAGTATTTCGGAAAATGCTGATCTGTATTTTAGCGGAACTTCTTTATTAGTTCTACTTTTGGTGAGCGTTGTGGTGCAAATTGCAGCGTCACCAAATACGGTCGAACCAATAAAATGAACGCTCTCGTACACCTTCGAGAAGATATCAAAGGATTCGGTGTAAATTTTCAACTATTTGCTAAGTTACGTCGCACTGATTCTCGTTTCAACCAAATAGTTAACAGAAAAATTTCTGATGCATGTCCCTTTCTCCAGTCAAAAAGACGCGTCAGTATAAATCACTTTGTATTGGGAGAAGTGTTAGGTTTTAGCAATAGGCAGGGACAAAAGTGTCCTTTTAGAAAAGTATGTCCGAACAGAAACCAATTGAAAAATATTTTGGACATTCATGCTCTGTATGTTTTTTTTCAGGATGTCTATTATTTAAAGGATTACATTGTGAACCCCGAAAAGTTGCCAGCAGCTCTTCCAAAAGTCGGTTTTGAATTGAAATTCCTATATTATGTGAACACAATGGACAATAAGTCGATTCTATGTGCAGGATTCTCTATTGTGGGAAGTGTTGTTTAAGTTTGGAATGTTCTTTAGATAAATAAAGAAACATAGCCATTGAAAAGTCTTTGCTTCCAAAATTAATGCCATTGGAATAATGTCGACGCAAGTATATACTTTATTGATAGGTGCGCGACATATTGTTCTACTGCGGAATTGGACTATAAAAGAAGCATCGAATATCAAACTAAAATGGAAGTACTATAAGAGCTAATTCCTATATGTCGAGTCTCTTTCAATTTGTCTGGAAGACACCCTGGAAACATTTACATGCATGTTTTCCAATATCAAATTTCTGATTTTTGTCCATATTTCAAAAGTAATATGCAAGGTAACTTGTTTAAGATAGTTTTTAAAGATGGTTTGAAGCACGAGAAGATACCCAAGTGTCCTGCGGAAAAGGTGAATTAGAGACAATCTGGCTCGAAATTATTTTCAGCTAAAAAAGTTATTATTCTAGGATGTATATCATTTGAAAGGGTATATTTTCCGGCTAATCTTCTACCACCGTATGTTCCAGGCGCTCAATTTTTACGATATTATAATTGCATACGTGTTCATTAGTACCAAAATATTTTTGAGCTTAATCATTGATAACTACCCGTGATCACATCAAATAGTCTAATTTGTCGGTGATTAGTCAACTATGCTATATCCGATGAATACTAACGAGTAATTCAATCCATCATAATCATATACAAATATTTAAACTTGGGAATTTAATGGTCAGTGTGAATTTAGGAGACAGAAAATAAACGTTTAAAGTCAATTTCTCAGTTGAGAGCACCATCAAAGTCATAAATACTTTTACGCGGAGTATTTTTGAAACTAAGTTGGAGTAAAACTTCCCTGAGAACTTTCTAGCAAAATGTTTTTAAGAAAGATATTACCAACTCTATTATTTTTCATTGCACTCACCCACCATTCAGTCCAAAAGGTATCCTTTTCAAGCTTTAATCGAGTAAATATTTCAGAAAATGCTGATCTGTATTTTAGCGGAACTTCGTTATTAGAATAGATGCATGCAACAGTTCCACTTTTGGTGAGAGTTGTGATGCAAATTGCAGCATCATCAAATACGGTCGAACCAATAAAATGAACGCTCTCGTACACCTTCGAGAAGATGTCAAAGGATTCGGTGTAAATTTTCAACTATTTACTAAGTTACGTCGCACTGATTCTCGTTTCAACCAAATGTTTAACCGAAAAATTTGTGACGCATGTCCCTATCTCCAGTCAAAAAAACGCGTCAGTATAAATCACATGGTATTGGCAGAAGTGATAAGTTTTACTCAGGGACAAAAGTGTCCTTTAAGGAAAGTATGTCCGATGGGAAACCAACTGAAAAAATATACTGGACATTCATGCTCTGTATGTTTTTTTCAGGATGTCTATTATTTAAAGGATTACATTGTGAACCCCGAAAAGTTGCCAGCAGCTCTTCCAAAAATCGATTTTGAATTGAAATTCCTATATTATGTGAACACAATGGACAATAAGTCGATTCAATGTGCAGGATTCTGTATTGTAGGAAGTGTTCTTTAAGTTTGGAATGTTCTTTAGATAAATAAAGAAACATAGCCATTGAAAAGTCTTTGCTTTCAAAATTAATGCCATTGGAATAATGTCGATGCACGTATATGCTTTATTGATAGGTGCGCGGCATATAGTGTCATTGGAAAATTGGACTATAAATTTAGCAATGAATGTGAAATTTGAATTTATGTACTATCAGAGCTATTCTTACAAATCTATGAAATTGGGGAAAAAAATAAGAAAGCAAACGTATTTTCTCATCACTTACATTTTATTGTTAGTAGCACTTTTAAACTGAACTCTTTCGAAATTACACATTGTTTTCCATTTCCGAATATATTTTGGGCAATTATTAAATTAAAGAACATTAAGAAGATAGTGAGCATGATTTGCCGCAGCAATAAACTGAACTGTTACCATGCTAAAACATCGACAGTACAACCAACAGATAATTTTAAATAAGATTGAAACAAATGACCGCTATGTGGACCGCACTAAGTATCCATAATTATGTTAAACAACAAATCATATTGTCATCCATTAGTATTTATCTAAACATCCGGCTTAATCTAATTTGAAATGTACATTCTGTTGAACAACACTCGCCAGATACAAATTTAACACCGATCATGAAAGTCCGCAGTTTTTGGAGATATTATTTAGCCCTACTTAATTTTCTAGGATACACCAGATATTCATGGCAATCGGTGACCACTTGTCTTAAAATAGGACACCGTGAATTTGTTAATATTTTCGTTTTTTTAGCGTGATTTCTATGTTAAAATCGAGGCGTGCAAGGCAATATTCCACTCTGATTATTGCTTGGCCAATTGTAGTGTCGTCAACGATAGCCGTTCAAACAGAATAAGCCTTTATTTAAATATTTTGCAGCCAAGTCCCACATATGGAGTATCCTTCAATTTATCAGGAGGATATCTTGGAAAATCTTACCAGCAGATTCTTCAATATGAAATTTCTGATTTCTGTCCATATTTCAACGGTAAAATAGGACAAAACTTGTTTATGATAATTTTTAAAGAAGGTTTGAAGTATGGGAAGTTACCAAAGTGTCCTGTGGAAAAGGTGAATTGGTGACAATCTTGTTGGTGCATATTTTGAACTAGAAATAATTTATTATTGCAGGACGTATATCACTTGAAAGATTATTTTTTTTCTGCTGATCTTTTACCACCTTATGTACCAGACGCTCAATTTTTACTCAGTATAAAATCTCACTTAATGACAATGGATAAAAAATATGCAGATTGTGTTGGTTACAATATTGTTGGGAGAGTTGTACCGCTTAGAAGCATATTTGCTAAAAGAAAAACTAAACCATCATCGAAACTGATTTTTTAATCAATATTCAAAATAACAATTTTTTGGATTTAGTTTGCCTTGATTTTTTGGATGTTTTTGGATATTTTGTTGATTGATTTAAATACTTAAAAAGCAAAATATATGAAAAACGCTTGTGTAATAATTCAAATATCCAATAATTTTACCAAAAATTATTGCCCATGCTGCGGAATGTTTTTAATGTTTATAAGTAAGTTCCACAGATTGAAAAATAAGTATAAATCTCTCTGTTGTGAACACCAGAAAGTTTTTTTTATTCTTCACAATATTTTTGGTGTCAATTCGGATCTGATATTTATGAAGGTAATTCAGTCGGACATTGTTTGAGCATTTATTGCTTAACTAATGATGGTAAAATTTGACCGAGCTCAGCTTTTTGTTTGAATTGTTATTTTCTATTTTGAGTTCTTTAAACTAAAGAAGAGTTATTTTTGGTTTTCTCTCGAAATTTTTTCTTCAAAGTATGAAGTAAAATTTTGACGTGGAATTTAGTTATGCTATTATTTTTATTTTCTTTGCACAAAGTTTTGTTAAACTCCTTAAACATTAATTCAAATATAAGTGATTGTGTTCAAATTGTTTGGAAAAAATATTTTGAAATAAAATCGATTTGAAATTGTTTTTCATGTGTTCGAAAGGTTTTTTTTATTTTACAATAGAGCAGCGTGCCACATCTTCTCTAGCACCAAAACAAGTCAACCATGTTCATCAAATTCAAGGAACTCCAGCGATCAGAACAATTATTATTTTAGCCACAGCACGCATGAAAATAGTCACCAGTCTCGGAGAGTCTCTGATAGTACGAGTCCTGTTGAATCAAGGTTCAGAAATCACTTTAGTTTCTCAAAATTTAGTGCAGCGATTACGACCTAAAAGAAAGTCATCGTCTGTACCAATCCTGGGGATAAGAGCCCACAAATCAGGGAGAACAAAGGGAATCGTTTCACTGGTCATTCAGTCTCACTTTGATTCTTCAACAAGCATCAAAGTCGAAGCTCATGTCCTCCCCAGATTAACATCATTAACTCCATCAGCTCTTTCATCTACATCCAAATGGTCACATCTCGAAGGATTGCTATTAGCTGATCTTGAATTTACAGAGCCAGGTGAAATCGATCTTATTCTGGGAGCGGACGTTTATGGCCACCTTTTAGAAGGACTAATCGCCAAAGGTACCCATCGCACAACAGACAATTCTGGGTTATCTTTAGTCGATCTTAGGCATCAACAAATCATGAAGGAGCTGCTGTCCATTACTGTTCAGTTGATAATAATCTTCACTCATTACTTGAGCAGTTTTGGCATCAAGAAGATGTCAAATCACCTTATCATCAATAGATGAGGAATGTGAAAAACATTTTGTAGAAACTCACCGAAGAGACAATACTGGACGCTATTAAGAAACCGATAGCAGCAGCATTGGCGAGTCCAAACCTTCAGCATTAAGGATGTTACATCATCGCTTCCGAAGATTCGAAACAAATTCTGCCCTTTTCGACGTATATTCAAGTTTTTTGAATGAATATGAACAACCTTATCACATGACTCGTGTTGAGTCTAATGTAAGCTCAACAACAGCATTTTTTCTTCCTCACCATGGAGTAATACGGTGGATTCAAATCAATTGAAGAAGCACGTCAACAAGTTCAAGAAGTAAACAAATTGAGACAATGGATCAGTAATGATCCTGAAATATTAACACACATTCATCCTGATTTCAAATTAAAAACAGAATCTATTCAGATAAAAGACCAAGTTATCCACGCCCTTGGATTGTCTTGGAATTCATCACTCGATGTCTTTCAGTTCAACCTTGCTTCATCATCATTTCAATTAACAACAAAACGATCAGTGTTATCAAAAATCGCTCAGTTTTTTGACCATCTAGGGCTCTTGTCTCTACTATTTTTTGTTATGATTTTAACAAGGTAATCATCCTGGTAACCTCTTTGAGCGTCACCAGGCATCATTTTGACGAAAAATTAGAATTGTGTGTTGATGGATTTTCATTCATTTCAATTATTTTTGGTGCACTTTTGGACACAATATTTTGAAGTCGTTATTATTTCTACAGCATAATATTTCTTTTCATTTTGTAGTAAATATATCTTACAAACGATACTTTTGCCGAAATTTTCCTACACGCATTTTTTTCTTTTTGTAAAAAATGTTATTGTAAAATAAAATATTAACAATAAGAAATTCCCTTCAAAAAATCATGATGATCAAGTTTTTCCCGGACTAATTGCTGTTAACATTTTGAGAAGAGATTCATCGAAACTCCTTGGACTCTGCACATAGTAATTTTATTATTTTCCTGTTTTATAATGTATCTAAATTTTGGAGAAAAAAACACTTTTCAACCGAACTTATGCTTAATGAATTTTCTCCGACTGAAAAATAGTGACGATTTTAATTACACATTTCTTTTGGTGTGTTTTTAGAGATAATTCAGAAAAAATATTTATTTATAAGTTTCCATTTATAGTAACGGAACCAAGGTTGTTTCTGGTAACATTTATATGAGTTTCTAAATTTGTTTGTAGCATTATTCCCATAATCTTAAGGGGCTAGTACCGGTTAAAATCCTTAAAAAACAGCCTAATTTTCAATATTTTTTCAGCTTTTTAATTGTATATAAATTTTAAAATTTTGCATGGTTAAAACACACATATTTTAAAGGCTACAAAAAATTTTTTTTTATTTTTTTCATTCTTTTATTAATTTATGGGGGGCGCCAAATTTGATGTCTCGAAAAATGCCTCGTCCCGCTGCGGACAGATAATTTTGGGAATGAAGGATTTGAAATAAAAAAAACCCAAACCACATTTTAAAGAGGAATATTTCTTACGCGGCAATCTACCACAATATTTTGAAAAAATGATAAAAAAAAACGGTTGCTAGAAATTTTTATTTTCGGAAAATTGCTTTTTTCACTTTGTTTTGCTTGCCAAATTTTTTGGGATTGATTTTTGATCTATATTGTGGTAGATTACCACACAAGATACTTGAATAAAGTAGCACACCAAATTTGACTTAAATTGGTTCGGCCAATCCGGAAGAAAAGTGTCCGCAGTTGGAAAAATGTAATTTCGAGAAAAACGCGTTGAAAGTTTCGATTACCGAAAATATCGCTTACCAAGCAAAACAGGCGTGCGCGCTCAAACTTTCGTAACTTCTTCATTTTAAGAATATCTTAATACAATTTTGAGACGTGATTTCTGAAGGTATAAGAAATTGAAAAATGAAAAATTGGTTTTTCATAAGTATAACCGGTACCACCCCCTTAAATGAAATACAGTTCGTTTAAAACAATTTTCATTACTGCTTCCAAATACTATTTCTCTTCATTCGGATGCCTCCTGTCCCTGTAGTATGAAACAAAGATTTTGTTATACCATTCGCCAACTTGATATGAAACACCAAACGTATACGGAAGTCTACTTCTGGTGTATATGGTGGAAGATAATCGGCATGAATGGTGTAATTTCGTACGTAGAACACACCCTACAACAGCAGGATATTGAAAAAATTAGCAAGGCTTACACGATCTTATACGCTAGAATCACTGAACTGTAAACATACCTGTTTAACAGGACATTTTGGAATGTTGCCTTGTTTCATCATTTCATCGAATAAAAGCATAGCTAAACTATTACGGTTGCCGTTTGCTACAAATGGACATATATCTGAAATTGTTGTATTTACAACTGTCACATAGTCCTTTTGAGGCTGCTTTAGAGCTATTTCGAATAATATTCCGTAAGTAACAAAATCCGTAAAGACTCTTACATAAGAGTTGATTGATGTGAATTGTTGAATTTTTGTTATAGTACAATTTCCCTCGCACAATTCTTTGTTGAAGGACTCTGTTTCACATGTTAATATTTGTACCGTGAAGTCACGCTGAAATCAAATTCACATTACAAATTTTAAACAGACCCGGCAGGAGGCAAACTTCAATCCTTTCACCTTTTGAATTGATAGCTGTATTTGATTTAAGCAAATTATTATTTGCCAGGAAACTAGCGTTCGTATGGACGTCATTTCTGCTTTAAAGTACTCCGATATACATACTGATTTATTTGAAACAATGGTTTTTTGTATTAAATAGGAAATATTCAAACTAATCCGAAATATTATATTAAATCTCTTTTATATGGTCATGAGAACCCCATTTCCGTTTATTGCATGACTTTAATTTGCTAACGATAAAAAAATAATTGCAAAACGATAAGAATCTTTCGTGGATCGCAAATTGTTTCATACGTATTGCATCCCTATTTTGGAATAGATCAAAAAAAAAAAATTATGAAATCAGGCAGCCTTTTGTAAAAATTTAATGCATATTTTAATACAATCTCATATTTAAATTAGAAAATAAATTCAAATTTATGGTGAGATTTAACTCAATGTGCAATCATTCTGATAGGTTGAACGTCTATAAAAAATTAAATATATTTACCCAATTCAATTAGAAAATTTCGATACACACCATTTATTTGTTTGGATTACAAGTG
The DNA here is from genome assembly GCA_963942545.1 of Oxycera nigricornis. Taxonomy (NCBI): domain Eukaryota; kingdom Metazoa; phylum Arthropoda; class Insecta; order Diptera; family Stratiomyidae; genus Oxycera; species Oxycera nigricornis. Next base: position 99,017,127 of record OZ012663.1, read on the forward strand.
CCAAATCTGCGTGATTTATATCTCCTATGGCGTCAATCGCCACTCTCCTCATGGATCCTTAATCTGAACATCATTTTAATTAATTTTTGACATACAAACACATTTCCTTGCCCGTCACGTGTATTGACATATCCTTTATGTGCAAAGATCCATATCATGACCATGCCACACACACTCATCGCTCATTTGAACTAATTAAGCCCATTAAATGACACACTGTTATCGCATAACCAATTAAAGCTATCTGCAAGCCCTGAGATAAAGGATATATAGACTGACGGCTGAAGAGAATCAGCTTGATTCTGTCCTTCGTAAACATGGATAAACGAGACGACGACGACTGTGAGAAAGCTAAGGCATATGTTGGTGGCTATATGAGTTCTTGTTAGAAACAAGATTGAAAGTTCATTTAGTCCTTGGAAGAGTGATTGGCTTGATGCCAAAAAGGACAATTTGAACTCTAATCTCGTCTCGACGTCCATTCTATTGACAATGAGTACTAATTGAATTTCCAAATAGCAATAAAGACGGAAATGTGGTCGTATCAGATAATTTATCTTCGATAATTATTATTTTGCTGGTGATGGTTTTCATATTCAGAGCGCGTAAACAATTGAATAGTTTGGAAGATGTTAGAGGAATGTAGTCTTGTAGTGTAATAGTTGAGCAAACACCTATTTGTTTGTTAAATATTTATATTCTGATTTAGTTGAGACAAAAAAACATCAACATTTGGTGAATCTTTAGAATATTTCAAGCCTATAACGCAGAATGTTGGTGATTTAAGATTTTTGTGTCATTGATTACCACTTAGAAGTATTTATATTCACCGCAAGACAATGTTTTTAAGAGAGGGCATTTTTGTGAAAACTATTTAAGATAGAGAAAGAATATAATGTTTTGGACAAGGTAAAATATATCGTGCTTCTGTTCAAAAAATGCTTTAAAATCGCCTATTTTCTCACAACCAGCTCTTACCCTTAAGTGAATATTCATTTGAAAGAAACAGGAGCACAGAGAACAAAGCGGAATAGGACTTCTAGAATCAATAGCATCTAGATTTGATGTTATATCTTTTGCACGAGCCATTCAAGTCTCTTGAAACTTTTCAAAATAGTTCAATGGACAAATTCCATGGTACTTCGTTATTTTAAGGCTGATCTCACATATTTTTCACAGTCATTCTTTAGATTGATTGAAAATTGCTTAATCTTTAATTTTTGGTTCCTTGTTTTTCATTTATGAGTTGAAAAAATCCAAAGAAGTATGGTGAAACTGGCATTGATCAATATGTAGCTATTTATCATTTTGTACTTTGGTAGAAAACTTTCAACCATTAACTTCAGATCCTGGTCAACAAATGATAGACAGATAAACAGGTATATAGATAGAAACAGACGTACGTACGGGTATATAGATAAGGGTTTATTTCATTTTCCAAATATGTTAAGTAAAGAAGCTTAGTTTCAAGTAACATGCAATTTGCATCTAATTTTTTTGAATCAATGATTTTCGATAATTAAGTTTCGCGTTGAAATATACTTAAAATCAACTACTAATCACATAAGGAGAATCAAGAAGTAAAACCCTTGTTGTTGAGTAATTAACCAATCTCAAAGTTCAGACCTACTGTTGAAAATAGGATAGGCTACTTTTTTTTAATTTTAAATATACGATTCCAAAAACTGGAAATAATACTTTACATGAATATTGCTTTAATAACTGTCGTCGGTGTGAAAATTTAGTAATAAATTAATTTACAATTCCATTTCAATCTTTACCACTCAGATTGATTATGCCAAAATATAGACAAAAAATTCCAGGATGAATGCCACAATATAAGCATCGTAACATTGATGTGACACGGGAGTTATGCATGAGATGAAAACGTGTGTATAAAATGATTTTCTGGATGCATATAGTCCAGAAACATTCACCTGAACATTTCGCATCAGAGCCATCAAAGACATACATAGTTGTTGCCTAGCGAATGAATGGTTTGGCTAGCTTTGTCATCTCCATAACAGCATGATACCAACCACAGGACGCATGTTCCTGCAAACCACTATTGTTTGGCATTCTAGTTCGCATGTAAGCACCCCGCCAGCTGTTCGGGTTCACTGGCTATCGCCATCCTAGTTAAACGATGCTTGTAGGCACAAAGGATTATTGGTTTGGACGATGGAAACAAGTACCAACAGATGGATTTTTAAAAAAACGCTACATATAGAGAGCGGCAAGCGTTCCTTAATTGGTTTTTTGATTGGGTGAAAACCGTTAATTTTGATTAAAATGAAGAGAAATTTAATTCCAGTTCGATTGATATTGTAGAAGCTAATAGTAGATACAGCGGGCATTTGAAGATTCATTTCAAGAATGACCCTGTTGGGAAACTTTTCATCAGTATGTTGAAACCGCTAATACAAACATAATAACTTATGGTTTACGACCTTGTCTGCTTTATCAGCACCTTACCAATATGATATCCTACTTTGCTATCATTCAAAATGCCCATTCGTTTAGCAATCCATCATACAGCTGCCAACCTAAACGAAAATATTCACCACTAATCACATTGACTTTATTGATTTTATGATCCTGAAACGACGTCATTAGTAACCAATTGATGAAATCAGTTGACGAGGGACGAAACCATCTAACGATCTGATGTAAGAAGCCAAAAAAACAATCATTATCAACAAAGGATAGTCTACGAAGGTGCAAAACGTAGAAGGACTTGGATGATTAGATTACTTCGAAGGTGTGAATAAGAGCTCATTCATTAGATTTTCCAAACTCAACTTCGTTAAAAAGATAGATGCAGAGATAGATAGATAGATAGATAGCGTGACTGGACACTGAATTTCTTCGATATACAAGAACGTAATGAAGAATCTCTTGGTGAGTGACGTTGAAGATTGGAATTGATGGAATGAAATGGCCATCTTTGAGAAAATCTATTGATTTTCGTTTAGATTTATAGATGGACTATGGACGGGATTGGATGAGTTAATTTTTGGCGATTGTGGTAGCATCAAGAGCTAGAGAGGCGAAATTTAAGCAAAAACAAAATTCCTTCTCAATTTCGCTTATCGTTTCAGCTTTTTCAAATGTTAAAGATGTACTGTAGAATGTAAGGCGACGATTTCTTTAAGATGATCTGAAGAAATTCATTCACATTAATCTAAAGATTGTTTTTTATGGAAGTCTTACAATCGCTGCAAATTGGCACAATATTAGTTAATAGGAAATATTTGATGAAGCTTTGACGAATATATATTTTATTGAAACAATTTTATGGAACCAATTTTTTTTCTTTTCATCGCTGCTAAATCTTGAACTCGTTTAAAATTAATTTCAAAATATCACACTAAGTTTGATTTTCAAATCTTCTGCCAATCGTTACCCGTAGCCTAAGAAGCTCGTGGTGTAAAGACATATATCTTGTCAGGTAAACACGTTGCACCTAGTAACAGTCTGTTCATTTGCCAGTAGCTATAATTTCATCATCAGACATGGTTTGAAATATATACATAATAATTATTGCCACAGCTGAGTCAGTCTTTTACATTTTCACTATCACATTCCTAACATATTTGCAAGTCCACCATTGCCCCGCTTATATCCTTTAAAACAGAATCGTTCACCTCATGTATTGAATTTTCTTCTTATCGTTTCAGAATTTTGTTCAAAGTATTTCTTTTCCCTCAAATCACACGAATCCAAGACCTTCTCGCAACAGTCATTTAAAGTCATTTGTTTGAAGAACGACAAAACAACATCAATATTATTTTTTGAAGTGCGTTTAGCTTTTCCGATAATTGTGAACCCGGATACCTAGGATCCGGTTAGTTTGAACTCACTGTACTGTAAATTTTATCACTTGAATCCTTAAAACACGTTAACACCTTGCAGACAAACTTTTTGCTAATAGCGCCCAACGTGGGCAAACATTCGAACAAAAATATGTTACAACGAGGCAGCGTTACTTTTGTTGGTAAAAATCTTTAAAAATGTATGTTGAATTCAATTTGGCACAAGCTTATATGCAACTATTTACAATCTTATTATTAGCAATTGTGGTTTCAAGAAGAAATTTAAATTCTCAATATAATAAGAAAATAATTCCTCTACTGTGCGGTGTTTTTTTAATGATTTTGCTTTTTTAAGCAGCAAAAAAATTTGACAATAGTATTTGAGAAACTATTTGCTTTCAAGCTGAATCTAAATAAAGTGCGCGCTTAAAGATTAAAGAAAACGGAATAAATTCACTACGAAATTTCCCAATATTTCGTTTGAAATTGTTTGACGCTACTTTTTTCGCATCATTTAAAAGTATTTTCACACTCAAAATACAATGAATGCCCCGAGATACTAATTTTTTACAAACTGCAATAATTTATTATCGACAGAAATAGCAACTACATTAAACTTTAAATTATTTACAACATGTCTTGACAAATATAAAAGATACAATCGTTAAATAAATTTTCTGAATCGAGAAACATTTTGTAATATATTTTTGAATGGAATGAATGAAAGCTGCCAAAATTAGCTAAATGGAAATGTTGTGAATACTTTCGGGATAATATGTGGCTTATAAATGTTTTGAGTAAGAGTGATAAATTTGAAAATCTCCGGCTATTGCCCCTGAGCTGCGACGAAGCAATTTATCATGTTTATATTTTCGGACTAATGATCTGAGATGTTAGCAAAACTTTGTCTTGAGAATTCACATAATTTCGTTTTGTGATTCGCCCATTCATTAAGAAGATTCAAGTTGATTTCCACACTCTTCATAATTGGATGAAAACAGAAAATGTACGACCTTCAACTGGGGCGTCATATATGAAAATTTGGTTAGTATTATTATATGGGGTGAGGGAAAATTTAGGATTTCAATAAAAACGCTCAAAACTGTTTGATTACCATCAGAACATGAATTTCAGGCTGTTTGGACTGGCGAATTTATGTAATTAGTCTTTTGAGAGATTTATGTGTACAAAATCTCTATATTTGGCTAATATGGTCAGATATTCCTCGACGGACCATTTAGATACGAGATCGAAAAAATATTACCAGATCATATTTTGGAGTTTATTTAAATAATTTACAAGCCTAATGACATGTATAAGAGATTATCCTTGATTCGTTTTTTATTGCTCTGTCCAAAATACAAAATATTATTTTATTCCATGCAGCGCTGATTTTTAATTATTATTCATTTGCAAATAGTTGAAGACTAAAATTTTCAAAACTGGTTGATCGAAACAAAAACGATTTATACAACTTATCAAATGTTCTCATCGATAATAACTTTTTAAATTCATCATACATGCGTTCAATTTTGTTGACCTTGTCAATGCAACAAACCTTGACGACATTAGGACCATCAATGTGCCAACACTGCCTGTTAATTATCCATAAAATTGTATATAAGCTTGAATACTATCTGATTTTGGATACGTGGCCCGATGGAGTACTCAAGCAGAAGTTGTTTTGTGGCCCTACGGCTGCTATTGCTTTTTGGGCTTTTTCATGAAAGTTTCCAACGGGTAGGCTTTTGTGTTTTTATATTTTCATCTAGAATCGAGTTAATGATTTTTGTTTAAATTTATTATAAAAATCTAGCGTGACTTTTACGTTCAATACGAATCCTGCGAAATTGATTCAAGTAATTCAAAAATATGTGAAGCTAATTGCACCCTTGCCAAAAAGGGGGATGTGTCAGTTATAAATGCATTCGTAAATTATCTGGAGCCGGTGGATTCATTTGGTGTGACAGTAGAGTTTAAAGGACGTGCAATGAATGGTGCTGGGTTGAATCCTTTAATGGGGCAAACAAGAAGCTCGAGAGCTGGCAGCTGGATTGTATTGTTTAATCAAACTATCGCCGATGGTTGTAGGTATTTAAAGGCCAATAGTCGAAGCAATCTTTTTGAAATTGCAATCGATGAATTTTTGAAAAATGGAAAGATGCCCAAGTGTCCAGTTGAAAAGGTGAGCTTTAAATCGCTTGAGTCAACTGGATAGTTGAAAAGTTAAACTTCATCATTAATTTTAGGATGTATATTACATTAAAGACTACTATTTCTCCCCCGAAAACTTACCGGCAATGATACCAGAAGCTGAATTCAAGTCTAAAGGTGTGATGTTTGGAGTGAAAGGAGGACAACGTATGGAATGTGGTCGATATAAAATGTTGGGCAAAATTCGTCAAAAGAAGAATTCAATGTGGGGTTGAAAGATGGCATGGATTAAATAATCGTACCGAAAATCAATTATTGATAATGCTTCGAAACTACAACAAATGTATATTAATTTGAAAAAATGAATAAATGAATGAATAAATTGCTTGCCCTGTTTATTGTTTGTTTTTTTAGTGGCGCCTGCAAACTATATATATATATATATATATATATATATATATATATATATATATATATATATATATATATATATATATATATATATATATATATATATATATATAATAAACCATGCCTTTTTTTACTTTTACAATCTACATTAACTTCGCCAAAGCCCTTGACAGAATAAGTCATAGTATTCTAATAATCTGATACTATTCTTTTTTATTATTTTTAGGAAAATTAAAGATGATTCGATGAAAATTTATCTGAAGCAAGTTGCCCTTTATTAACTATCTTCGAAGAACTCGTAGTTTAAAGTGAGCACGGAAAATGGTTCTTGACAAATTCATATTTTGTTTAAACTTTATGAGTTTTTTTTGGAATCTATTATGCATTTTTAGCACCTCTAACATTTACTTAAAAATCGCTATCCCCTGTTTATGTTAGGTAAAATTTATAATGCATAGAAAAGATAAAATATAATTTACGTAAATACTTTGACTTTTACTTTTCAGACTTGACAATAGTTTTCTTAAACAATAAAAAGATTGAGTTTTTAGAGATAAGTTTGAATGTAATATTTAATATATATTTCCAAAAAATGTTTTTCTTTGTGTTGAAATCAAGAATAGATAAATTCTTGTATCGAAACCATCTTTCTTGCTCTTGCTTATGACTTCTATGAGTCTTCTGTTGAATTTTCACTCATGGTTAGAAATATGGGAACTCAACAGAATTCATTTCGTAGTTTTCTTTCACTCGAACAAAGATTCAAATAGATAAGACCTGGTACTGTTTTAGGGTTAGTTGGTCAGCAAGTTGTTTTACACTTTGGTATTGCCACGCATCCTTCTTCTTCAATTGCGTTTGGAACCACTTTTTCTTTGGCGGTTTCAAGTCATTCATCTCAATATAATTTTTTTCCGAGCGTTTTCAAGAATTCACCTGAATACGCCTTATTTCGCAAATGTTTTAAGATGAGGAATATATTCCTGCTGTAGTAATAGAACAATTCTGGATTTTTTTTTGGATCACTTGCATTTCATTAGTTTGTCAGCTTTGTTTTTTTTCAATTTGATCAATATTTTCGTTAGTTATTATTGCACTTCCTTTTTTAACAGAGTTTTTTTAATGAAATTTCCAAAGAGGTTTTAATTGAAATCAATTACTACAGCTTATTATTTAGTTGACATCACTAGTAGAATTTTAATAGACATTTTCTCTCTCTTTACTTTCCAGATTTTCAATCAAGTGTTATATATTTTTCCAATGATGTACATCAACGATTCACATAAACAGTAAGTGCAAAAAATTTCAAATATGGAGAATCAGATAGTTTATATATTTTTAATCAAATATTTTTTATATATTTTTAATCAAAAATATATAACGATGATTGTAAGTTTTAAAGGCAGTATTTACCTAGAGATAGGGAGATATCATGGGGAAAATTTTCATTGAAAAATGTTTAAAAAAAACAAGTACAACATTCTATGTATTTTCATCGATGGTAGATAGTTTTGTAAAAATTTCATGCACAAAACTAATAACACCTCCTAAAAAAGTAGCCTTGAATCGGTTCTAAACTAAATACAATCTTGCAGCGACCATTGTTTCACCGGAAAAAAATCGTTTTGCTTTATATATTACTACATACTGAAAGATTTGTATCTGTGACTATGTTACCAGTTTTTACTCTATTTTTCCAAATAGTAAAGTATAATTTCTTATCACCAATTTCAATTCATTAAATGTTTCATGATTGTTTTCAAGTGATTTTCTGATATATTTTCCCGACTTTTTGCGGAGGAAAATGTACATTATTACTCACGTTTACCCAAAAAACGATGGCAAATTAAAAAGTGATGTTATTAATTGATTGATAACACTTATTTGAGATGGTAATCGGAAAGTTGGGTTTTTTTAACTTTTTTTTTGAAAACATGGTTTGATAATGGGTGAAAATTAATTGCATTGAATATAAGGATGGGCAATTATTGAATCTTGTTTTGGTATACAATGTTTTTTGTTTCTGTTTTTGGAATTAAAAATTACCTGTGATAATTGCTAATGGCGCATCAGCTAAAATTATACCTTGGCTACCGGAAGATCAATTTTTTGGATTCTATATATGAATTTATTAATTATCAAATATTGTGTAAAATAATGCCCAGAAAAGCTGCTACCGCTGCTAGTATCCGGGATTTTAACATTCAACATTCGGTAGAATGGCGTGTAATTGAATTTATTTTCCAATCCATAGGCATTCGATTTAAAGATTTTAAATTAAACATGGACCCACACAAGCACCAAGAAACAAGATACTCGAAAAATACTGTTTCTAGGCCAAATCATGCAAATTAATATTGTTTGCAGAATTATTTATTATTATTGCGGCATCAGATAATCTCTTTGTAATTCTTTGAATACCGAAAAATCAATTGAATTTCTTTTACGATTTCGCAAATATACAAGAGCTTTATAATCTTTTGAAAAATTTTAGTGACTTCCTCCATATAATTTTTAAAATTATTAACGAGTTTGGCGCGACGCAGGTTATTTTAAAAATTACGAAGAAATTCACGTTTTGCAGTTTTAGAAGAGTACTTATAGCTTTTCAACGTTGCAAGACAAATCTAGGTTCCTGCAGATTTTTTTTCAAAGAACTCGTGACTTCATTCCACAATTGTTCAAATAAATGTTTCGTATCTTCAAAAAATGAAGGTCCAAAATATCAAAACTTTAACAATTTTGCAGAAACACTGAATGGAACTTTTGTTTGTAGCAACAAGCTCTATTGGTTAAAATTAAAATAAAACTTTTTCGAACACCAAAACTTTATTGTGAGGTATTTTACTGGGCATCCTACACTATCACTAGACTAAAAATAATTACATTAGAGTTATCACTCAACCATCACAAAGTGGTGACAAAAATATGTTTAAAGTGATTCATAGCTAAAATTTGAAACAGTTTTCATAATTATTTTGTTAAATATTTTCACTGAAACTAATATGAGTTGCCCCCGTTTAGGTCAGATCCTGAGTACGTTCTAGCACAATGAGTACATATGTAATTTTGTAATTTGTTGATATATATCTTGACGTCAAAATTCATATCTTAGTCACAAGTTCTTCTTGGACTCATAATTCAACATCACTGCCGACATTATAACTAATATCCATTATGAGATTTAAGCATCTTACAAATTTCATCTTAAAACACTTTCATCACTCACCCATTTGATAAGATTCTATTTCTGCAGCAACGACTCCTCTTGATAGTATCCTTGCTGCGGTGCATACAACAATCAGGATGAAGAAAAATGATTTTACGCCTTCTAACATTTTCCCCGTTGTAAATATTATTTTTTCTTAAGGCACCGAGCAAAAAGCAAACAAAAACAATGATGACACAATGTAAATATACAGGGAAAATTACTGGAGCACTGTTTCGACGATGATAAAATATTTTCGCGGCTTTCTATTCAAGCTTTGTGCAAATATTTAATAGTTTTATCTATGGAACACTTGTTGCTATGTCTAGAAGCACTTTATGAAATTAAGATGGAAAAGTCTGATGATGTTTTTTTCTTGCTTGTAAACTGTTGTTTGATGATCTTCTTACTGGGAAAAACACTTAAGCGGAATGTTGGCTGCATATATCAAACAATCCTTAGTCAATAAATTGTTAGAACTCTTCTAGGTGGCATAACTTTTATTTAAGTAGAGACATTATTTAAAAAATACGCAGTTTGATAAAATATTTTTCACAGATTAGACTTCAATGTAGAGCCCGAAATGATATCCAGACAATTCAATTCAGTTACCAACTTTCAACATAAAAACACACTTCGAAAAATCCTAACTCGACCGCGTGTCCGGGCAAACTAAACGTTCTAGTATGCTTTTCGCGTGAAAGTTCTCTTAGCTATACGTTGTATTTTTTTTCCTCCTTCTTCGTCTGTTGTGTTTTGGTTACTATAAAATCGATAAAATGCGATAACACACACGCGGCAGAAAATAGTCAAGTATTTGGCATACGAGTATATGGTGTTGTGTTAGGTGGGCAAAAAAAATCAATCTCTCAAGCAATTTGGCAATAGACGCTACACTAACTAGCCTGGACACTATACCTATCGAGCTGTTAGTCTCGTATCTTTCCTATGTCGAGACAATATGTATATGAATTGGAAATGAAGAGCTTTTCCATATGCGCAACGTAAAATTAAGGATGTGGAGCTATGTTTGCATTTTAATGGCACTAAGCACGCAATGTTTGCAAGTAATGTTTCAGGATGATTATCTATTCATAAGAAATGTAGAGTCACAGAACAGAATGTCTATTTCTCACTTCCATGATATCGTTGCAATCGATTTGTTGGACCTTCCCAATGCAATATTTTATGAAGATCGTGTAAAATCGGACGACTAGCTAAAATTGTGGCTACCTCAATGAAAAACAAATATTTGCGTTACTTCGTCAGTGGAAAATAAAAACGTGTGGCAACCCTCACTCGTGGTTTCAGGACTTAAACAATCCTCCTTTTCCAGGCATATCCAGTTGCTCTGTCGTCGGGTCTGCATGGCAAGCCGCGTCGTCCCGACCGCCAAGGTGATTGCATGTGTTTCCCCACTATCTTTGATCTGGCGTCGGGACCTCAGTGCGGCACACAACATCCTTCAATGGAGACTCTTCGAGGCTAAGCTGCACCCGCCTTCAAACCCTGATTGCGGCTGCTAGCTCGCCCGAAAGACAAGGGATACGACCGCAGTGTCACGCTGTAGTGACAGTAAGCGAAAATCCCTGCCATCAAGTCAAGGACCTTTTGGTACGGCTTGATTGCAGGAACGACCTGACTTAAAGAATATTCAATGTACATATTTCGATGTAGCCACAAAATAACCATCTTAGGCTCAGCAATAAATTTCTAAGTATCTCTTCATCTGAAATTGATCTTAAAGGATCAGGTTTCAGAATATTGGCAATCGAAATTATATATTGTGATGTAAGCAATCAATCAATCAATCAATAATAGTATCACATGTCCATTGTAAGCATTTCCATAGGTAACCTTCGAGAATCACATTCCTCAAGTGCTCTAACAAAAACTCTTCTACGCCCATTCATTCTTACCTATGTTTACTACTTCTTTCGCATCCCATATTTCCAAAGATACCTACATATGTACATATTCGCCATAGAAATTGGCTGTATGCCAGAAACTCGTGTTTTCTATCCGTAGACATGTGTGTTAGCTCCATGTACATACATATATGCTTTTCGCAATGATGAAGCTCTCAATATTCATCACAAACGTTTCCACGCCAGGACCACCACTTGTTGAATACGCAAAACTATACACATGTAGATATGTACATACATATGTGCTCGTGTTAGCTTAACTCCCCCCATTACAGCCCGGCAGTGACGTCAATTTGTACGACCGGCTAAATTTCAGGACGTCATCTCATGAAAAATTCCACATTTTCCGATTTTTTACCCTCCATCACTGGCATCTTCTAAAATTAGATTGATTTCGTATAGTTGGTCAAGTGCGAGCGATGAGACCATGCCCGGAAAATGCTGGAATGCTTATTAATTTTTCCTTACGTCAGGATGAAATCAAATCAATTCCAATTCAATTTGCTGCTTCGTTTGTTAAAAGTTTTTCCTATCTTCAGTGAATCGCGAATAACAAATGAAAATTCTAGCTGTTGTCGCATTCCACGGATGTAGAGAGCTAGGATACGTAAGTGTTGATTGCAAGTTATCGCGATATATTTTTTTTAGTTCATTTAATGGTAGAAAAGCAAATACATCAGATGCTTTTCTCTTGGTATTCATACGGTATATATATTTATCTGAGATTCCTAGTTTCTGTCCAGAAAGTTGAAGGAGACATAGAGAACATGGCATGTAGCTGTAGACCCATCCAGTTTTCTAAACTTACTACCTAGTGTTGAAGCCTCCCTACTTCGACTTCGTCCTTTTTATCAGAGCGATCATGAAATTTTCTCAACTGGTTTTAAAGTAGAAAACGAAAAAGGAAAACGACATCATTGAGACTTTTGAGGTGGTAATAAATTAAAAAAGGGTTTGTAACAAAAGTATTTAACAGTCCAGTGGCAAACAAGCTTCAACAATAAATCACGTTACGCTGGCCAACTTCTATTCTATTCTGGACTAACGACTGTAAGGTAGTGAGTCCAATTTTTTTCCTTTCTTTTCACAACTTGTTTTGAAAACAGCAATTCTTTGTTATTTCGCTGTGCTTTGTTCATAGATTGCTGCTGGGAATGTTAATTGAACTTCAATGTATTCTATAGAAAGCTAATAGACGTTATGTTGCTAATACATTCAGTCACAAAGGATACGTAATTTAGAGGCTGCGAGTATGGTTACTATTTAAGGGATGAATCGATTGGAAGGAATTCGGTTCACTGTGATTGTGATTTGTTTTTAAGAATGGCATTTCCTTCGAAATTTATGATGCTAAGCAAAAAAATTAGTAATATTTTTAAAGGAAAATTGCTTACTTCACGATTTATCGAGTAATATTATTTCCGCAAGATACCAATAGCTAAACTCTATATTTTCTAATTAAAATTTTCGCAAACTATGCAATAAAATTTCAGGCTTATTAAAAACAGTCGTGACTATGGTTCGATTTGTTCGAAACTAGGCAGTTTTAACAATTAGACTAGAACTGATATCCAACGTCATGAGAGCAAGTGTCCTGTGTTGTTCACACATTTGTATTTCTACATAAAGGTGCCCTGCTTTCTTAACCACGTATTCGAAAGTTCTCAGTAATTAGAACACCAAAACAATTTTTCCTGCGAATATTTTGAATTCCACTTAAAAACGAGAACGAATAACACCAAATTCCAATTGGAATTCATGCTTATAATTCTTTCACGTTTGCATAAACAAAATTACTACTAGTCGCAATAAATAGTTTTCAATGCCGTTTTTAAGGAATTTTGACCTTCTCAATTGGAACTTCTAAAATTATTTTCCAGGAAAGTCAATCATTTCCCATTTCGTGGTAATTGTGAAATTCCATTAATAGTATTTCGTCGTTGAATAATCAATGGAATGTGATTAAATCAGGAAACACTTCAAGGCAAAATTTTACTGAGTCATATGTGCATACGTACTTACGGGTGGATGGATATTTATGGCAAAATGAGCACATTTTTCTTTGTTTTTTTTTCTGGGGGAATATTCTTGCCAGAAACAAATTTATTTTACAGTTGGAATTTTTAACCAAAAAAGCTAAGCAAAATTTTCCCAAAGCTTTTGAAACAAAATGTTTTGGGAAATATTGCCTCTTTGACGACTGTTGTTTGAACTGATGAAACATACTAAAATTTTGTGAGCCAATTAAGATGAGTTTTACAGAAAAAATGTCGCTGTAAAAATACCTACGCAACTTGAAATTAATAATCGAATTCTGAAAAAAATATTGCGAAAAGTAACTACAACAAAAAGTTGGAAAATTTCCAGGAAACCTAATCAATCATTAACTTCAACAAGTGCACACATTGCGGAAAAAATCTTGGAAAGAATTCGTCCTTGAAAATATCTGTGACTGCATTTTTTGAAAACGGTTTCGCTGCAAAAATAGACCGTTGTTGCTTTTTTACCTGAAAAGTTTCTTTATTCTATTTTAATTGGATATTTTCCAGAACCTTGTTTAATCAGACTTTTCTGAAAATATTGATATACATATAATAAAATATACAAATAACCTACGGTGATGTTTATCGTCGTATCCTTTAGGGACAAACAGTTTTTGACACCGGCATGAAGAATAATAATCGAAATAAGTACGTCAAATATCGTAGAAAAATTAAACATCTATTAGATTTTCTTAAGCATAGCTTTATTTTGTAATATCTTTCATAACATTTCATATTTTTTTACAAGTTGTTTATATTTCTTTTTATTTAGACACAATTTATAATAGCTTATTTAACCACTGATTCTCCATATTATTTAATACATTTGTTTTTTTATATAAACTTAAATATTATACAATATTTGCATACCATATACATATTTTTTTTAATGTAGTATTATCGATAGATTTTACATTAATTCGCTGTATTGAAAGGATAAAGTTTGACAAGATAAAAAATGAGTCTACAAAAGATCATAGACGATTTGAAACTCAATTCTCCTCTGTCTTTCATGATATTGTTGTCAGTGATGATTTTTCACGTAGATGTATGCAATTAGTTGAGGAAACATTAAGGAGGTAATCTAGTGTTGAGCCCGAAAAAATGGAAGCTTTTTTAAATTGATGTACAAAAAAAAACGACAAGACAAGGTATTGACTTGAAACTTTGTATATTTGTTCAGTAATATTTAAAGGATAAGAATTCTTATTTATTGAAGAGAAATAACAAAATGGCGGCCACCGCCATCAAATACTCCGATCAGCATAAAAAAAATAACAATCGCGCCTCGTAAAATTGTGGGCAAAATATTGATCCAAATATGTTCTTGCTATTTAGATCATAAACGACGGAAAAGGTCTAAATTTACGAAAAAAATTTTTTTAACGATTTGGCACGCACTTGAAATTACGATGGTTGAATTTTACATGTTTTTTTTTTGAAAAAAGTGCTCTTCAAAGGACCAAATTTTTTTTACTCTAAACTATGGCCCGTTCCGTCGTTTATGATCTAAATAACAAGAAACATTTAGATATTTGCTTCAGATCAATCATTTTTTAGGACTCAACACTAGACTACCCCTTTAAGAAAATGAAAAAAACATATGCAAATATGATATTGTTAAAGACAACCTTTTGAAATATGTTTTTCGACAAATTACTGGAAAAAAATCTTCGATCCTTTCGATGGGTTTAATTCAACGCCAATCCATTTGAAAAAAGTCCAGATGTTGATTTAGTTTCAGGAAACCAGGATTGATGTTGCGTGGAGTGCGTAGCAATATTGGTTCATACATAGTTGCATTCTTATAGCGTTAACATTTTTTAGGCTCTTAACATTTAGCGAAAAATACATTTAGATTTTAATTTTTGAAATATCTGAAACGAAAGTGAAGAAACTTTGAAGAATTATTTGCTTCCAATAGAAATTCAGATGTTAATAGACTCTGTATCAAAATAAAAAATATTTTGTCGATGCTAATCTCAGCTGAACCCACAGTTTTTCACTGCAACAATTATATCAATGAAGGTTTGAACGGATAATACTCAATATTGACTTTTCTTCAAAAAAAAAACAATATGCTCCATACAGCGAGGAGCAATTTTTGGTAAATATCGAATGGGTAAAGCTTGTGCTCAACAATTCCAATCTTTGCAAAAAAAACCGCATAGCAAACCCACTAAGAAAAAAATAATTAGAATTTCAAAAATTTAATTTTAATTCAGCATTAATTGCAACAAATGCAATATTTGTTTGCCGAGAAAATCTGAGAGTTTTGCTTTTAAACATTTAAATCTCCCTACAGTGTCATAAATGAATTTATTGAAATTTCAAACATTTTAAAGTGTCTTAGCTTGCATTCTAAATTCTGGATTTAAAAATAAATCATTCACTTTCGTTATGATCAGATTTCTTATCCAAGAAAATTGTACCTTCTAGCACAGAAAAAAAGAATATTTTGTGAATCTAAGGTTCCTTTCTCCTTTCAAAGGTTAAATCTCTTTCGTCTTATAGCAAAGACATTGAACACTTGAATATGAAAATTAAGCATGCTAAGCGGAAATACCTTCGGGGCATTTTTGTTTGCTTCCTTGTCCTTGTTGCTATCTAAGCTAGAACTCTGCTATCATTTGAGAAACAAGCACAGTGCCGTCATCCCAAAAAATGGAAAAAGGAAGCTAGATAAGTTTTGTTTGGATATCCTTCAAATATTTGAAAGGGTTGTTCGGGTCTTACTGCAGTTGAAATGTTTCGAAAAGGCATATTGTCTTTTGATTCAAGAAAATGATTGAAATCTTCATGTCGTACCTTAAAAGGATAATGGAAAATTCGAAAACCTAATGAAGAGGACTGGGTGTTTATTGTTTTGAAAATGTTGTCTCACATGTGAGATTTTTAGATCTGTTCATATCATAGTCGTGATAATATTTTGTCTATTTTGTTGTATCTAACTAAACGTGTTTTCAAATCAGCAGAGCAATATATCGTCATTTAATAAAAGATGCTTTATGTCCTCACACTGGTCATTTTTCTCAATTAACAATAGGAAATGAAATTTTGTCTTAACTATAACATATTACAGGTCGCTTCCATTTCTTTAACTATTTGGAACCAACTCCATTCAAAGAGATTATCTTGTTCATCAGTCTTGTTAATGTGATTTTAGCTTTTGTACCGTCATCAATTTCGGTCACCCTCTAAAACATTCTCCCCAAAAATACAGGACTTTGAAAATAAACCCTTCTTTGCTTCGAAGCAAAATAGGAAATAATGTACAAAAGTACAGAAAGGCTTCTATTCATATCTTGTTCTCTATTCGGTGTTACTTGGTATATTATACTATATTAGACGTTGACCTTCGTACCGGAATAAGTTTGCCGTAAGCCTTAAGGAGGGATGTAGGGTAGATCGCCTCCTCGTGGTGCATCCTGGGTAACGCTAAATGATCTACCACGGCACGACTTTCGATTGTTTTCTTGGACAACTCTCTCGTCTTAACGACTATATCTGATGCTTTGGGCTGGTAGCAGCGGTATTCTGTCACCTGAGTACGCAAGAGTGACATCTTGCGGAAATGGCTTTCAGGCTAATGCCAATGCTGCCTCCGTCCCGGTAAAACCCTGGCAGGCCTCACGGTACGTTCAAAACTCGTCGCCACTAGTCTGGCCGTGTAGGTTCAGTTGAGTTTGGACTCCTGATTAGTCCCCGGCCCGGCTCTGAGCACATCTCCTCATAAGGGAATGTGCCAACCCTCGCATGGCCTCCCTGCTTCGGCATAGATAACCATGGGGTCTCAGGGGAACTGCACAACGAGTGGAGATAGCGGCTGTGAGGGGGGACCCAAATCGCAATGAATTTAAATTCAAAAACTCAAAAGGAAGATCCACTCGGCCCGGAAGGGAAGTGGACGAAGGTGACGCGTCCTTCTAGTGGGAAGAAGACCGCGGTACTCAGCCAACCCCCTACTTCTTCGAGGGATGCATGCACCAAGGCAGCTATGCCAGGGGCAAGCACCTCCTCAGTCAAGCCTACTGGCGCTAGCGGTAACACCAAGGTAACGGCGAACAAGCTGGCCCGCACTGTTTCCGGAGCGCCCTCCAACACCGCTTCCACTTCAGGTGTTAAGAAGCAACAAAACCCCTCGGTTACGGCTTACAGAGACAGAAGGTCCGCCTTCAAAGTCCTGAAAAGGCTGAAAGATTTACCTCCGGATGGTCTTTCCCAGAAGGATAAAATCTCCCTGAAATGGGCAACCACCACGGTAGAGGCTTACAAAGCCTCTATTCCAAAGAAAGAGGCAACTCATAAAAGATGCAGATCTAATGAGTCTGCCCCAATTCAACCGAGCGTTCAACTGCCGGTTAGTAAAAGACCAAAACTGGTCTCACCCAATCCTGTTAAGGGCAGGAGTTTTAGTGAAGCTGCCAAGGAAAGCCTGGTATGGGCTGTTATCGACAGAAGCAGTAGCGATGGCACCATCTCACCGTCAAACTGGAAGATGGTGGAAATCGCGCTTCTCCGGGTGTACAAGCCCATACTTGAGGCAAATCCTGGCCCTCCACCAAGCTGTCGTGATGCTGGCTGGTACCAGGGTCACGTTAAGTTGATAGCCTGTACAGATCAACGTTCAGCGGATCTTTACAAGCAGGCTATAGGTAGAGTGGGAGAAGTCTGGCCTGGAGCAAAGCTGGACGCTGTCTCCAGGGAAGATATCCCGAATAGGCCTCGGTCCAGGGCGTGGATACCAGCGGAGCCATCCACACCGGAGGAAATTGTTGAGCTAATCAAGCTCAGCAATGCTGACCTCCCGGTGGAAAACTGGAAGGTAGCTAAGGTTAGCGAGCCCAGCAATGGACAGCGAGAGGCTCTAATAATCTTGAACGAGGAGTCGCTAGCTCCATTGGAGTCGAAGTGCGGGGTGATTAGCTACGGTTTCTCGGCTATCACCCTGCGAGTATATCGCAAGGACCGTACTGGGAAGGCAGTACGGGAACCGAGCAAGGAGAGTGGAAGCGAGGGAACTGTGGAAGCATCAGTAGACCCGACCGTGGACCTCTCTGAGTCAGATCTTCTCTCCGATGACGGAAGAAGCACCACCTCCACTGCGGGGTTGGCTGGGGACCTTCTCAGATCCCTCGACCTGGTCGAGGAGGAGGAGATGTCCTTATCTGACGAGGAGGCGGATAAAACATTGTGTCGCGATGCTGAGGTTTCTGCAGATTAACCTCCAGCACTCCAAGGCAGCATCCGCCGCACTGCTCCTCCACCTGGCCCAAAAAGGAGAGGAGCTAATACTAGCCCAGGAACCTTGGGTTGTTGGAAACCGGGTTTGCGGGCTCAACTTGAAAGGATATAACATAGTATCCTTCAACACAGCAGGTAAACCGAGAGCTTGCATAATTGTAAAGGAAGGCTTGAAGTTTTTAACCTTGTATAATTTCAGTGACCAGGACACCGTTGCGATAGCAGTGGAAAGACAGTCCAAACCCCTTTGGGCTGTCTCCTGCTACATGGCGCATGATGTTCTGCCACCTCCAACTAGCCTGCAGAGGCTTACAAGGGAAGCCACTGCAAGAGGCATCCCTTTAATAGTCGGAGCGGACGCCAATGCTCATCATCGCATCTGGGGTAGCACCGACACGAATAAACGGGGTGAGTCACTATTTGAATTCATTTTATTGCATGACTTAGCCCTAGCTAATAAAGGTGAGGATCCTACCTTCATTACGGCAAGCCGTAGAGAGGTTCTGGATATCACTCTGACGAACGAGCACTTGAACCAAGCTATCAAGGGATGGCACGTATCACAAGAGTGCTCGTTCTCCGATCACCTATACATAAAGTTCGATCTGGCATCTGACCCTCCGACAAATCCAACCTTCATTAACAAAAGGAGGATGGATTGGGTCAAATACCAATCGGTATTTGAGTCCGCGCTAGAAGGCGGACCTCCAGAGATTGCAGACACACCCGGTCTTGAGAAAGCCGTTGGGACCCTTACATTGGCCTTCAATGACGCAGCAAGGTCTGCATGTAGTCCAACGAAACCTAGAGGGAAGTACAAGCCCCCATGGTGGAATAGTGACATTGCGGAGCTGCGGAAGGAATGTAGGAAGTCCTTCAACCGAGCTAAAGAAACTAACGACTGGTCTTCTTATAAAACAAAACTGAAGGAGTTCAAATCCTCTATCAGAAAGGCTAAACGCACCTCTTGGAGAAGCTTCTGTGCAGAAATAGAACACTCCAAAGATGTCAGTCGCCTGCGTAAAGTCATGACGAGCTCCCCCTCATTTCTAGGGTCCGTTAAGGACGCAAATGGAGTCTGGACGAAATCCAGCTCCGAGACTCTGTCTGTTCTCGTGGATACGCACTTCCCGGGCAGTGATGATGTGGCTGATAAAGCGGATCCACACACGCTCTCGGATTGCATGCCAACTACTGTGCCTGTAAATGACAGGCTCCTACGCTGGGCAATCAGTTCATTTCAACCCTTTAAATCCCCTGGCATGGATAACATCTCACCTATTGAGATCCAGCAGGGTATCAATATAGCACTGCCATGGCTGAACGCCATTTTCAAAGCATGTGTACGGATGGCTTACATTCCACAGCAGTGGAGAGAAGCAAAAATAGTTTTCATACCTAAAGCGGGTAAAACATCCCACTCCTCACCTAAGGATTACAGACCTATCAGTCTCACCTCCTTTCTGCTAAAAACTCTGGAGCGACTGATAGAGATCCATCTGAGAGCTATTCTGAAACCACTCTCTAATGCGCAGCACGCATACACAAAAGGGAGATCGGTTGAAACAGCTCTTCACTCGCTCACCAGCTATATCGAAAAATCGCTAAGCGTTAAGGAATACACGCAAGCAGTTTTTATAGACATCGAAGGGGCTTTCAACAATATCAGCCATAAGGCTATTGGCAAAGCACTCGGGGAAAGCAATGCCGATGACAACCTTATAGGGTTCATCGGTCAACTGCTTAGCAGCAGGAACATCAACTCCACGCTAGGAAACAGTACCTTACGAAGGAGGGTTTGCAGAGGCACACCACAAGGTGGGGTGCTATCACCCCTTCTATGGAACCTAGTGGTGGATGAACTCCTGTCAAAAATAGAAGCGACTGGCTGCAAAGTCGTAGCTTATGCCGACGATGTTGCAATAGCAATATCGGGAAAATTTGTTAACACCCTATCGGAAAGACTAAACTTTGCCCTAGGTATTCTTACCAAATGGAGCAAAGAGTGTGGTCTAAAGATCAACCCGCAAAAGACGGAATTTATGCTCTTCACAAGAAGGTATAAAATTCCACGATTTGTCCCACCTAAGCTTGAGGAGATAAGTCTCAACCTATCTCATCAGGTCAAATATTTAGGTCTAATTCTGGACTCTAAACTCGCATGGAAAGCGAACACAGCAGAAAGAGCACGCAAGGCTGCATGTGCAATCTACTGCTGCAAACGAGCTATTGGGAAAAGGTGGGGATTAAAACCCAAAATTGTATCATGGCTCTATACGGCGATAGTGGAACCAATCCTTCTGTATGGCGCAGTTATTTGGTGGCCTGCTATGGCGAAAGCATCAAATGTAAACCTGCTGAACAAGGTCAGAAGGAGTGCGGCTATTGCAATCACCGGGGCTCTACGGACTACCCCGACAAAGGCATTATTTATGCTATTAAATTGGCTTCCGACAGAGCTACTTACGAGACAGCAGGCCAAGTGCACTGCTGTTCGATTAAAAGCTCTGCGACTATGGCATGAGGATAACTTTGGTCACTCCACAATACTACGGAGGGATGGGCCAAAGTCAGGGAAAGTGGACCTTGCATCTCCGATTCCCTGTTTTCACCATGGTTTCAGGACAGTCATCCCGAATAGGGAGGACTGGACCACAGAAAGAGATGGGATACAGGAATCGGTCGACATCTACACCGATGGATCAAAAATGGAGGGAAGAGTTGGCTGTGGCGTGTTCTCAGAACAGCTAGGCCTGAAACTATCCTTCCGATTACCAGACCACTGCAGCGTGTTTCAGGCAGAGGTCATTGCGATTTATAAGGCAGTTGACTGGCTGAGAAGTCAGAAAATTTCCACAAGAAATTTAAACATCTTTTCTGACAGTCAAGCTGCCATCCAATCATTATCCAGCGTGTATACTTCATCTAAAATTGCGATGGAATGCCGCTCACAACTGAACGTGTTGTCGCTTCACTGTGAAGTGATTCTTTGTTGGGTACCGGGGCATAGTGATATACCTGGAAACTGCAAAGCAGATGCCTTAGCGAGAGCTGGCACCGAGCTTCAGGAATATACACTTAACCCCGAAGTCGGCCAACCTCTAGCTTCCATAAAGCTAGGATTTAAGCAGCACTACGTGGAGGCTGCGAATAGGGCCTGGCTGCTCGAAGAAACCTGTAGCACAACCAGGCAAACTTGGCACGCACTGTGCTCCAAACGCACCAAGCGGCTCCTCAACATAAGCCGCGACACCCTGAGTTCCGTCGTTTCCGTACTAACGGGACACTGTTTGATCGGCAGACACGCAGAAAGACTGGGTGTCCCTTTCAATGATTTCTGCCGAAGTTGCAGATCAGAGGAAGAGGAAGAAACCATTAAACACTTTCTGTGTGAATGTCCGGCGCTGTCCAGGAAGCGCATGCAAACCTTGGGCACACCCTTCCTAGACAACCTCACGGAAGCAGCCGATTTGGACATTGGCTGCATAGCCGGCTTTATTCGAGAATCTGGATGGTTCTCGTCAACCCGCAGGTTCTAGTGCCGCCCATATATTCTGTGGTATCACAATGGGCCTCTCGTGGCCTAAGTGAGCTACCTTTGGATAAAAGGGGGCTGCCACTACAACCAACCAACCAACCAAGCCTTAAGGATTTCATTCACAAAGGACTTTGAGAAATAGATCACGAAATCCACTCTGCCACACCATGTCTTTTACTTGTCGTGGACACAAAACGAATAATTTCAATGGAAATTAGACGATAAGATTGTCTAGGGACAAACTTTTCATAATACCCCGAAATAATGGAACAGACAGGGAAGAAACAACTGGAAAATATAAAGTGTATAAGAAAACATTTCTTCTGTATAAAATCGTTCTCGGTGATGGAGGTCAGGTTATCTTTTGATACAGTACCGATGGGTCGGTGTAGGGAGTAGAAGTAGTCGCTTTCTCTCTTTATATAACGCGATAAGAAAAGATAAATGACATTCTAACCTTGTGGTTTAATACCTCAGGCGAACATTCAGAAAAAGATGATAGAAGAAGAGAATATCAAAGGAACGTATATTGGGATAAGGGAAGTAAAGATGAAACTTGGTATGAGGTAAAATCCATAACTGAATTTCTTTCGGAACCAATAAAGCTGAGTTGTAGAACGAGTTCTCAAGTTTCAGCTTATGTTTGCAGCGTCTAAGCCTGTTTGCAACAGGAGCAAATCCGAAAAAGATGAAACAATTCCTCGGATTTGTTGCAATTTGAAACTGACTTGGTTAAGAACACTTTTGATTTTACCAACGTTTTGAATGCATCTTTGGTATCCAAAAAATTTGAACACAGGAAGCACCCTAAGACATTGTGTCTTATGAGTCACACAATTTGCAAGCATGTTAACTTCTGCATCAACTTACCTTCTTCTTACACGACGTCGTTTACCTCGCACTTTCCGATATGTAAAACTTCGCGGCGACACTGTATAATCTTCGTCGAATTCCATTTCAGTTTTAATTAAATTCTGTAAATTAAGCTGGCAATCCTGTAGCAATGAAAATTCAAAAAGGAGAAAGGCAAATCAGTATATTTGTGATCACTTTAAAAGTAGTTTATGCTACGCTATTCACTCAGAATCTTACCTCTAACGTCCTAAAATGCCATCTACCGCTTAATGGTTGAAAATCTCTACACACTTTCATAGTGGGCCAACATTGGCATTTGTTATTTGCTATTTCGCATCCTGCGTCTATTTCTATTGTCTCGTCATTTGTACAATTTAAAATTGTTTTAAATGTGGATTTTGGAAGATCTGCAATAGAAAAAGAGAAGAGAAACGGGCCGTGAAAGTACGCTTTATATTTTTAAAGAACAAAAGATTTAAAATTAGTTATTTCAATGGCACAATAGGAATAAAAATAGGACCACCATGCTATTTATCTCAACAATTTTCACAGGTCGTAATAAAAATAGAACATTTTTATGGATTTGCTACTCAAAACCACTAGATTTCTTCCATCTACCCTGGCTATGATGTATTTATTCGAAATTGTCCTTAGCATACCTATTGTCACGGGTTTGAGCTGAATGTGATATTCCTCTCGTACTCCTTTCATCACCACTTGATTACAAATAGAAGCCAGAGGATCTCGACAAACACTTTGATAAATTCATACTCATTTTCACGAAAATTACATTCCCACATAAATGGCATCAACCGTATATGTACATAGGTATATCCATTCATCTTTTCAATTTGGTCCTACACCTTGAAGCTAGCCCCTAAGATGTTTTCAATTTGATGCATGTAACTTTTCGGGTTACTCATATCCTTGGAAGTTGTTGTTACGAGTCTAGCTAAATGTTTTTGTGCGACGGTGTTGCCAGGAGGGTCTCACACATGCATATAACAGACGATCATCATGCATAAGAGAATCCTGTACGCCCATTAGGCACCAAATAACCTAAAGCCAGTTCTCAGTTTGGAGAACCTAAAGAAGAATTTGTTGTTGTTGCTTTTCGTCATTTTCAATTTCATGTTGTATCGTCAAACCGATGGTGGTCCTTTTGAGATGCTTTCATCCTGCCAGGAAACAGAATTAATTTATCAACGCACCCTCTGACGCACCATTACACGTATGTGTATATATATTTATGTTGTGGGCTTGAGGAAGATTGACACTCGGATTGGAGTCGCTGAATAGGATGTTAGATGTGAAACCATTAGGAATGGTGACATTTTTGGTGTCATGGATAAAGATACCTTCTATTAGTTAGCAAGTAACAGTTGCGTGTCAACTACACAATGAAGTATCCAATTAAATGCAAATTGTATGTAGTTTACCACGGTGACCCACAACAGAAAACACAGATGGTAAAATGCTTGTCGTAATGGGAAATGAGGCTATTTACCTGTAATGGAAATTTATAGAGATGCATTGAAGTAAGTAGATCCTGTTTACAGCTAAAAATTTTCCACTTTTCCATCAATCAGGAGAACAATTAGTTTTTCGCATCGATCTGTGCTTACCTGCCTATATTTTTGATGTGTAATTTCCGTGTTTTTCTAAATAAAAGTGGCAACAATTGATTTTTAACCCACGAAAAACCATCCCCCATTTTCCGAGTGGTATTTAGCTTATAACTTAATCATCGTGAAAACTAAGTAAAAGTATTGTTCCCATAACCAACACTTTCATATAAGGCGTGGTTACCGAGATCCTGAAGGATCTGGTTGTTGGTTTCTATTCAAAATGATGGCTTTCCGTACCACCAGTGAAGCGACTTACACATGATTTACATGGCTTATGTGACTTTTTCATTTGCAACGCACACTCCTGGACATTATATCAATGGCCCAATAATGACTCCTATTATATACCCAATGCTGCAAAAATATACGCAGCCGATCGCCATTGCTGGCGCATCAATGGCAGCTTTTCAATTGCAATTCATGGTATGGTAAAGGACAATCAGCTACTAGCAAATTTTCTTAAGAAGTTACATCCTTATTTGCCATTGCTGAGCCAGACGTTAGTTCATCCAAAGCAGGTGTTGAATTGTATGCCGATATTTGGCCGATGGCATTGTTTCCATTGCAAACAAACCCTGGTCGAAAATTTTAAGGTACATTAATTTAGAGGTATCTTTTATATCCATTTGCCGAAAAGGTAAAATAATTTGCAAATAATGCATGTTTATACTAAAACACCTTTCTGCATCTTCTTGTTTATACATAAAAGGACAAAAAATTATCTTAAGGGGTCTTTTGGGCTACAATTTTTTCAAAAAATCAACAAAAAAAAAAACAATTTTTAGCAGATTTCGTCAAAAACATAATTTAAAAGATTTGTAGTGATATTTCAATTTTTCAAGTATTTTCAAGCGTGCATAGCGAGATGCCGTAAGACAGCACTTTGGAGGCTCCGCTGTGTTTCGATATTCTCGACTCCCTCCCCGGTATTCTTGATCCTCTCCTGAATTACGAAAGTATAAGTATGGTCCACCTCTTGATCAAGAAACTCAAGAGATTTTGAAGCCAATGTACGAAGTTTGAACTTCTAATGATTTATTAGAAAGGTGCTTCGTAATTCGGAAAAAAAGTAAACGCAATTTTCTCGAATTTTATGATTTTTAAGATGGCGGACACGATTTTAAAAAAACTACTCAACCGATCACTCTGATTTTTTAATATCTTGTTGTACACATATATGGCTGTAGCCGGTAGCGGAATCTTTATGATCGGTATCAAATATTCACTCAATTTTCCACCCTTAAAAATAGTTTTTAAAAAAAATGGTCACCATTTTGTTATTTTTTAACAAAAAAAATTTCGGTGTCTGCCTGGATTAATTTGGTGTTTTGTTTTTTTCCCAGATGATCCAGTCACCTGAAATCATGTCCGGCGTCATTTTTGAGGGTTTTTTTAAAAAAAACTGTTATTGGTAAAAACAACAATAAAAAAATAAAATAACCAATAAACATATCTACAAAATTTCAAAATGATATTTCTTTTCTTTCTGTTGAAAAAAATGGCTACATTTTTTTTTGAAATCATAGCCTAAAACACCCCTAAAGATTGATTAGAATAAAACCCACTGTGTCTATTTGGATCAAAAAAAAAATTTGGATGACTTTATGCTGACATAAATTGGATAATTGTCAGCAAAAGCTATTGCAAAAATATCATCCTGTTTCAGGCATCTTTGCGGAAAATACGCATATTTTCATTGATCTTGACTTAATGGTTTATAGGAGCTAATAATTATCATTTAATCAAGCTAATATCCAAATACTGAATATTCTGTGTTTTTTGAAAAAAGTGCCACCTTAAATTTCTAAAAGCAAATAAACCAATCCAAAAGACACTCCTCCAATCCACCCTGAAAATAATAGAAAAATCCCTAAGTCACTTAAGACTTTAGAAACTACTTTTCAAAACACTCAACTCACTGAGTGCTTTTCCAGTCTTCGATAGTGAAAACTTTTAAATCCAACAACCTTGCTGCATTCATTACCACCATCACCATAGCTATCCAAATCATCACACACCATCAGGATGACAAACCTCACTTCCAAGTTACTCTCTCATCATTTATGGTTTTTTGAACCACACATCACTTGACTCGACATCCTTCAGCCTTCGTTTTTTTTTTGAAATTATCATCATTCCTTGTATATTATAAAACGAACACAACCATATCCTGGCTGCATAATGATTTCATAGCTTTTATTCATGAGCTAGTTCATAGTCCTGGCTTTCTATAGATTTTTTTCCATATCTTTCTGTTAATCTATCGCTTCTCCGCTGCAATTGCAATGACACCTCTTTTAGCTACCCTCTTCAGTTGCAACAGCATTCAGTGAACGAACGTGGCAAGAAGTCCATTGAGAAAACAGTTTGCTAGTTGTTGTTGTTTTTTTCAAGGGATGCAAGGAAAGAATTGGTAGTGCTCCACCTTTAATGATGCAGAAAAAGACTTTGAATCTTGTTTGCCGTTTTTGACGGTGCTTGTTCCATCACACAACTTGTTTGCATCGTTTGACGCTCTTTAAAAAAATGTTGTCGACAAAGTGAAAAAAGGATGCACTGACAAAGAAACGTGTGACATCGTTTGATGTATGATTATTCAAAAATAATGAACGCGCTAGTTGTTTTTGTCAAGCTAGTATCGCTCTTAGAATGCATCAAGTCATTTAGGGTGCTTGTAAGGACGCTATCCTTCTATAGTAATGGAAAATATATGCTGATTTCAACTCAAGGATATTTGTTGATTGTGTCTGTTCAAAGTACGCCTGGGATTCTGTTTGCAAAGTGCGTTGAATAAAAGTGAATGACACACAATATTCTTGCTATTTTGTGATAACTTTTTAATGAAGTTGTGAGTCAATTCCTTCGAGACTTTCAAAATGACATATTCGCTATAAGTAATACAGACTTTTCGTACCATTAACACCATTATTACAACTCATACCGTAACAATGGGACATTGTTACTAATTGCAAAACTATTTGCCCAAAAGATCATCATCCTCTTTCTCTACCAAACTATTGCCACACAGTCTTTTCATAATGGATTATTTTTCAGAAAAAAGCACAGAAACAGCATATCATGACAATTTTAATAGAAACTTGCAAAGAACTGAAAGGATATGAGGCTATGTCTGGATTATGGGAGAGAAAATAGAGGAATTTTCATTTTCTACACATACTCCTATGAGCATACTCGTAAATAGCTTTCTAGCATGACATTTCAATGGTTGTTGAATGAAAAGGAAACCCGAAAAAAGCTTACAAAACTTCGGCTTTTCTATTTCATAATCTAGACGAAGGATCTCGTCTCTTTTGAAAAGAGTTTTTCATGTAATGTGTATTGGAACAATCAGAGGATTATGTGTTCTTTTCTATGGATTCACATCGTATTTAATAATATGTGTTCTATAGTGAGATGCCTTATTAAGTCGATTCTTGTATTAACACTGAGTGACACGTTAGTTAGTTAGTATTTAGGAAAATCCTTTGGAAAGTGAATTACTGGAATACAACGAAATGGGAAACAAGACATAAAAACGCCATGGCTTTTTCACGTAATGAACATATAATGAAAATGTAAGCTGTATATCAATTTGAGATAGGTACCATTTGAAATTATGTGGGCTGGACAACTATTGATTCAATTTTTAAATGTTTGAGGAGTTATTGATTAAATATGAGTGGAGGTCAGTTATACCATCCATTTTTTGAATTGGACAACATATGTATTTCCGTTTGCTTGGTTATAGTGAAGCTGATTGGTTTCACCGATTTTTTATCTGCTTTTCTTTTTGCTCACCAGTTTAAGACTTTCCAAATCATCATCTGAAGATGTTTTGCCAAACTTTTTTGACTTCGGTTATCTCAAATGTGCATCGGTGGATGATCCTAGCATCCTATCCATCGATTATTGTCACTCATATTCAAATTGGATAGTTAAGAACATGATAATTTGAAGTAATAACTACATTTCAATTGATATCCTTTTCGCTGTTATTTAAGATCGAACAATCAGTTAAATTTTAAAATATAATATTATGAACCTCAATATTATTATTTTAAATTGATTCTTGTAAAAAAATGTGCCCATCACAGTAATGTTTCCGCTAAAATTGCATGCACTTTTCTATATATTCAATCTAATTCTGTTAAAAGGGTACTTTGCTCGTTGATGAACAGATAGCAACTAGTCTTTAGCAGAATGTTTCTATTTTATCTGAGAATATACAACTTCATGCCATACTAAAAATCAAAATAAAATTTGTGATATCCAAGGTGATACCATTAGCTATGTCAATGTCCTGTAGAATATCACTCCTCCTTCAAGAAATTTTAGATATACCAGAAAACATTCTTCAACAACGAATTTACATTTAGCCTGGGAAAAGTAAACAGCACCATGTATAATTCTAAGGAATATGCAAATTGTTCGTCCATCACATGAAAATAACAAGAGAAAACTGTCTAATATAATAATATTTTCCCATTGACTTTCCCAACAAATTAAATTTCAAATTCACCTAGAAAAAGTGCAGTCGAATGAGAAACAGTAGTAAGACAACTGATTATATTAACTTATGTTAACCAACAAATTTGAATTATTTAAATACATTCAAATTCATTTGATGTTGATAGACGAGTCAACCGTACATTTTGGGTAATCAGGAAGGTTTTTTTTCGATATTTGTAGAAATGTAATGGTTAGTTCATGTTTCTGGGGTGTTTAACGTCTCCATTTGGATGCAATCTTGATAAAGTTTTGGAAACGTGTAGGCAATTTTGTTTCAAATGAATTTTGAGCACAATGAAATCGTTGTGAAACTCTCCAATATACAAAATTATTTTTGATTTGGATAATCAGTAATCACGTTGATTTTTTTTCGGTCTGCTTTCGAGTAGGAGTTTTTATGATCCTCCATTGTCGCCATTTCAATATTAGATTCAAATTTTTTGACAAGCAATTGGTTAGGTACACCCAAATATTTTGAGTTTTGTAGAAGTTGCGGAGGTATAGCAAAACAAATCGATAATGGTTTTGTTGCCTACGGAAATCCCAATCATACAATGCAATTTCTAGAATAACAACACACACACGAGCGTTTAACTGGCTGGATTTATCTAAGATTGTGCATATAAAAGCGGAGCAACTGATTAGGTACATGGCTGAAAAACGGAAACTTTCTTTTCGAAAATTTGATCAAAATCAGCTGCTGCCGTTCGTAGTAGATCTACGTACGTTTGTGCAATCTATCTTCCTCTTAAAGTTCTGATCTCCACAGGTCCCATATAGGATATGGCCCCCCCATATCACAATTGAACCCATTCTGCTGTGGGAGAAATATATCCAAACAAAATCTTTTTTCATCGGAAAAGGTTACTTTCTTTCACTCTTCATCCCAGCTGAAGTGGTTTCGAGCAAATTGCAACCGTGCTTGCTGATGTCTTTGCGTTAACGTTGGTTTTTTTTTCAAACGTAGCCGTTTTATTGTTGGGCTTTCTTTTATTCCCCGCATACTGTCCAGACACTTCCTGCTGGTTCACCAATCCTCCATGCACTTAGTGTAGAGTTTGACGCTACCCTCAAAATTTGGCGTCCTTCTCTCTCAGTGGTTGCAGTTTTGATCCTTCCTTGGTAATTTTTGCCGTAGTTTTCCGGATCCCAGAGAAAACAGCACACTGCGTTGGCGCTACGACCGATTTTTGCTGCTTTTTTCATTCCGGAATATCCTTCCTCCTTTAAGGCTTTTATTTTTCCCCTTTCTTCCAGGTTCAACTGATTTCTTTTTCCCATTATATATATATATATATATATATATATATATATATATATTACAATTAAAGCTTGACTCATTTTAAATATCGCGGATCAATTCGGTCTGCCTACCAAAATGCTAAATGAGTCCTTGCACTGAGAGCCTTTTTAGGCTTATGACTGCATTTTTTACGTGACTCCTTCCTATGCAGGACGCATTAGTTCCAGCCAATGTACATCCACTGCAAATTACTTGCAATAAAACTTTATCACAATAAGCTTAAAATATTTTCATCATACACGGTAAAACAAATAAGTTGTGGCACTCGAAAGGTGACTGTTTCTTTTTACGCGTCGTGCGTGGAAATAGATAGCCTTGGAAGTTAAGATCAAACACGCGATTTTTAGTACCAATTTCTGGCATTGCCTAGATCACGCAAATTACATTTATGCGGTTAGTTTGAAATCGAATATTAAGGAAATTAAATAAAATACCCAATCGATTTGAATATGTGAGAGCCAACATGCCAACCCAAAATTCACAATTACATTAGCATTTCATTAGATTTCAAGACATTGTTTGCTTTAATCTAACTATTCTACGATTTCTCGAATTTTGTCAACGTTTGAAGATTTATATCCTTGAAATTTACCTGTACATACTCCTAGTCCATCAACAAGTGGAAGTTTTGCAACACACTGTAGAGGTGGTTCACAAGTGCCAGAAAATCCTCCCGGTCCACCACAAGCTTCACCCAACGTTCGAGCACACATACGGCAACACCTAACAAAAATATGGTTTCATTAGTTTTAAATTGAAGTGAATCGATTATAATTATTGATTGATAAGTCAATTTTAATTGTGGTTTTTTTATTTATGAATTCCATGCTGTTGAGATATTTTTGATTGGAACACAGAATACAAATTTCTACTGAAAAGCAGAAATCACATGCTTGATTAGAAAGTATCTCATAACAAGTATTTGGTTTAACAATAAATTAAACAAATAATCATCTGCAATAGATTCAAGTGAACCTTCTGTGAAAACATATTTCTATTTAGTTCAAGTGGATCAGATAGTCTAGAAATTTATCCATTAATGGACGACACATAAACTAAAGCAACCTGAAGCGTAACGATGACAAAGATAGTTTTAATTTTAATACCAGCCTTTCAAAGGCATTTCATCATAAAACCTGTAGGTCCAATCGATCCCATAATTGTTAATTATACACATGATCGTCTTGAACATTTTCAGTCTGTCATTATCTTTCGTTTGTGACTTCAAGCTTTGTACGAGTATCATCAGATACTTTTACATCTGTGGCTAGTGCTGCAGATGTACGATGTTCTTCAGATACTTTTACATCTGCAGCACTAGCCAATCAGATATAATTGTTTTAGGCATAAATTAATTGCTAAATTATAGTTCTATGCTGTACGTAGACGAAAAGAACACGACTTACTTGCATGGATCCCATACGGTGAATCCTTTTCCAGGACAATCACGCGATCTAATTACATCACACTCATGCGGGTTACAGTAGCATCGTAAAGCATTCACCGTACTATAATTATTGACACTGATCGCAAACATTATAATCATAAAAGACCACCACCAACTCGATACAACCGTAATTTGTTTATGGTAATTACGTTGCCGACCGTGATGATGACAATTTAGATAAATTGTGTTTTGGACTTTCGATTGTTGTATATCTAATAGTTGTGAATTTAGAAGAACTGATGACATTTTATGTCTTTTCATTCTAAACTGTGTTGTTTCGGGGATTCGTTTTAAGGGGGTGGGATGGCTTCTGATATTCACTTTGGGTGAAGCAACATGTTTGGGCTACGAGGATTACATTACGATTTGCAAGGAATTTATGTTTTTTTTATAATGTTTGGTTATGGTTGATGTAATCGATTAAATGTTTTCAGATTTTGATAGAAATCCATGTCCTTGTTCAATGCAATCGCTGGGCATACGCTGGAAAAGAAGAAATAAGGTTTCAATTATTTTTGACAATCTTAAAGCAAACGAAAAATATTCAAATTGAATGAAAGCTCAACATTATGTTTTCAGAACAAAAGATTTATTTCTGAGATAACAATAGCAACAAATACAATGGATTGTTTATTTCCACCAAGGCTTCAATTTTCATTAACTTTTTGGAAATTTAGCATCCTTTACAGGGGTTCTAACGAAAAGTGGACAGAAGGAGTGAGCCCAGATAAAGTGTACCAAACGAAAAAGCTACCGAAAGTTTGTCCTAAAATTCAAATTGAGCCCAGTACATAACAATGATGTGCAAATATAAGAGTAGAGCGGCTGGTTCAGGGAGCAGAGCGCCCGACTCTTGCTTTCGAAGTAGAGGGTTCAAATCTCCCATTTCTCTGTGTTTTTTTACTTTAACCTACTTTGTGTGAATAAAATCAATGTTTTTTTTTCATATTTTATCATATTATACGCATTTCAGATTTTTGATGTCACATTAATTCCTGAATTTTTCCTGCGTTTATCTATGTACAACCTTTTAACCTTTACATGATCATTTGCAAAACGTATCAAAACTTCCCACCGGACACTCCCAGAGTGCCTCATCGCTGTTTTTTGTTCAATATAAATTGTAAACCGGTTTTTTTCAATCAATTTTAAATCTGAGTGTTTTGAAGGAAGGAAGAAATTACAAAAAAAAAACACTTTTAACAATCTATCGGTTTTCACTTTCAAATTTGTTAAAGTTTGCATCAATCATACCAGCGCAGGACACATAACTTAGTATTTATTCTTGTGTTCTTATATTCCTGAGGTTCTTCATGCTCATTACACCCGAAAGCTCTTAGCTTTCAGATTTGAACAATGATTTTCATGGGAACCACGAGTTTTCCATGCCCATTTCACTTTCTCTGTTACTCATCATCTAGTTTCTTATAAGACTAATTTTAACAATATATCTACAATGTTTCAACAAAATAAACTCTACAAATTCTCCCAAAAGTCCAGTTTCCTACTCAATTAACCAAAAGGAAACATTAAAACCATTCACTCAAAGCTACTTTTCTAATTTCAGTTAACCATTTCCATAACAAAAATAATCCGCTTAAATGTTATTTTGAAAGCAAAAAATATCCCTGGATGATCTACACAGATTCGGACACATAGATTATGCTAAGGACTATCATACTATTGTCTCCCAAAATACGACACAACTTAATTTTGCAGCTTTGCTTCCATTTTCATTAAATTCATGAGCGCAGCTAATCCTTTTCATACTATTTGTTTCAATGCATTTTTTCCTTTTATGCCACAACCGTTTATATCTTACATTTTCCAAAGAGTCTGGAAAACAATTGACTAAATTTTTCTCGCAGAAAAATGAACTAAGCACTTAAAAACATGAAAAATAAATGAATCATGCTATAGCCTTCTGCAGAGATTACACAAATTCAAAGACATTACAAAACTACAACTAAAAACCAAATGAAATTTTATATTCAATAATAATAGTAAAAATACACAGAAAAACAAAATGGCCAATGAGTTGAAAATTGAAGAAAACAGCGTAAAGTTTCTAGTGATGAAAAACTTTTTTAATTCAATTATCCACTCAGGGGGGTGAGTCCTGCAAAATTTCCACTTTATCACACTCACAATAATGGTCGGACTCATCACAGTCGTCCTTATTTCACCCCACTTGGGGAGTAGTTTTTCTACCGCACAACGCGACAGAACTCTTGTTTCTGTCATTATCCTTTGCGGCTATGAATGTCGTGTCGAGTAGTCGAGAGTAGACCAAATGAAATACATTTTATAATCATAATTGCAGAAACTTTGCGAATTTTCATTTTAAGGGGTTTATTTTATAGAAAAGTTTCAACTTGTCTCTCTGCATTCTATTTATTTATTTTTTGTGTGGAGGGGTCAGCAGCGGAAAGTTTTCGGAAGCAATAAGAAATTGTAACGACACTAGGAAAAGGTTGAATGGAATTAACTGGTGGAGAGGGAAACCTTGGAATATCAAGTGCGGAAAACGGAAAGGATTCCTGTGACGAACGAATTTAAATGGAAGTTTATGATACTAGTTATAATGTTGGATTGTTGGACATTCCTAGATTTTGACGGGGGTTTATTGAAGATATCAAAGTTTTCCTTGTGCTTCATGAATAAAATGACCACTTAAATATTTTTGGTGATGCTGTTTTCTTGCGTCGTTACGATTGCCATGAAATGAAATTGTCTCTGTAATTAAGCCACTTTATGGGGTTGTTTTGTAGGAATGATGAAAGAAAGCCGGATGATAATTTGTTGGATTTTAAATGGATTGAAGAAAGTTTTCTTGAGCAACGCAGCTTTCAGTTAGATGGTGATTGTTTTGTTTGAGATGTAATGTGTTTTAATTAAACTTGATTAATTTTTTGAGTTTGGATTGAATTTAGTGAGATATGAGAATTCATATATCAAATTTATTGAGCATACCTTTCATTAAGATATCTGAAAATATTATTATCAACTCATTTTTAATGTTACTATTTTGTAGAAGAACTCTAACACTCGTGGATCCAATGTAAAGCCTAGATTAGGGCATAAAATATTACGAAATTTATGTAAATAGTTATTAAATTGATTAAATTAATTTCGTTTGGGTTTTCATAATTTGAAGCTGTTCCGTTTTCATTTTCCATTGATTTAAAGGACTAGCACGTACATGACTTTAAGCATATTCGTCACAATTAAATCCAAACTAAGTGGAATTTTATGTTCACAGAAGTTGCTAACAAAACATTTCCACTTTAAGTACAACTTTGAATGTTTGCGAATTTTCGCCTAAAACATATATTTCAAGAAGGTCATGTTTACAAGTCAATCGAGCAAATCCCTCATTTTATGCTACCAACTCAACGAATCATGCCACATTTACTATTAAAATACATTCTCTTAATATCCGTGCGTGCTTTATTTCATTTTCTTTCGTTGCCATTCCTTCCTCCTACATCCAATTCGTCCTTGGATTAATTTCAATTCAACCAATTGGTCGAAATTTCATTTCATTCTTTAGCCTTGAGGCGAAATAAGTCTCGTGGAAAATTAATAATCACGCTTGGAAAAGCTGATGTTCGACAGATTTTCACGTTTCAGCCTCTATCGTCCTTCGTTCATATAAAATATATTGGGTGGTAGTTCAAAACTTAAATACTATATAACTAACATGGAATTCTTATAACGCACATTAGTGACCTCTTAACAAGCAAGAGTGATGTCTCATGGGGGTGGTTTTGTTTGGTTTTTCATTGATTTCCCGAGACCATGTACTCACTTCGCTACGCATAGAATATTTAAGGTTTTTTTGAATACTCGACTGGAAACAATAATCATAAATAATAAGGACGATGGAGCTTAATTGTGGGGGACATTGAATTTAATTTCGAGGACTGAACAAAAAGAAATTTCATGTTTAAGGAATTGTATGATGCCAGAAGCACAGTTCATTGATTTTTTGAATTTGTTGTATTCTTTAAAAGTTTTTAACTTTGAAAACGCTCTGCAATGTTTTTGAATTAGTCTAGAAATTAATCTTGATGTTGTTCAAATAAGCACAAAAAAATTTATAGGGCCAGTGATTTTTAATTTGAAAATTTTAGCAGTTCACTCATCCACCATCAATTCATTTTTTACTATATGAATGAGCAAAGCCAAACAAATGCCCGAAAGTTTTATAAAACGACTTCTGACGTCAATCAATGTTGAACCTGAAAATTGGAAAAAAATTGTCTACAACTTTTAATTTCTTGACCTTTAGAAATCACCAACAAAATTTCCTGTGAGAGATTTTACTTGTGTAAAGTCGAATTTGAATCTAGAATTTTTGTTTAATGAAGTAAACAAATAAAAGATATGAGAACTCTTTTTTAAATGAGAAAACATTAAAATTTAGACAGTTTGTTAGAGATTTGTGACAAAGTCACGAATACAAACTGCAAAAAAATTAGCCAAGTTGCAAAAAGTCGCTTAAAAGATTGCAACAAGGACATACATTGAGAACGAATCTAACTCAACATTCCTAATGAAAACGCAATTGCATCAATTGTCTCAATATAGTGTAAATCTTATAAATAGAACACAAGGATACCCCACACTAACACTGGAAAATTGCACCCTTAAGGCATGTTTCAAACCTACATTCTGCCGTAGTAATTACAGTTCAAACACATAGCTTTAGTACAGTGTTAGTGTTTTTCTCCACTTTACGTCCTTTAGATAAAGTAACTTAGCAAACCCAAATGATCAGATACATAAATACATCCCACGTGCATGCTAAATCCTTATCCTTGGGAAAAGGTTAAAACGTATTTTTCAAGCAGAATATTTGTCCAGAGTATATAGTTTCAATTTAATATTCTTGATGTATTACAAAATTCGCTTGAAATATTTATTAAAAAATACTGAAGGTATGGTTTAACCTTTGATAAAAGGACTAATATCCAGTAATCAAAACAGTTTAAATTGTCTTTTTCGTGACGATCATTGAAAATGAGTTTCAGTTTTTTCACGCCCCAAAGTAAATTGCTGCCAGAATATCAGGCAATTTAAATAATATATTTACCCTCCTTGAAACGCTTCTGATTGCTCTTTCCTTCAACCAGTATTTTTCACTAGTATCCAGGATAAAATAAAACTGGAACGGGTTCTGTCGTTTTGAATAAAATAAAAATGAAGCAGTTTTTCATTTGAAAATGGGTGAAAAAATATTTATGTCTAGCCAAGGGTGGACTCAGCTCAACCATACTTACAGTCTGTTTCATGTTACTAGTCATATAAACAAGTGGATGTACCTTTAACATTCTCACAAATATCTATCTATGTTTAACGTGTAGACATGCTGATAAAAATTTAGTTTTAAAACATACCCGGTGTTATTATATTACGTTGGTCCCGATTTTTCTGAATTCCTTTTGACACAAATTTTTACCAAAAATTCAAAACTTCACCGGTCCGCGTCTCTACACTTATATCCTTTAGTGATACATTTCTCTCTTTTGCAAGTTGAGCCGATAGTACAACTCCTTGGACGTGAACATTTCAGCAAAATTCCCCATCAAACTATCCACTTCTTTCATTTGAATCACCGTTTAAATTTTCATAACTGGACTTTCCACTCATTTCACTTTATCTACCATTCACTTTTTTTTGGTTAAAACACGCACCGAAAAAGGAACGATTGTTTGAAATATATATTGTAATTTTCCAACGAACTAACTGTCCACTTGACGAGAACGCATCCCATGTCCTTATAACAAGGATACTCGCGTTAGACTGAGACACGGTAAGTAGGCACGTTGAACATTGCGTAATTTTATTTGGAAATTTTCAACTGGGGGTGCTTTCAACGAAAGCCATGGACCAATTGGTATGTAGAATGGTGAGAAGCAAGAGAAAGTTTTCGAACGGAACATTCTCTAGACGACTAGTGCTGCAACATTAATCTAAACACTTAGTTGCCTTGGAATTTCGAAGAGAAAAGACTTTGATACCATGGCAAATACTGTTTGGTTTCTGTCTGTTTTCGCCTGGAAAATGGGAAAGCCGGTCCAGCATGTAAGTCTCCACAAAATATGTTCGGGTGGAGAATGTGACTTGCGCGATTCCAGTAAGGAATACAGAATAAACCTTCAAGGATGCATTCCATTCGAAAACGACTGAATAAAACGGCCAGGCAGACAGTTTCTTGGCAAATTCAAAGAATTCTCGCTGCTAGCAGTTTGTGACATAGTGTCATGTCCTTGGTCATCTTGTATTTTCAGGTTAGTACCCCAGGTCGTTTGTCTTTCATACAGTCGTGTTATTGCTTTAAAAAAACGATGGTATGCATATAAATGAGGCCAGAAAATGTACTTGTGCTGAGTTGAGTAGTAGCGCATCTACCTTGTATTATTACTAAGCTATTTCGCTATTGTTTTTTACGTCTGGTCATGAATTTTGTCGGAAAAAGAGAAGATGTCAACGGTTATGTTCAAGGTTACTTTGCCTATGCATTAAAGGACAATAAAGGAGAAATTTTTAGGGTACTATTTCTCGAGTAGTTCGGACGCAATTTTGTGAAAAGAAGATTAGAAACATGAACCCAACGAAACTACATTTGGCCGTTTAGGCTGATTTGCTGAGACTGAGACTGATTTTCGCAGGAAAAGTTGTGGAATAACTCGTATAACAATAATTGGCTTATCCTCCCTTTCAAAAAATCGGAAAAATTAAAAACAAATCGACATGTTAAAAATTTACAAAAAAAAATTGTTTTCCCTACTTTTCTTACTCCTAACTTTGGAACGGTTCCTTTTAGAGCAAAGTTTTGTGGGAATCAAAGCTGTGTAATAAAATTTTCTGTATGATAAAAATGGTTAAAAAATTTAAAACACTTTACTCTTGCTGCAAAGAAGCAATATTTATACATAAAAACCGAAAAAAAGGCTTTTTTATTTAATTTTTTTTACCATCAAAAACACACTTAAGACTTTCATAGTTCGTTTAAAAAATCTTCACAATATAATAAAATAGCACACAAATTTTCATCAAAATCGATTCAGTAGATTTCCCATAATAATTGTGCAATCTAAATTTATTTAAAAAAAAATGATTGCAAGCTTGCAAAGTCAAAAACTTAAGCTTGCAGAGGTTTTGAAATTTCTTTTCAATAAGAAAGAGCATCTATCAAATTCGTTTTAGGAAAATTAAAATCAGATTATTAGGGCAGCCTCAGGAATTTTTACTAAACTTGGTAATAAACACTAAAACAGTGCTGGGTGGCTGTCGATTCAATTGATGGAAGCATGGCTACAGTACGACTGAATAGATTTTGATTTTATTATTTTTTAAAAGATTTTTTAGGCAAACTATGGATGTCCTAAGTGCATTCGAAGTTGTAAAAAAATTAAATAACAAAAATATTTTTTTCCACTTTTTATATTTATTGTTATTTTGCGGCAAGGGTTAAATGTTTTAAATTTTTTAACCAATTCTGTCTTATAGGAAATTTTATTACACAACTTTTATTTCCACTGTATTTTACTCTAAAATGAACCGTTTGAAAGTTAGCAGTGAGAAAAGTAGCAAAAAAACGATATTTTTTTAAATTTTTAAACATTTCGATTTTTTTAATGTTCCCGACTTTTTTGAGAGAAACGATAAGACAATTATTGTTATACGATCTATTCCAAAACTCATTCTGCAAAAAATCAGTGTGCCCCCTTCAAGGACCAACTGAAAACAGATCCGCCTTGGTATATATACCAACAACTCAATTTAAAAATCCTAACAATTATTTGATATAAATAAAAACTACAAGTAAGCCTTAGGGATGCATTCATTTAAGTCAATACCAATTTTAAAACAACAACTCCTTAAAAACCATCAATAAGAAATGGTTTATTCCAGCTTCCTCCTCTTATTCTTTGCAATACCAAAACAAAATCACAAGTTAGTAGGTACCTACTTTGCAATAATCCTCACTCAATTCTTGGTGCATGTCTTGCACTTCCCTCGACTTGACTCTGAAATATGTTTCTACTCTATCTTTAAGTCGTATATTCCCTTACCGTTTCACCGAAGAAAAACTTTCAATCCTCTTTCATTTGTACCCACTTTCATCCCATTTCTAATGTCAGGCGTATTCATAGCACTCTACTCGCAACAAAAAAAAATTAATGATGATTTCCACATCCACTTTTCTTTTCGTTATTATACAATTTCCCAAGAAGGTTTTATGTCAGCTGTAGGAGAAAAATATATGAAGGCAATCATTTGACTTCCAGGAATAACTTTGAGATAGTGTCGGAACTATGTTCTTTCTCATAAAAAAAATTCTTCTCAGAAAAACGTAGAAAAGACATGGTGAAATGTAAGCAAGTTTTAGTATGTCCTTTTTTCTGGCCACTTAAAGCATTTAAAACAATCAATTTTAACGGTATCTGTTAGGTGAGCAGGAAAAGTTTTGGCTAGAATAATCTATAAAAATATTAAACGTAAATCATTTTTTTATAACAGTCCTATTTGTTAAACTGCCGAAAATATCAGATGTATTGGATATTGATTAAAGCCTTCAACAAAAAGTACATACTATTGAATTAAATTCGATGAGAGGTGCTGAGAATGAATCAGAAGACACATGATATGAAAATTGGCCTTACGAAAATAAATTTCAACAGAAAAATCAACCCCAAAGTCAGTTTTGATTAAGAACTTCATTGCGATATAATTCAAACTATTTACTTTCTGAGGACATTACTAATAATTTCGATCATTTTGTTCCTTCTGAGTCGTTAATTGCACTTCAAATATGAGTCCGAATAAGTTGACCTAGTTCACTTTATTGTCCCTACGTTTTGGTCCTCTTCTAGAAAATCAGCGAAAACCATCTTATTACCACCATTTATTTCCTACAAATAAACATTCTGTTTGCAATGTTCGTTGAAACCTTCACCATATTCATTCATATCCTTGCCATCTTTGTATTTCCGCTTTTCTACACTGAACAGAAGATAATGACCTGCAAAATGCTATTCAAATAGTTGCCAACTAAGAAATGGTCCTTTAACATTTGCTCTCAAAACCTTCCAAGTTTCCACGTTAGTACCAGAAACAATCCTCCCGAAATATATATGTACATAGATATGAAAACCACAAGAAACATAGAAGGGATGAATAAAGGAAATTCAACTGAATTCTCTGTGTTTATGTTCACTTATGTCTAATTCTGAAATTGATAAGAGACACCACAAAATTACTCGAGCTTAGAGAGTACCTAAGTGCAATGTTAGTCGAAGTCTGAGAATGAAAGCTGAAGAGATTTGTTCTTGCGCTACCCTTATTATACTCACTCGAAATTAGCACATTTCAGCGATAAGCAAACTAATAAATTGTAATTAATTCACACAATTTACCTGAGGCTGAGATTGTTAGGTTCTTAGTATATATATTTTGGTTAGAGAACGAAATATATATCATCCACAAACCTTAGAATAATTCTAGTTAATTGTTAAGCAGATGCATACCAAATTAAAGTTATTTTTCCATAAGTTTGGGAGATATGCAACGAGAGTTAAAGGGGCTGAAATGCGTATCGCAATGAAAATTAAACCACAAAAATTGGTAGTGCAATCAAATGATTAAGCTGTTGAAAGTCGAATACCAATAATCAATATATAGATATATACTATATACACCTGATGTTGAGAGAAAAATCATCATTTTGTAGAGGATGTAAACATATTGTATGCAAAAGTAAGAGTGTAAATTTTTCATGCCTCATAATTTTTCCGAATTTTATGATGGTGAGCTTTTGGTATTTTCTGCGGTTTCATCAATTTGTTCGCATGAATCAAAAAGGATAAACAGGTGAATAATGAAAGGGAATGATGGTTGTTGCTATATTGCCGCGATAAGCGAAATAGTTGTAGTTACTCTGGATTTTGTTTGAAATTATAAAAAAGCATTGAGACACTCTGGCAGTGTCCGGTAGGAGGTTCAGCTACATTTTGCAAATGATTATTTTAAAGTTTAAAAGTTGTATATCGATAAATGCAGGAAAAATTCCGAAATTATTGTGACAAATTCAGAAATCTAGGATGCATATAATATGACAAAATATGAAATTTTTATTGCTTTTATTCACACAAAGTAACTTAAAATAAAAAAAACAGTGAGAGCGGTGATTTGAACCCTCTACCTCGAGAGCAAAAGTCGGGCGCTCTGCTCACTGAACCAACCGCTCTACTCTTACATTTGATCATCATCGCTATGTGCTGTGCTCGCTTTGAATTTTAAGACAAACTTCCGTTCGCTCTTTCGTTCGGTACACTTTTTCTCTCACTCACTTTTCGATATAACCTCCGTAAAGGAAGCCAAACTTCCAAAAATAAGACTTACTATTTCATTGATGTTCAATATTTTTTTTTGAAAGACTATGCAAATCCTTGAAGGAACTAAAATAATTGGTTTTAATTGCGTCATTTCATGTGTGATTCACACAAACATAATTGCAACTCTATCTTACAAATGTTTTAAATTTTGACCTATCGAGCATTTTCGTGAAAAAACAAAACTCTATACTCAAAAAGAAGTTGTTTTTGTAACTTTAGAACTTTGAATTTACAAAAAAAACAATACTTCTGCATTAACATTAAGTCTTTTGTCCACATTGGAATCGGTTTTGCGTCTGAATCTCGAAATAATAAAGTGTTTTCTTGCGTATTTTTTTAAAAACAAGTCTTCCGAAAGAACACATAATTCAATGAATTTATATTACTGTACTTCAGCTTCCTCCACATGCACTGATTTGTTAAACGGTAATCGTTAACATATTTATCATAAATGGCATACAAATTAGCATCCCAGACAAACATGAATTACAAATCTCGCGTTGTTATCTATGGTCCTATTTTATTCTTGATTTTTAAACAAGGCACCTGATTATCATTCCTTGAGCGTACACACACATGCTACCCTCATTCTTGGCCAAATTCTTTCCTTCCTAATATATTTCTAGCCAAGATGTCTACAGCTTACCATCCATAATGGCTAGAGAGCACCCAGACTATCTATCACTATGTGTATCCAGCAACAAGGTTATCCACATCCGTCACAAAAGCAAACATTCAAAAGATTAAACTATGATAGAGCGACATACACTATCGGATAGATAAACAACTGATCCACCTCTTGTGGTTCCTTTTCATTCCGCGAAGTATGTGGGAGTTCATATGTTAGTTTGTTGCGACATCAACAATGACAGACATAATGACGAGCTAACTTTATGTCTGACCATTGGCAGTCTGCAAATCGGTCCGGACATTCATTCAATTATCCTATCTTTCCATTTTTCCATCACCCTCACTGTTTTTCAGATACATAGTTTAGCTTGCTCGTTCGTTTTCAATCAACGTTGAGATGTTGAAGATGAAGCTGGGACCATTATTTTATAAGAGATTCGCCGCTTGCACATATAGCGGATTTGAATGGCTAATAAATTATATAAATGTCACATATGATACTCTAGATACTTTGTAGAGAGGTTCCATGCAATTTATTTAGTGTATGTAGGGAACAGAGTGGTGATGCCAAACAAAATTGGGAATTATCTTCTAAAATTGTGTAAAAACGCTTCATAACTTAATGTGGACTGAGTTAACCGTCAAATCGTGCTACAATCCATCCCAAATATATAAGCATAAACTTTTAATTTCACTCAAAATGTTCATGCAGAAAGGGTTAAATGGCTTTCACTTTTGCTACCTCACATCCGTCCTGTAAATAGATAAATATGTCGCTCTATATACAATGGCAATAAAGTGTTCATCTGTCTGCAAATTCACTTGTCTTTCCATCATCACATTTGGGTCCAGCCAATTGATTTATAGACTTGGTGGTCGCCTCCAGGTTATTCGCTGAAAATATCACACGCCATGTGTGCTTCCACCAGCTAAGTGATACCAAGTTTATAAGGAAGATGCTAATTTTTGTGTTGTTGCCTAACCAAGTTGAGAAGTCTTTGTTTTAAATTCAAACATCATCAAATAAAGAACAAAGTATATGCATTTTAAAAGTAATATATCTTTATTATTTAGTCTGAAATTCGAGGTGACTTTAGTAATTTCGAAGATGGTTTAGAAATCTAAGAAAATTAGGCTGAAGACGAGCGTGGTAGAAATAAGCGTCTTTAATTCGTTTTCAAATTTGCGAAGAAGGAAAAAAACTCTGGGAGTGTCCAGTGGGAAGTTTAGCTTCATTTTGCAAATGATTATGTAAAGGCTGAAAAGTTGTATTTAGATAAATGCAGGAAAAATTCAGGAATTAATGTGACAAATTCAAAAACCTAGGATGCATATAATATGACAAAATACGACATTTTTTACTGCTTTTATTCACACAAAGTAGCTAAAAGTATAAAAAAAATAGATGGAGCGAGGATTTGAACCCTCTACCTGGAGAGCAAGAGTCGGACGCTCTGCTCACTGAAACAGTCCCTCTCCTCTTATATTTGCACATCATTGCTATGTAGTGTGCTTTCTTTGAATTTTAAGACAAACTTCCGTTCGCTTTTTCGTTCGGTACGCTTTTTCTGGGCTCACTTCTCTCGTTCAATTTTCGTTAGAACCTCCGTAAAGAAAGCTCAACTTGCAAAAACAAGCGTTGGAAAAAATTACACCAAAAAAATAGTCA
Organism: Oxycera nigricornis; assembly: GCA_963942545.1. Classification (NCBI taxonomy): domain Eukaryota; kingdom Metazoa; phylum Arthropoda; class Insecta; order Diptera; family Stratiomyidae; genus Oxycera; species Oxycera nigricornis. The sequence continues at coordinate 99,061,914 of OZ012663.1, forward strand.
ACTCTGTATTTTAAATCAAATCACTGCCACCAATTGAATATTACCTTTTTGTTCCTTACATCCCAAATGTGACAAAAAAAATGAGGTTGTAGGGTGCATCGCACTTCATTTAGACGGTACCAAATTTAGTAAAATTTAATTAAAACCAACATCCACAGGAGAATTCTATGTTATATACTTTCTTGCTAATTTAATTTGTGTTGAATTTCTCTTTGGTCCGGCAGAAGTAACCGTCCCATCACGAATGTAAGGGATAACTTCAATTATTTTCATTGGTACCAGGATGGAGTTTAAAGGGCTAGATGTAATGCCACAAGGTCATATAATAGTCACGTTTGAAAGTACCCTGAATAACTACCTGATTCGCAAAAATACGTTCGTGACAATTTTAGTTATCTTTATAATTGGAGTGTGGTTTTCATCGTCGTCATTTTAGTTTTGGCTTTCAATTTTAATGAAAATAAATGAAGTCAGAGCTCGCATCGGTATCTAACATTATCCTAGGAAAATAAAATGTCTTTCATTTAGTGTGGTCAGTAAACTCAGCTAAATTTTAATGATAGAAAATTCAACTTTAAAAAAATGTATTCATTATTATTATTTAACGAAAATTTAATTCAGTTCCTCTGTCGGCTACGACTCAAGCGTTCCAAGGAAACAATTCGATTCAATTAAAATAAATTCATCTTTAAATCTCGATTGTCTGCTTTTCACGAGGTAGAGATTATCCTTTTGAAGCAGATCTCATTAATATGAAACTCTTATTAAAAGTGGTACAGAAGGACGAAAATTTATCAGAAATTTTACGTTTGAATTCGTTTCATCCAAGTTTTTCTTATAAAAACACTGACGAATATTTTTTTCTGTCTTGCCTTAAATAAGGATGCATATCTAGGCTTTTAAAATTTATTTAAGGGGATGAAAAATATAAATGTGGCTTTTTTAAAAACCATTCCGACCTCTAAAAAATCCAACAATGGCATATAAAATTTAATATTGAGAAACCATCTGTGAACATGTTTTCAATGGTTACCTCTTTTTAAATCTAGAATTTTTCTCCCTTCATACGCGCAGACACGCTTTTCATATTATTTTCTGGCCTCCAAGGAAAATTGCAGAAAATTAGTGTATGCGTCACATAAACTTTAATCCCACCGAATTCCACTATTTGTTATCCTTGTCGCGGTACTGTATATAAGAGATGTTTATAATTGATAAAATTCCATATCCCTAAAACACTTCCATTCGGCGGTAAACAATAGAAAAAGAAGCTTATTGAAAATTTATTTGCTTGAATTGCGGTGAATTCCGCAACTAGAAAGTTCGAACAACTAATACAAACACTAAAAGAACTAAAGCACAAAAGGGTATAGAGTCGAAAGGATGAATTAATCCTGTCAAGGCTCAGCATATTCTTCCAATATTATTTCGGATGGGAAAACTTTTCGATGTAATTTAAGGAAAAGCCTACCAAATGAAAATGCTTGAGTAGGTATTTTAATTATTTGTAGTTACGCAGTAACGTAGCATGAGGAGGACGAACAACAACAACAATGACGATGATGATGGTGGTGGTGGTGGTTAGGAAATATTGAAGAGCTCAATATAGGCAGGAATATTCCAAGAAAGTGGTTGAAAATTGGATGTGAAGTATAGTAGCTCTTAAAGTTTAATAGAAATTGTTGTTTGGATCAAATAGGAAAACTCTATCGGTTCAGTTTCCCGTCGACAAGGATTACATTTTAAGTGAACTGTGGCATTTTGTTGTTATTTGGGGTTTGTTTAGCAATTATTTGGGATGGGGCTCAAGCGGGATCAAATTATTATCATGACAGTGTTGCGAAATATTGAATAGTGGTTACTGAATCTCCATTTCATTTGTTTCCAATTAGCGTAAATTATATTTTATTAGAAACGAATGGAGAGAATCGTGTATTTCTTGTATGGACGAGTCAATAGTTAAGTATTATGCCTTCGAGGACTTCAACTAGGGAACAGACTGTGGTTCGACGTCCTTTTAACGAAGGTTATCCCGGGTTTGTATACAGAATCATGCTCACAGTCAATCTTTCCGTGACAGCATAACCATTAGACACGTCTTCGCTTCGTATCAGTTGTTTAGCTTCAATGGCACACATATTTAAAAAGCTGTTACCCCTTGAATCATATCTTCCTGGCAAACTTAACAAACTGCTATACTTTACCATTTCTTAAACGGATACTTTACTTCTACCTTACTCGGAAAGCTATTTTTCTCGTCGTGTCATTGAATTCAGTTGAGAACTATAATTTATCCACGGACGATTGGATATTGAAGTATTTCTATTTCTTCTCTAGACACGATAATGGAACAAGGAAACTGCCATCACCAGAACTTGATGATGTTTACCCTGAAAAATTGTACTTTATCTCAAACATTGTTGAAAATATTTTGGGTTAGTTCTGGCGATGAAAGCTGAAGAATTGTTGATAGATAAGGATACAGCACTAAATATACATATGATCCATCAGTGAGGAGAACATCACCAGCATGAAAATGAAAAGAATCCTTTTGTACGATGCCCTTATAAATAACCACTGCTGACAATGACATCGGTTTCAAAAAGGATTTATCAGATTGAACTGATAATTGTGGATGTGATTCATGGCGGAGAAGGTTTGCATGTCGAACAGTTTTCAGATAAATGTTAGTGTTCTTCGAAAAAAAACTGAATGTGAGAAGTGATTTGCATATTCTGACTGAAATGTTGCACACAGAAAATATCAATTACTCAATTTGGGTGTCATATAACTTATTTAATCTGTCTCTGCCTTACTGCCATTCTAGTGATCCAAAAAAGAAACTTCCTTGTGCTGCATCTAACCTTTTCACATATTCCTCTTGATTCCATGAACTTCAGTTTGTTCCTGCAAACACATTCATAGACTTTTCAATTAATGTTCAAAGGTGAAACTCAACGAAGAGTTCGCACAGGATCATTTCTTCTATTTTCATCATCATCATCATCATATCCTGCCCGATGGGCAAATGAATGCTTCCACGGATGCTCCTTTCAGAGCCTCCACGCTAAACTACACTGGAATGGGTTAATATCCTTGACATTTTTCCTACCAGATTCGATAGGATGAGCATTGAAATAAATGAAGTTCTGCAAAACTCATTCATTTGTAAATTTATCTTTCGGTGTGATTTCAGCTTAGTTTTCCGTTTTCGGGTGAAATTTTCCCACTATCAACAGGAAATATGTATTGAAAATTTGCTGCAATTTCCGTGCACTCATTTGGGATGATTTCTTCCGCGAGAAAGATGAGAATGAATAATTAAATTCTTTAGTATTTAAATGAAGTAAAAAAAATTTCGTCCTGAAATTTTTCGCATCCGTTTTAATATAATGACAATATTGATCATTAAAATTCATCCACGGTAGATGATGCTATCTTATGGAGTTGATCCTAAGTTTAATTTAAAAACGAAGTTTACTGCAAATATTTTTTTATTTCTTCTTGTAAATTTTTATTATGATGAAGTTTCTTTGAAATTTCTACTTAAAAAAAATTTCAAACGTAAGTTAAATGCTCTCTTTAAATTTTCCTAATATTTTCTTTCTATAATTTTTTTTCTAATTGTTTTTTTTTTGAAATTTATACGAAAATTTTCTTCGTGAGGCAGTTTTTTTAATTGAAGAAATGTGAAATAAATTTTTTCGTCATCTTGAGTTTTGGATAAACAGTTTTTTTCGTGTAATATATTACTGTTTGGCCTCGAAACTTTCTTCAGTGAAAGAAACAGTTAATTCAAAGGTATAAAATGTTAGCAACCTTCTCCAAACATCATAGCCCTGATAACAAATAGAGTGATTTGGTTGCAGCCAATAAATTGACTTTTATTCTTCTTCGAATTCTGTTGATGACGAATATCTTTCATCGTAACTTCAATTTCTACCCCTCTTCAATTCATGATCTAAATCATTTACAACAATTGACATTTTCCAAGTGGATTTCAACCTCTCATCCTTCATAAGTTTCTGATCAAGTTCCAATCCCGAAACCCATGAAAGTTATCGAATTCTATGCTTATTCGGCAACTCTTACTATCACTTCGTTGTCACGTGCTTGAAAACTGGACAATTTGCTCGAGTAGAAGCAAGAAAGTAGCTAAAGCAACAAAATAACATAAAGTAACAAACTTGTTGACTAAAGCAACAAAGCAAAAGAAATTCGCGACATCTCACAAAAACCTTCTCTGTCGCTTGTAGTATATATCCTTATTGTAGACTGTCCTGAAACTTTTCAGTTGAGACCGATTCAAGGACAAAAAAAACGAAAATAAACAAAAGCACACGTTTAAAGTGTTGAAAATTGATTTAAATGAAAAGTGTGAAAAGTTTTTGAAGTATTTATCCCACCCTTTCCTTGAATTTCGTTTGAAGTTGTAAAACGTAATGCTTTGTTGGTTTTTCCAAAGAGTCCAACAAGGCGATTTTATCCTGTCCTGCAGGATAAAAGTGAAATCTCCAGAGAGAGCCTATGGAACGAGAGGAGGTACACTAGGGAAATTATTCAGTCTTAACAGCACCAAGGATCTTTTGCAAAACTTCTCAATTTTTCAAGTTGAAACGCAAATATACATAAATTCATTTTGATGAAAAGTTTCAGCACATTTGATGCTAAAAACGTGTTTGAAATTTATAATCATATACACGTCAAGGGTGGAGACTAAAAAATAAAACGAACAAAATGTTGGCGTCCTTTTTATGCCTACAAATTTATAATTTTAAATTAGATTACGTTTAAATGGATTGAAATTAGGTAGGTTGGAGGTGTGACTAAGTCATATGAGAAACTAATGTCGAATCAATTTGAATTAGACAGGGATGTGCAGATGAACGTGCTCAATGAATTTAATTGAAGGGGATGTAATGAGAGATAGGTATTTGATAATTAACATTTGATTTTTACTATGTTTGATCGAACTACGAGATGCGAATAGCAAGATATTTAGAACGGAATATTTGCAGATTTTGATAAGACAACGTTTGAAGTCAGTATGTTAGATTCTGTGTCAACCCCATCCCATTTACGCAGTCAACTATTCATAAATTTCCCTAAGCGAATATCAGCCACCACCGAGTATAAAATTCAGAGAATTAATTTTGCCAATTCCCTTGGGCACAAACAAAGTAAATGAACATCTACTCTACAGCTCTATTTCTGTGGAAATAAAATAAAAAATCTTCAAGGACACAAAATAATGTGATTTCTTAAATAGGGGAGGAAAAAACGTGAAAATGTTCACCTGATGAGAGCAAATTAATGCCTTGTACAATTTATATACTCTTCTGGGGATACATGAAAACGATTTGTTGGATGTCATAGTAAATCCCTTTGGATTCATATTTTTACTTGGAATTAATTTTGTTGAATGTTTATTTTGTCGTCAAGAATTTATGCCAATAAATTTGCGCGTTTAAGGCTCACGAGGTACTTTATTTTAATTGAACGCTCAACAAAATTTCACAAGTCCTGCCTAGAATTTAATATTCTCTTCAACAATTCACTACCTAACGTCAAGGGAGATAATAAAAAAGCAATAGAGTTCGGCTGCGAACAAGGACATCAACGATCCGTTCCAAGCATTCAAGTCAAGGTGTATTTCTGGCATAAATCACCAAAGACAAATCAGCAGAAAATTCGCTACCATATCACATACACACCTTTATCGATGATACCTATTGGCAATAAATTAAGACATCATCCAATTCAGTAAGCTCACACTAAAATCCAATAGCGCGAATCCTTGTATTGTTCAAATGTTTGCCTCCGAGAAAAAATAACATAAATTGCTATAAATCCTGTTTGTGTGTGCGTCCTTCTATACATTTACTGAAGCCATTCTGTAGACTTATTCTGTAGACTGTTAAATGTTCTTCTTTTCGTCTTTATTGGTGTGTTGTTTTTGTTGTTTTTCTTGTTCATGGATGTAATTTTTATGTATGAAATAATGTCTGGCATCAGAAAATTCACAAAGGATGTGATAAAGTCGAACAGAAATGTGACAATGATTTGACAAGTAATGTGTTGTGAAATGAATGATGTATTGTCAACATGTTCAGAATGTCTCTGTGAGCTTAACGTGACTACCTATCAAGGTGATTTAAAGTCATGGGCCTCTTCGGCTGCGGGTTTGTTTTGAGTGATAACCAAGCACCCTCCCACCACCACTTGAAAGTACCAGTTTGCTTAATGAATGCAGGCTGAGTGTCCTTACTGGTGAAAACGAGGCCTATCTAATCCTCTGCCGATTTCTCAATCTCGGCACCGGGTTACCTCGTAACTCCACGTCGAGCCCCCAGAGATGCTGCAGAAGTCCTCATGCTTGGAAGCATGGAGACCTCAAAGCGCATCTAAGTGGGTTCTACCCGCATATGAGTCTTAACCACAGCCACCACGTTCGCACACCCTTAAAAGAGGCCCTCACTGCGATCGAAGGAAGTATTTACGTCCCTGGACCCCAATCCTCGTGGTACCAGATTGACCCTTGGTAAGGCTTCGTGGACTTGGGATCCTCCCAAGCTCACTTTGGTTGTGTCCAACTGCAGACACTGGACCGATCACCGTTCTCAGGTACGCGAGGATTGTCAACATGTTCAATATTCCGAGTCATATTTGAACGGGGTCAAATAATTTTGGCAAGAGTTGAATATTTTCGTAAAACTCACGCCTTAATGTTTTTTGTTGTAATACTAAAAAGAAAAAGCTGGTCAGGGATAGCATGATTCTAATCCAATCCACCAACTTCATCTAATAAAATTTATTTTAATGTTCTCGCACACATTGCGACAATATGGCGTATCCTTTGCGGAAAAATGATTTCACCTCAAAAGGTTACACTAGCGACCCTTCGAAAAAAAATCATTCATTCAGTAATATCATGCAACACATGCTTCTGGGTTTTCCATTTTTGCGAAAAATATCACATATATACATTTGTGGTGTCCCCACCATAAAGTGATAATGTGAGTCCTTTTTTCCCTTTCATCATTCCAAGAAATGAAAGTTTTGCCATTTACGCACTATAACCCAATATCGTTTGCTCGACAAAATGTCCTACCGATGCCAAGTGTTTAGCTCATGCCGAGCTAACAACGGTGATAGTTCCTTATATATGTACGTATAAGCATTATCCTACCATACGAGGCTGTTGAACATATGTATGGATATGCTTGTCTGAAACAGGACATTATGGGAATATCGTCACGACAAACCATTCGTAATGCGTATGTTTACAAATTGCGAATTAGTGTCATCGTGCAAATGATTTACTGTCTGAACAGATGTGAATCCATGGATATTATGTGTGGTGTATGTATGGAATCGAATTTGTGAAAGGGTTAAGGGCATTGCTACATGATAAGAAGCTAATTACGTATACTCTGAAAGGTAGAATGGTAGCTTAAGACGAGATTTATGGAAGTTATGCTGGATTGCATTCTGATACAAATTCGCATTTCTTTAACAAACGTGTAGTTTGGAGTACACACTATCTTTTTATGAAAGAAAGAAGAGATATCTAGCTAGAGCAATCAGGCATCTTACTCCTGAAAATGAGAGAACCTGTTAGTCTGCAATCCTTTAATTATAGACAGTAAATTGGAATCGAATATTGAACTAGATGCCCGTTCAAAAAGACAAAGGTCCCTTATCTGCTTCACATTCTTTTCTAAGAAAAACCATTGCCCTCTTTCCAAGCTACATTATATTTGCGGAATATTGAATATATAATTTTGCAATAATATCATTTTGCATGCAAATTTATACAATCCCAATATCAATCTGACTTGCAAAGCTCTAGTTCCTAACCCATTTCATATGTGACATATGTGTCGTAGTTAAACATGACAATCTCTAGGCCAAAGTGACTTCATGCGGACACCATATATGTTACATTAATGCAACGCCAGCAATTTGACCCTTTTACTTAACCAGAACCAAATTTACAAAATACCGTCTCGAGTGGATGGCGGACGATAGGAAAGGATACGATAGGCATTATCCTGTGTAATTTATCATTCAATTCGATAATATAGTCGGACAGACATGATTCATCTACAGGATAGGCCTCGAGTTCTAGTAGTTGAAGCCGCATCTTCCTTTCGGACTGGACAACAGAACGACAAGCTTCGAATATGTAGTCATGTTGGAACGTACGTACATCTGTAGTATATTTGGATCCTTGCACATCTGCTCGAAATTTGTTCACTTGGCCAACTCCAATTCATATTGCTGGTTGGCATCGAAAAGTTGAAATAATTGTACTGAGCTCAGCAATAAATCATTAAGTCTAGCTGTCGTAAATCATTGATTCCTGGGTGAATGCAAATGAGATGCAAAGCTCCGTCGAGTGAAATATGGATACAGGATACAGGATGGGTATGTGCTTGAACCACATATCTACATACTGACTGCACATATGGAAGTTGGCTAGAGGACTGACATAAGACATACGTGAAAAGTAGTTGCGCATTGCATTTTCCTTCTGGTTAATAACTGTGAATTCAGCAAAATTGCTTTGGTTCTGTTTTACTGATTTGATGCTCTTCCAATTTAAAAATCTTGCTTGTGTCTCTGAGATGTACTTCCTTCAATTTTTTACGGTTTTTATTCAGGAAACAACAGCAACAAGACTTTCGTCTCATTGACCGCAATGGACGTCAAGTCCCGGGGACGAGGGAGCGATCCCTTTGTGTCGTTCAGACTAATTCGGGTTCAGCCTCTAAAGCCCTAGCTAGAGGAGTGATGGCTGCTGGCAGGCCAGCTTAGTTCGGTGCGTAATGTCGTGGGTGCGTTATCTAGCATCAGTCCCGAATCGCATTTCCAGAGTTTCAGCCATCGATTTGCCCGATTACATATTGAAAAAAAAACAATTTTTTTTTCATCTGGTGAGGCTATACCTCCTACGTTACTTTAGCAAGGAATTCTTGCGTGCATACCGAGAATATAATGAGTTAACGACCTACCTGAGTGTTCAAAATTTCTCTACGTTATTCCGATCTACGTGTGAAATTCCGAAACTACTCAAAACAAAAAAAAAAAAAAAAACGAAAGACTGCCGCGTACAAAAACAATCTCTCGGGTAGCCGTGCTACTCCCGATTAGAAAAACGAGCTTCAGCGGAGCTCGCCAGGCGCAGATGTCACTGCCTTGGCCCACCCTATCATGACCTAGCGCTTGTGTCCGCATATGTTGTGCGCGCTAAGCCCACCAAAATGGCGCCCAACGTGGGTACCCAAACAGTTTATCGCCATTGTAATGGGATGAGTATTTTGGCGAACGATATCGCTACGAAATTTCAAGGCAACAAGACTTTCATCTCGTTGGCCTCAATGGACGTTAAGTCCCGGGAACGAACCTTGAACCCGGGGCTTAACGAAAGTCTTGTTGCCTTGAAATTTCGTAGCGATATCATTATAAATTGTCCCTGTATTTAAGTCAATATTACTAAAGCCAGCAAAAGATCTTTCCAATCTCATTGTTTTGCAGTCAATATTGTTTCCCTGTCCAACAAAATGACAAATAAAATCACATAAAAGGATTACCTACCTTAGCATGCTTTGGTTAATTTGATATTGATCGAAATAGGATGTAGAATGTAATGCCAATTCACAACAGCAGGGATTCTAATGTGTACAGAATTCTGTTGTATGCTATAAAAAATAAAATAGGTTCTTATCGAGATTTCCTGCAATTGATTTTTTCTCTGTTTATTCGGCTACAAAATGTTACAGCTCGAAGGTAAGCGTTTTTTTAGCACTTGTCGTTGTAAATTGTAACAAAAAGGATTTTAAGCGAAGATTCGTAAAGTATTTAATAGCTATAAGCCCAAATGACTTGTCTTTTGTGCTAAAAACATTTTAAGATGGATGTGTGATTTATTGGAAAAGTTTGCGATACTTTTCATCTTTCTAAATTGTTCTTTCTAAGTTTGCTTACAGCACAAATTTATTTATTAACCATGTTGTGAATAAATGGGAGTATTAATAGACTCTCAGGAAATGGGTTTATAATAATCAAAGAAATAACTGAAGCGAAGTCGTTCTAAACTGCTGAATAATCTTATTTTTAGGCTTCTGTGTTATCAACTTCATCTAATTTATCAGTAAAAATTCAAACACCATTGACAAAGCTTCGTAATAACCAAACCATTCATGGATCTCTTGAAACTTGCTATTTTGATCTTAGGTCGAAATAAGAATACTATCTTAATTGAACATCGACCACACAAATTGTGCCGAACATCTTTGAACTTCATAGAAACTATTGTTATCAACATAAACTATCAAGAAATTGTCACTGCACCATAAACATTACTAACTCTCTAAAGTGTTTATTTTAACTTTCATGTCCCATTTACAATTCCAACTTGATATTCCTTTGGTCCCAATAAACTATATCCTATCAACCTCAACGCAAATGATTAACCAAACCGAACCAAATATCTGAGGATCTTCCATATTGATCCCATTCCTCTTCGTCCAATCTTTTAATCAAACCGTAAAGAACTTTGCATCTATCATCTGCTAAAATGTCTATAAAGTGTCCTTTCCCAAATGAGTTTTTGCCATCAATAGGATATTCGTATACTTAGTTGTGAACCGAAATCAAGTGTCGCCCCGGATTGGATAAGATAGTCGAAAATGCTCCTTCGGGAGGAAGCTAAACTGAACTTGTTAAGTTTGTGTCGTTTTCGGAGCAGACAAGGAAATTAACTTTGGAATAATGTGGACGCTGTATAAGAGAAGGAGTTAGTAGCTTCGGTTGATGATACACCACTGATATTGGTCGGTGTTTGTTGATGTTCAAATAAAGCCACATAATCGCATCAAATATGTACAAATAATATCTATATATTGGAGAAATACCATTAAGATGACGAGTATTATGAACACGACGCCATAAATTGAATGTATTATTGTCTGCTTATACTCTGAGACATTCAAATACTCGCATGAAGAGCCATAAAACTTCAAGTGGAAGAAATGAATCTTATTTTTAATTTTAAAAGGCTTCCATAAAATGCCATAGGTAACTGAATTCCTACTCAACGATTTCTTGAACAAGTCAAGATTATTTCGAAATGACTTGATACGATATCCTTGCAGCGAAACACTTTACAAACAACCATCTACTTTTTTCGATGAATCAACTTTTTGAATAGGTTTTTAGTTACAACTGCATCTGTTTCGAAAGTCAAAGAAGCTCTAGAGACTGCTTCTTGTCTGGGATTTCTTTATAAAGTCCTCACAAATGCCCTGCGGAACCATCCATGTTTCTCTTCCTTTTGTTGTGAGACTCACATACTCGGAGTTCTTGTGCATCTGACAACAGCAGTATGCAAAGGAAATCAAATGAAGGTAGAGGTAGGAGAGTGTATAACGTTTGTCTTCCTTTTTTAAAAAAACTAAATGATACTTTGTGAGTTAAACCCTAAAAGGGAGACTGCTTTCAACACTATTTGATATCCAATTTTTGAATGCACCAATGATAACCAAAGGACTAGATGAGAAAGAAAGTGTACTTAAAAATTTAGATGGACAGATGCATTTAATGAAAACTTTTCGTATAAAAAAAGGTAGTTACTTAAAATAAATAAAGGTACCGATGTAGAATGTAAGGCTGAGCTCTCCTAGTGTCTTGAAAGAAAAGTGCTTATCTGCTATGACTCATCTGTGATCAAATTGCGCATTTTTTAAGGATTTAGTTAAAAAGTTCGGTCCATCAGATACATCTCCTGAAAATATTGTCTATTGTAAACTAAACTGAACGGATTAACAAAGACTTGGCCACAAACAGTTGGCGTGATTCCAAACAGGACCCCAAAGAACAATAAGACTGATTGTACGAAGAAAACTATATGAACATGTATGACATTTGCCTTGAACGTTTATTTCACTTCACATCGCCTAGTCCTGATTGAATAATTGCTTTGGTGCCTTTGAGACATTTCATTTATGAACGTCCTTTCTATAGTTTCCCAGCTAGGATAATCCAATCAACGCAAGATAATTACACAAAAGCCTTGGGACGTTCGCTTGTTGTGCGGCTGTATCTCCATAGACTCTGTAGACGAAACCACAAGCAAATAGACACTGAGATTTGAATTTGACTAGAATAGTCCTTCCGGTTCAGTACGTGTTGTTCTCATGTGAAGGGAACAAAAGCTAAATTTCTCATTTGTTTAACCCTTCGTCTTTGATCAACTCTTGATTCTGATGCGCTAATTAAGCATGTTTGAGACACGGTGGCTTTGGTTACAATATTCTGGGGAGTTAACACCGATTTTGGATATATGTACTGAAGGATTTACGCCATGCTTACTTTCAGTGAAGGATGAATTGATACTAGAAAGGAGGGTATAGCGTTTTTGATAGTGCTATTTGATAGCCAATTTGCATTAGATTTTTCGGGGTATCCTAAAACAGGACCATGCATAATATTACTGTTTGTATTCCGTGAATGTGCTCCTCTGAATTTCCATATTTTATTAAGACACATGACCATACAGGCAACATTTCATTTGTTGAATCTGCAGACAATGTCCTTACGCTTATCAAATATTCATAGATGTGCTGAGCAGAAAATGGAATTGAAATTAGTGGGCATGGAGGCTGTTTCTGTTGCTGTTCAGATTACGAAACAATTACGTGACATGATTACAATTCTGGGCACAACAATTATATCACGCTAATCACGTGTAACGCAATGCTATGTGTAGGTGTCTCTCTAATTAGAGCATTGATGATGCCTGAATGATTTTGCCAGACAATATATACTGTGTAAAATATAGGAGGTGACAAAATTGTGGCTCTACAATAATTAAGGAGCTAGAGCTAACGTGAACGATTGGTCGATTGATGTTTATTATTATGCATATAGAGGAAACGCATTATAATTGACAAAGTCACTCATCACCTTTTTTCACAAAAAAAAAGTAAAAGACTAGACAGACTAGGCAGACTATCCACTTTTCTACTTTTTAAATACAGCTATGTACCAGAAGCACAAACCACTCATCAAATCCATTCAGTCAAATCATATTTACCTCCAGAAGAGCACAAAGGTAAATACAATACCTAGCTTGAACTATAAAACGGATGACAATAAAGTTAGGAAATTAGATCAGATTCAAACTAAGGATGTCCTTACACTTTCAAAATCTTTCCTCATCAGCTTCAGCTAACTAGTCCAGTCAAATGGGAGTTTTGCCGTACATTTTGGGTAGGCAGGCAAATTTTCATTGCAATTCGTGGGCAATCGTATAGTTAGCTTAAGTCCAATTTCCTGGGGTCGCAGCTCCAATCCTCCGGGCTCCACCTTAAAAACAAAAGAAAGTGGGGCACCCCATATCTCCGAAACCATGGCTCCCACAAGAAAGTTGTGTATGACAAACTTTCATAGAATAAAATAGCAAGTTGTCCATACATCATTTTTGCGTGGTGTCAATAATAAAAAAGTTCCAAGTCAAAAACCACACCCAAAAAGAGAGGAACAACTTTCGGGCGCCACAACTTTTTTAATTGCACGTTTAACGCGAAACACGATGGGATACTTTTCTAAGATAATTTTGTCTCAAATCGTTTGCAGATTGTTTTGATCGCTGTTCACTGGCGAAAGTTATCGTGTCTCGAAGGAGGAACGTCACAGGGAAAATGCGTTTTTGGACCAGATGAACGGTTCGCGGGAACATGTGACTTTCCCCTTTCGAGACACACCGCCAGGGCAAAGTGATCCAAACAAACAGTACCGCAAACGACTTGCAACAAAATTACCTTAAAGTTATTTTCAATGTGTTTTGGGGTTAAAGTGGAAACAATGGAGTTGTGGTCTTTCGAAAGATGTTCCCCCTTTTTTGGATGTCGTTTTAGGCTTGTAACTCTTTTATTGCTGATATCACGTAAAAATGATGTATCCACGACTTGCTGCAAATTAAATTCTACTCAAGTTCTATTATTTTTGGTAAAGGCTAGTTTGTGCTAAGCTTCAATTTGTTCCTCAAATCAACTTTTTGATTAATGTTGACACCATTTGGAAAAACTTCCACTTTCGATACTTGGAAAGTTGGGCACAATTTCCAATACATTTCGCATCTCCTCTACAACATTATCTTCCTAATATTTTCAAATTGATCAAATATAAAGTTTATTTCCGCAATAAAATCCGAGAAAATTAATAGGAAAAGCTACTCCCTAGTTCTGTTTTCATTTTCAATCCATGTATCCGTGTCGGATGATGTTTCCACACGTTGAATGCATAATCATAAATGGAAAGGGAAAAACTGTAAGGGATGATGCTGCGTACACATATTCTGCAGTGTTTTTTTTTTTGCATTTTTCCACTAGCACCAGCGCGGGTAAGTCCAGATCCTACCTGACAAAAGTATCACGAACAGTACGTACTACATGCCGTATATATCAGAGCTAGGTCGCGGACACCAATTGCTAAAAAGGTAGTAAAAGGATCGTGCCAGGATAATAGTCAACAGGCAGACAACTAGTCCGAACTCCGGACAAAAATTGTTGGCCTTCTATCTATACGGCTTTTTACAAGTTTTTCTATTTTTCCCGGAGAAAAATGAGATTTACTAGCCGGCAAATCCCACTATGCCACCTATGGAGTAGGATGCAATCACGCCGGAACTAGTATTCAAAAACATACGAATAGGTGTATCGAAAAGGATGGCGGGTCGCAGTTCGTTACGGCAAAGTGTTATAGGTCTACATAGAGAATTGAGAATAGAAACCACGTATATAGTATAATCCGAAATATAGCAGTCACCCCAAAAAAGTCAGGGATTTCACGCTTTTCGTTAGTTAAAAATCTAACTTGTTGAAAAACTGCATCACAATCAAATCCAATTTGACTACCGAATTCGTTTCGTTCTTTTAATTTTCAACAAATTTTTCTATTTATTTGCCTCCTGGTTTGAGTTTTAGGTCGACTAATGGGAAAAACCTATTTGAATCGACTCGAAAATGTCAAATGCTTTCCAATAATTTTGTTTTTCCATTTAAACGGATAGAGAAATAGTATCGAGCAAGTGCTTACGGGAAAAGCTATGTAGCAAAACTGTTAATGAAACTATTTTCGAGAGCTCATTGGAAAATGCATCAAACGTTTTGGTTGAAATCATTTTCACGGCACTTGAGGAATAAAATCATTTATATATAGAATGAGTGGATTTTGAATTGCGTTTTGGTTCGAGTGATGTTAACTTTTATTTGAAGTATGTAACGTCATCGATGTTGTAATTGTAATTATATTTTAAAAACAGCCTTGAAATGAAAGTGACCATTTCATGTTTCCACAGAACGGAAAACTCATCTAAAGTGTACTCATTTTTAGGAAAAATATTGTAGGAAATATTTTGTTCAGTTTAAAATTTAAAATAAATGAAAAAATAATTCCGGGTTGGTGTAAATGTTCAAGTTTCCAGGGTAGCAAATCATTTTACGCAAGGAAACCCTTTCAGGGAAGTCGAACGATTGTATAGTATATTTTTGGAAGTTTACCTTCCTTTACGGAGGTTCTAACGAAAAACGAACGAGTGGAGTAAGTCCAGAAAAAACGTACCGAACGAAAAAGCGAACGGAAGTTTGTCATAAAATTCAAAGTGAGCACAAAACATAGCAATGATGTGCAAATATAAAAATAAAGCGGCTGTTGCAGTGATCAGAGCGCCCGACTCTTGCTCTCGAGGTAGAGGGTTCAAATCCCCACTCCCTCTGTTTTTTTCTACTTAAAGTTACTTTGTGTGAATAAAAGCAACAACAAAAATTCATATTTTGTCGTGTTATATACATTCTAGAATTTTAAATTTGTCACATTAATTCCTGAATTTTTCCTGCATTTATCCATATACAACTTTTTAACGTCTACATAATCATTTTCAAAACGTAGCTAAACGTCCCACCGGACACGTCCAGAGTGCCTCACTGGTTTTTTCATCAGGATTCGTTGGAAACATCATTGAAAAAATTAGTAGAGAATATGTTTCATCAAATAACCACCAACCCAATATATTCAAAAATAGGTCAACTGTTTAAATTTGTTTCTAATAACTCTCTCATTCCATCCTAATGAAACGAATTTGGAAGTAAATGATCCTGTAATTGAATAAATAACCTATTAACAAGGTATAGCTTCTATCATTTTGGCGTGGTTTCATTGAATATTCGATGCTATTTTGTACGTTGACGCCCGTAAGCATACATTGCATGTGAATTTATAAACAAATTAGATTATTTGTACCATGATGAATTTAAATCAACCACCAAAAGTGCGGTATCCGCTTCCTTAACAAAGTAGTCCTGTTTGTTGGTATTTTAGCTGTGAAGATTACAATTTCATTTTCATTGCAGCATTAATTGAAATTTTATTGATTATGACCTATTTAATTACATGACTAATAAAATCAATTTAATATCGTTTAGTTTCGATTAAATGTGCAGATCCCAAATTTTTGACATGAAATCAATTCTGATATTAAAATATAAATTAGAGATAAAAAATGTAGCATCAGAGAAATTTCGTCAAAAATTAAGGTTTCACTTTTCTGCCGAAAAGAAAATTGTTGGAAGGATTTACTCTACCATTTTTATCATGTTTTCAACAAACGCGTACTATACCTACATCTAAGTCTCGCCATAAAAACAAATATGGCAAGAAAATAAAAAAGACTATAACCATTTCACATGAATTTTCCGTCTTTTTAACAAGAATTCTGCTTCTTCGAAACAAATGGGGATGCTTTCTTGAAAGTTTATAGCAAAAAACTGGCAACTAAAGCAAAATTCTTCACTACTTCAAAATAACCACTGTTTGAGCGAAAATTACCAATTAAATCATATTAAAAAGGAAAATCGCTACAAAAGAGACCGTAAGCAATTTTCCTACAGCCTTGGAACGGATAGAAATAAAATTAATAAACTAACAAAGGTATTTGTTGCTGTTTAAAAGCTACAGGGGTTGTTGTTCTTTGCCACTTTGCATGAAATAAGATACTATGTGGTGCATCTATGTAATTAAGATTGTCGTGCGGAAAAGTTAAGCTGCACTTTGAGATTATGCGAAAACAAGAATATATGAAAATGCCGTAAGCGTTCATAATCCTTATTCTTGAATAAATATGATAGTCAGGATTCGAAGGATGGCAAAGTCTTTGGCTGTAATCAACTTGCTTTTGAAAATATGGAGGATAAATTCAGAATGTAAATTGAAATTGGATCTTAAAGACATAATGAATTTTAAAGCTAATCATTCAAAGTGTTTTTTTTTATAATTTTGTAGTGTAGTCGTTTTTTATGTTCAGATGTTTGCCTAAAATCCATTTCGTATCCTCCCAGGTGGTTTGTTGACGAGCCTTGGTGTTAGAAAATTTATGCAGGAGTTTTGATAGGAAAACTGCACCTGAGGTATTGATATGAATATTATATAGACACAGTTTTTAGTCTTCGTAAGCAACAAATTTCGAAGTTCGTTTCTAAACGTTGCGTTTCAGAGAGTCTCAAGATTATGTTTAAAAAACAAACTTCGTAATGAACTAAATATTTCCAACTCTTATCCCGACCTTTTAGTTGCCTAAAAATAGAAATAGCTTCTTAACCTCCATATAAAGGTTGGTAAATAGAAAATTGCTTTTCTTCCTTCCCGAAAAGAAAATAATTAATGTTTGCTCAGAATACAACTTTTGTTTCTAAATATATTCTACCCTCGTCTCTCGTTAATTTGAGTAACCAAAAATATACATCAGTTAACGTACAACATGACAAATAGTCATTAAATTATTTTTGGATCAGATTCATTAGGAGCCTGCATTACAAGCAAACCATAATAAAAAACAAATTTCATGGAAGAAATAGGAAATCTGAAACGTGCGCTAGCTGCCCTTTATTTCGTTGAACCACTGCTTCCACCCCATAAGCTTTTGTATATTATTAAACATAGTCTGATTGCAAGCAAACAGATTTTCACACGCACTTCATTTAAGAAATTAATGAACAAATTATAGTAGCTATTGCATGTCCTTCCATGTTAGTCAAATATCTAGACGAAACAACCATGCAAAATGGGCGTATCTGTATATAAACACATTATAAAGTCACCCTGTCAAGTCTGTAAATGCTGCTTACAAATCTAAATTAATTGGACTGCATTCTTTCTTCGTGAAGTCCTTCTCAAAGATTGCAGCCTGCAATTACTGCTCTAAATAATTTATCATCTGAAAGACACTAATTAAAGGCAAATAGCAAATAAATAGTTGTTTCACGAATGCTAGACTTTCACATAGTAAACTATTCTTTACCAACTATGCAATAGAGTGGTATTTCAATAAGGACGAGTTCTTCTTGGTGTGGGAAGAGTTCAACTTGAATAATGATAAGGGGTTGGATGTTGAAATCCTGTTTCTGGTGTAATATTTTCATGGCATTATGGTATTGGGAAAAGATATCAAAGAAATGAAAAATTAATAAGCGAAAATCAATAAAGTAAAATATGTGAAGTCGACAATTATCTTATTTATGGTAAAGTACTCTAAAAAATTAGGTTTCAATATCTATTTATTGAATATATAAGAATGCATGATATTCTTTTACATGCTGTTCAAAATATCCGCATATTAATTTTGACTATACGATAGATTGGATCAACTTATTAGTTCTTATAAATTTGTTCATTCTTTCATTTGACGCTTAAAAGTTAACTTCGTTTAACGTTTTTCAGTTTTGTAACAATCATTTACATTTTACAAAACCCATTTAGATGCAATTCTGTCGTGTCAAGATTGATAAATAATGCTACACCACTGTTCCTTCAAATAATGGCAAAACTTCTTTCATTAAAAACTTTAAATTCAAACTTAGTGACCAACCCCCGAAAAATTATGAAATGGTACAGCCATCCGAAAACCCTGCACGACCTGAACTGCATACATTTTAGTTATCTGCACTTAACTAACTTTTGGGTCAGAATGTTTGGAAAGTTGTGGATGACCAGCAATAACCATAAATACGAACAACAGGACTCACTACCCCACTACAATTCAGCATGCAACTACTTCAGACTTATAAATTTCTGAAAACTACACGAAGAGAGTGAATGAACTCGGACTATCAGAAAAGCATCAACGTTAAAAGAAGAGTTTTATTCCATCAACCCTGAGAAAGGTTGATTATTTCATTTCATATGCATTTAGCTCGAATGCATTCTAAAATTGATGGGAGAATAATATATTTAATTTTATAGGTCAATGCATGCATGTATCCAAGAACAGTTCTAGAAATAGATTGAACCTAACGATAACGTTCGTTCTTTCTCCCAACTATAAATTGTTGGGAGACTAACTAATTAACTATTCAGCAATTTCATTTTTTATACCCGTATGTCCTTGCAATCCCATTATCCATGCCAGGCTTCACTCCTCCATATTTTCTCGCTCCTATCAACATGAAATCACTGCTATTCAAGCCAACAAGTATGATTCAATAAACGAAAAGAAGTTTACATCCTTTTGATAGCCTCTCTTACTGCTACCATATACCCATGTATTAACCATCCATGTGCATTGTGCAACAACCTTAAACAAAATTATGAAAAGCGTATTTCAATTTAATTGCAATTTTGTTGTGGGGGCATGTACTCGTATGCACACAGAAAAAAACTTGTTCACCTGAACAAGGATCAGTTGCAGTACTAAAATCATCAAAACAATGCCGGCAAAGTTGAAAGAAGGACGCAAAGGAAGTGAAATTTACTCTTTAGTCGGCCAGGAGCTACGATGTTCTTTCATGATAAACAGAAAAGCGTAGCATATTCAACGCTACAAAAAACCAATAGCGGAAAAGTACGGTTAAAATCAGGAAAACGAAATGGAATAATTAAATTGAAGAAGAAGAGCTCTACTTATGCGCCTTAACTACGATATATTCTTAAGTGTAATGTAATTATGTAAGCATACACTTACTGTTGTACTGAAGAACCATAGAAGACTATATATGCATATATATTTATGCACAGCTTCTGAGAAAAGTTTTTACATGCTTTAAAAAGAGAAACAGGGAAAATTGCATCCATCCCCCGCAAACAGAAAGTTAAAAATTAACGACATGAAGTTTAAGTTTTACTCTTTTAATTGCAGATTAGAGTGCAATTAATAGGAAAGTTCTTATTGGATGAGAATGCATAAATTATGTTGTTTGGTCTACAAGTTTTTCGTGGATGAATGGATCATGGATGGAGGTTGTTTGTTATCCTTTAATTGACTGTTAGGAATATTAAATTGATTGTACCATGTTCTTTGTGAGCTGAACTCGGAATTGGTTTTTCGACGAGGATAAAAGCAACAATAAAATGATTGAAGCAGATTTATCGAAATGCTTTAATATAATTTTTATATCAGATTTATTTTCATTTTTATATTCTAGTGCAAAATTTATATGTATTCATATGTATTTATATATATAATATTTTCTTTTCATTTAGATCATAAACGACGAAACGGGTCTAAATTCAGAGAAAAAATTTTTTTAGACAATTTGGCATGCACTTGAAATTAGGATGGCGGAATTTCGCATGTTTTTTTTTTGAAAAAAATGCTCTTCAAAGGACAAAAAAATTATTTGCTTTAAATTTAGACCCGTTCCGTCGTTTATGATCTAAATCACAAGAAAATATTTGGATATTTACTTTCAGATCAATATTTTGCCCAGAATTTTACGAGGCGAAATTGAAATTTTTTTTGATGCTAATTGGAGTATTTCATTGCTGTGGCCGCCATTTTGTTTTGTTTTCTTAAATAAATATGATTTTTTTCCCTTTAAATGTTAATAAACAAATATACAAAGTTTCAAGTCAATAACTCTTGTCGTGTTTTTTGTACATCAATTTAAAAAAGCATCCATTTTTTCGGGCTCAACACTAGACTACCGCCTTGAAAAATAGATTCCCGCGTTGTTATTACACTTCCAGATTTATCTGTATCTGCATTACAGTTTTGGCTACTATTTTCTTCCTTAGAAATAGCAGCACTAGCCACACATGTGACTCTGTCTTTGCTAACAGTTTTCAATGGAGCACATTCTTGCACCATGGTCCGAGAATCGAATTAACTCAAGTCAAAGACAACAACCAAAAGCACTCTATAAAATTTGTATTTCATACTGAACTTGTTCCACATAGTGGTTTGAGTTTATGTTAGGAAATTTAACATGTTTCAGTTTTATTTCCAGGGGAACCTTCCATTGTAGCTTTCAAACAATTCCCTATGAGAAGAACTGCCAGCTGTGTTTTTAAATATTTTCCCAATGTGAAAACTTATTCCTCAAAATTGTTAAATAATATTTTCATCCATCAAAAGGAAATTATAATACTTTAAAATTGATTATGCCATCAAAATAATAGGTACATAAACATAATGTGTTATTTTTGTCTCATTTAAGTGTGAGATATATAGCATTTCCGAAAAAATTGATGGATTTCGCTACTTATAGCACAAAGAAGATTTCTCTTCTCTCAATTTCAAAAAAAGGCACCAAAATCCTACCTGGACAAACAATTAACATATATAGTTTAAAAAAATTAGTTTTGTCATCCTGTAATTTCTGCGTAGAGTTTTTCTAAAAATTGATTTTTACAAAAAGATGCGAGTATCATCCATTAAATTTACGTTTTTTTCGTTAAAAGCTTTCTAGAATGAATCGTGTAAAAAATGTGGAAAATATTTATACATGAGATTTGAAAAAATGTTTGAAACATATACATTAAAAATTATTAATAACAAAAGTTGGGGAAAAAATTATAAAAAAAATCGATTGTATCTCAAAGTAATTTTTGGCACCTTGAAGTATTCAGAAAATTTAAAATTTCGTGTCTAGATTTATTATTTATGCATTTCATGATTTTTGAAGTTAGAGATATTTGAAATGAGCAAGATAGAGTCGGCCTTAATCTCAAGAAGCATCCGTTTGGCGAAGATACCTGGTGTTTGTATGAGAAACTGTAGGTCTCTGAAACTATAGATTCCTGGAGACATACAGATGCTGCAACGCTGAAAATAATGAATGAAAACTCGCAGGCAGAAATATTATCAGTATTCTTCAAATAAAATATAAAATTCAAATGTCGGATATAACCGAAAAATAAATCCACTGCTGTAAAATTTATTTAAAAACATCTTTTCCAGTCTCCGATCTCTTTTTCTATCATCAAAGTCTCCAATTAAATAAACAAAATAGTACATTATTGTTTAAATTATTTATTATCATTCATAATTAGCGATAGACAACATATTTATAACATTATTCCGTAGTTCATCATTTTTTACAACAAATTTTATAGATATTCATTTTACCTCAACTAATGGTACATAACATCATTATACATCGTCTCTCTTGACATACATACATATTTATTTCAGTGTTATATACTCCATATATGTATTATTTATATCTGTTTGTTTAGGTACGCGCATATATATATATATATATATATATATATATATATATATATATATATATATATTCAAGTCAATTCTTTTCATATAAGTTTTCAATAAATTTACTTAGACCATTCATATAACTACTTGTTCGGTGTGGGTAGTAACTCTAAATAAACTTTGTAACTGTTATGTAGAAGAAGGGTTGTTGCTAAAGGATACTAGAGTCTAAAAAGCGCAGCAAATATTCCAGTTTTGGTAATTTCTTCCCCCCAAAAAATGTTTGCCATCTATTTATGATCGAATCTTACAATTGAATTTTTATATCTTTAAATCTTCGTCGATACACATCTCTGTTAAATGCAATAATCATACACATATACGTATAAAACAGGCAATTGTATAAAATCTGAAGCTCATCATTGAAAAAATCTCATACAGACAAATTCAATTTGATTTCAAAAAGATAAAAGTTCAAGATAAAATTGTACGCTTGACTGTGATAGTGTTATGTGCTTAATAAATCCTGTCACAAATCCTTACCTCCTAAAAATGTTGAATTGCGTAAATTTTAAATAAGGCGTTGTATTTTTCTCCGGAAATTTTAGTTCTTTTCAGGAGTTTGAAATATAGTTAAATTTGAGGCCAGTTTAGATCGGTTGAAAGATATTAATTAGATCTCATTGATTTTGTTGTATATTTTAAGATAGTTTTGATGAGTTCTTTGTTTTCTAATTTGTATGTTAGCTTAACATATGTTTTTGTAAAAGTAGATAGGTCGATAGTGTTTTATGTATACATATTTAGTACAACATTAAATAGACTTTGTATAGTACTTATTTGTTCAATATACACTAAGTGTTCATGCCTTCATACACGTTTCGTACAAAGTTAGTGTTAATATTTCAATAAATTTATAGAATTTCTAAGGTCTTTACTTACATACATCTCATATTGAATAGATTTAGTTTTTGCTAATTTTCAAAATAAATTCTTTTAGATGTTTTTTTTGTAAAATTGAAAACGCATTTATTAGATTTATAAACACAATTCTTACAATTATATTCCGTGACGTGTAGTTAATGCTCATAAGATGTATCCATTTAGTTTTTGTGATGATGCTAATAATTTGAGAGGTGATTCAGTTTCCTCAAATTCTTGATGCAACACTTTATTTTCATTATTTTTCTATGTCAGTGTGCTGTATATGGACTATGGACTACTATGGATTGATTGTTAACTTTGTTTTAAATTACGTAAAGAAACAGTACTTGTATTTTTATATGAAACCTCATGTTTGATTTAATGGTTTTACCAATCAAAAGTTAAGTGAAAATCAAAAACTTAACTGAATTTTTTGATGTCCTTGATTTACCCACCTTATATTAAATTCGTCAAACAGCGGTGCCCTTAAAAATGCCCTAAATAAATAAAATACCATTTTTCCAAACTGTTCATCATAATTTAGGTTCGATTTTTGTATAGCTTCGACAATTTAACAAGTCTAGAAACATGAAACCCGCCAGGCAGGATTGGCATTAAAATTTCAACTTTGAACTCTTTCAGCTAAACAAAAATATCGCAAAATTGAGAAATCCCATTAAATTTTTATTTAAAATATGTTCAACCGAAGGACAACTATATACTGCTTGAAAATGAACTGAAAGGCAATCATGCAAAAGCCAAAGGATTGGAGGCAGTGGAGGGGTGGTTACGGGTTCAAACCCCCCCCCCCATGGGTAAACAAGTTTAGCCACGTAAATGAAACCAGACATGCAATCGGGCTAAAGTCTGCCAGAACTATTTTTGGAGGACTCCAACTTTGACCGGTAAAAAAATATGATTAAGTATGATTACATAATTATATCTTCATATCTACACCGAAGCACTAGCAAACGTGCCTAGTCAAGACTTCAAAAATATGAACCCCCCTTATCAAAATCCTGCATACGCTACTGATTGGAGGAGTATGGTTTCATTGTTGTTATCTTCTCTCCGATACTCAAATCGACAGAAAGCTGAAAATTGTGGGAAACTTCAGATCTTTTTTTCTTCTTTAAAACAAGGTAACAGCCAACCAATTCGTTGTAACTTTTTTAACTCCTTGACTCGAACTAAAATTCATTAAAATTGGAATAAAGCCCAAATTTTGATGGGCGAAAAACTGACTACTTAAAAAAATTCTCAAAAATGTAGCTAACGGGAGGCATGAGGAATTTTATGTTAAGGTTGTACAAAAATTCAATCAATAATTTTGCAAAGCAAACAGGGACTTCAAATTCACGAAAGGGAAAAAAATCATTTAATATTTTCGACGGAAACCTTAAAAAGTTTCTGATTTCATTGATTGCAACTTGCAAACTACCATCTCATTTACCGAAATTGCAAAAGAGAAAATACTTTTCATTAAAAATATGAAAATAATTCCAAAATCCCAGGAAATTTTAGCAAAAAATATCTTCGAAATATTTTTGTGAAAAATTTTAGAGTAACATTTCTTTAAAATGACTTTGAGGTAAATTCCTCACTCATATTTTCTCGCTAAACACAAATATGTGATGCAATTGTTTCGAAACATCCTTTCAAAATCAATTTACTTTCCACAAGTTCGTGTCCGAACCATGAAAACAATTAATCTACCATAAATCTAATTTTACTTCATTAAATAAATACGATTAGCATTTATCTGCTTCATAAATTTTATTGTAAACTTGCTAACTCCCTACCTTACAGGATGTTGAGCTCGAGTCGATTTTAAATAATTGAACGAAACCCAAACACCGTACGAATCCAATAATACAATTATGTCCCGGCAATCGTTGTGACAATGTATCCCTAAACAACCCTCTTGAATCGAATTAATTTATCAGAATGTTAGGCATCAACAAAATCATACTATCGATTGCAAAGAGTTACCACTTGAAGCTGCAAACCAAAAATATTTTCAATGCGAAAAGGACAAAAATGCCAGCATTTAAAAACTATAAATGCACAAAAAGGATTAAGAAGAATGTGTAGAGGAGAAAAAAAATGTCAACAGGAAACATGACATTCAAGTGATTTAGGGTATGAATTTCAATCAAACAAAAACCTCAACTACTTGAGCTTTAAGTACCAATCAGTCAAGGGGTGCAGCACCCTTTCAACATTTCATACACTCAATTTCAAGTATGAGAGATCTCTTGAGTGCAAGGTAGACTGTATGTATAAATACGATTGTGAAGTGAATAGTTTTATCTATTGTCCAAGTTGCATACTTCCTAACTGACTTACCTAAAATATTTTCAGGTACATTTGGAAGCATTCGCAGTAGTTTCGTTAAATGCAAACTGGAAAAAATATATATTGTTGAGATTGTGAAATTCAAAAGAAAACATACTGGATGGGTCGTGAATAAAGTGCTACATATCTTTACCTGCCTAACTACCATCTATATTTGACAAATACATTGTTATTACTTTGTTACTACTTGTATCCGAAAGTCTGCAGGATCCCTGTGGTCGTTATGTTTTGCTCTTGTCTTACTAATCACTTGCAAGTCATTACTATATTTTGTGCACATTTTATACTCTAATTTAATGTTTGCGTGCATGCCGTGAGATGTGAATGTCCTCTTGTCGAGCTTTCAGCTTATCTGAGATAATGCCACATAGCTGTTGGCTTTCTGGCATTATGTATCATATCTTGCCAATGTTGTTTGCCAGGACCATTTTCTTGTAGTCCAAGACCGCAACTACCAATAGCATTGGCTTCACCACCTGTCGATACTATGTATATCTGGAAAAGAAGCAGGATTTTAAAAATCTCACAATAATTCTTGTAAGCAGATTAACAAATTCAAAAAGGGGATACCTCAATTCCAGCTGAATTTACAGCAGACGATGGCACGCTGAAATTGAATGCTTCATTCCATATCGGATTTGAAGGATCATTTGATTTTCGATTCCCGCTTTTCTTCTTCTTAACACGTTTCCCGTTTTGAATGAGATAGAGCTGGAATAAAGAGTGAAAATTATGTTGAAATTTTTGTGTCTGTCTTCAAGAAAACAGCTTAAATATTAACGAAAATATATGAAAGGACTCCTAAAAAATATATGACAAATTGAGTAAACTTCTTAGGAACAATGGGTTTCAAGATTGCAGATAGAGCACAGCATTTAAAGGATTGCTTAATATTTTGATAAACCCTTAAATATATACCATATTTACTATAAAATTTAAAATCTCTTCACCTTCACATACGGCTCTTGCACAGTATCCAAGTTCTTAGCTTTCATCACGACCACAGTCAACCGCTCTGCTTGGGGTAGGAAATTCAATGAAACCAACAGCTCTGGACGATCTTCAGGAGGTTTTTTGACCCGCAAAACATCGCCCCAAATCTAGAATAAATACAACATATACACACTCAAAACTTAAAACTAAAATTTATACTTACTTCCACTGACTTGGACAAATCGACCTCGTCAAGGATAATCCTCACCTCACCAATGATATCATTGTGTGAATATCGATCGTAGTCTAACACTTGTAAAATCAATTCCTTCCCTTGCAATTGATCACGCGACACAGGAAACTTGAAATGTTGATCGAAATAAGGATTTGGCTCACCACGATGGATTGATGTTTGCCGTTTCCTTTGATCGACCTCGGGATAAAGCATGAGCCTAACATAGGGATCGCGAAAGCCACCATCTTCGATTGGGCAAAGATTATGGGCCTCGATTAAATGCACAGCCAAATCGAAAAGATGGTAGTCATATTTCAAGCGTAGATGCAGTCTACCCAAGGCAGGACTTGTTTGCGGTGCAGTCAAATATATAGGACCTTCCTGTCTCGTATAGAGATCAAGTTGTAGGGCACCAAGCGGTGATGCTGGGCCGCATCCTGCATCGGTACCTGGTGTTATGCGTGGTGGTATCAAGAGCGGTGATAGACACCTTCCTATTTTTGGACTTTGCAAACACACGCTGCTGCCACTGCTACCAACTATAGAGGCTAGGCTACTTTGCGATGGACTTGGCGTTCGAATATCACTAACATCTGTCGATCCTGGCGAGGAACATCGTGCGTCCAAACTGATGGCGCGTAGAGGACTGGGTGATCGTGGGGCCTAAAATGGTGAACAATATTCAAGTATTACTAGTCGGAACATTGTTTATTGCATTACATTAATCATTCCATGGTCCGGCGGAATGGATGTACGTCCATCGGGACCAAAAGTTCGTATTTGTGGCGAAGAGCCTCTATGACCCTAGAAATATACAATCATTCATTAGCTCATCTCTCTGAGTAATAATCACTAAGTCAGCCTACTGATTGTCTAGAAGGAGCACTATCTACACTACTTTGACTAGATACGGATGGTGTTCGTGTTAAGCGTGGTGGAAACGATTTACTTTGATGTTGCAGATGCGTATGCAAAGGACTAGGGCTCATCTCCAACGGTCCGCGCAGTAGCTCTGTGTTAACTGTGTGCGATGGAATCGATGTTAATGGCTGGATAGCATGAGGCTCGCGTGCTAGATTGCATTCCTGCGAAATAAAAATTGAATTTTGTATGAGCGTCATCTGAAGGCTACTACTTTCTTGAATAAAACTATCACCTCTACCTCTATTGATGAATTTGAATCAGTTGTTAGATCATAACTCCCACTTCCACTCCCAGTGCTAGTCCCCCCACTTGTTGTTGATGTAACCGAAGAGGGTGTCAGTGGGGGCGGTGTTGAAGGATCATCAGAAGTAGTACGTTCGGCCGCAGCCCGACGTACAGCCCCAACCCGCTCTTTTGCCATCCGTGACCATGACTCCAGACGTTTATGGGCAAGCCAACATGCTGCTGGACCAAGCCCGCTCATTTTTTGGGTTTAGTCTCTAATTATTTGTGGCTCCAGAAACCATTTTGTCTTTTAGTCAATTAAATCCTGTTTTATGAGGTGAACACATTTTTCACTTCTTCACTTCTTTAGAGTCAGAATTCAACTTTTAATTCACTGTTAAGAGTTCTGTATTCAATAACACAACATTTTCAAGGAGAAATAAGCCTCAGATAGTTGCTAAACTAAACCACTACAATAGTTTATAACAATCACTTTATTTGTATAAATTTTTCCTATTAAGACTGGTGTGAGTGAATAACAGGCATGCAAAAAAATGCACAATGCTCCCCAAAAAATAGTAGCGTAGTTCTTTTGAACAGATCAAAATTTCGTCAAAAAATATCCAATTTAAAATGCTTCACGATAATTTTTATTAGAAAAGCGCCCTGCATTGTAAATCCTTAGTCACTGATCGTATTCAAATGGAACATTTGTTCCCGTCAAAAATTGTTTAAGGTTCAGAAATGATAGAAACAATAATCAGAGCTCAAATTCAAGTATCACCGAAACACTCCTTATAGTTATTTTTTTTAAAAAGAAACCACGTTGAATCCTAAAAATATCTCAAACAATTTTTTCTTCTATCTATTGATCTGATGTTTAAAGATCAATGATCGCGAATAGGATTTAATCCTTTTCCTTTATTTGTTTGTGTTTCTTGAATTTCAATTTTTTTTTTTGGAAGTTTCCTGCATTGAAAGGGATGAGAGGGATATTTTAGGAGGTATTTTGGTGACTAGGATTGTTGTAAAAACAGTCGGTTTCTTTGTTGTTTGCTTGGATCAGTGCAAGTTGTAACAATGCTTCAATAATGGAACATTTAAGGGTTGATAGCTAGAGGGTGATCTCAATGTTTTTGAGATGTTTATTTGCGATGAGAATTTGCTTTTAAATGTTGTTTGCATTGATATTGATGTGTTCGAAGGTATGAAATGTAATAGCCATGTATTTAAGTGAATTTTGGAGCCAATGGAGTGAAAAAATTACGATTTCACCGTCCACTGTTTGGGAAAATAATATAATAATTTAGATTTTTTTAGAATATGTGAACCTAACATGCCAACTATGTCATTCCTGGGAACAGCAACAATGTAAATTATATAAATTTCCCACTTTTAAATACCAAAAATCTATTCCTTGCGTGATTGGCATCAAACGAACAAAACATTTATCATATTTTACTTGAAAACTGTTCTACAAATTCAGGCCCACCTTTATTCAAGGTATCACATCAAAACCTGTGCTCTTAATTTACCACGAAGGATATACCCCGCATTCAAACAATTTGTCATAATTAATGATACCGCCGGGCAAACATACATAAAACTATCCGACACTAACAATAAATAAAGGACAATTCGCAAAAGGAATTGTCATCCTGATGTTCTTTGCGTTTCCTTTTCCGAATCGCACAACAGTTGAATGTTGTATGTAGGATGACAATAGAAATATTTGCGTGCAGTTCAGAGCTGCCACATTGAGAATTCTTCAACAAATATAAAAGGACGAAGGCAAAATGTAAGATATATACCAGTTGGAAAAGCTTTTAATGGTAATGTTTAGTTACAAAAATATTTCAGGAATCCAAATAAGGGAATCGGGAATAATTATTGAAATAAATATTAGGGGAAATATTTTCATAGAAAAATATATATCGAAATATTTTTGACATAGCTTCGAATAAGAATCTGGTAACTCAGCTTTTCCGATTCGAAACGGATACCCAAGCACTTGAGAATTGAATGAAAATCAATAAAATGGTTAAACTATGTAGATTTTATTGTCGAGTGAATAGTAATGCGGTAGCTCCTTAGGCGCAAAACAGTTTGTCCTGCCGGATTAATTGTGGTGTGAGTGTTGGAATATATAAATAATAATTTTAACGACGTCACGCTGAAGAGCGTGTAATTAATTTTCGACTTTGTCATTGATTGTTTTGAGTCTTCTGTAATGATGAGAGCTTCAATACTATTTTTTTCTGGGAAATTTAGGGTCTTTGCCTTCAAATCTTTGAGACTACCAATAAATTTTTATCTACCTATGCGACGTGATCTTTTGGTATGCGATTATATCAACTGTTGAACGTGCCTTCAATTTTATACCATTCAGCTGCAAAAGGAACTATCTACGAATGATTTTAATTGATCAATTAGTCATCAAATATTCAGAAATAAAGTTGGACACTTTCAATATCGGTAATTCCAACGGGTACCTTTTCGACACCATCTTTAATTTCCAACTTTGAAATGAAAATGATTTCACTGCAAACATGGCCGCAGCAGTTTTCCTCAAAAATCGAATTATCTTTTTGATCTTTCCAAGTTATTTGATGATGTGGTTTTTACTTCATAGCTTTTCTTGTCCTCAAGTTCTTTTACAGAAGAAATTGTGACTCATAAAATATTGGTCCTAGGAGATTTTAACTTTTTTGATACGGATATGAAAAGTGTCTATGTGAATCCATATCGTTTAAGCTCATCTAGAAATTTATAAGGAACTAAAAGAGCGAAACTCTTTTCGTATTATAGCACTGAAAATTTCATTCAAATAATTTATTGCATCCTTAATCCATCCTTTAAAAGTTAACATCGATATTTAATGAACAACCTTCAACACAAGCTTTTATTCTGTCACTGCTATTATTGATTTATTTTATGGTCACAGTAATTTGCTGATAAATGGAAAACGAAAATAATGGAAACCATTTAGCACATGAACACTTGTAGTATGCCAACTTTTATTAGTCTACCGCCATTGCAGTTTTAAACGTAAACAGCAATAAAACATAGCTCACTAGTTCTGGTAGTCTAGTACACTACACTCTTCCAGAAGTCTTCGAAAGAACTGCGCTAGAAAATATTGATTCCATCAAATGTTTTCTTTACAAACTCAGGTTTGAACACATGTCAGTAAAATTCCAATAATAAGATAATTGATAAAATATCCTTAACATATATTATTTAACATTACATAAGACTCGATTCGATGAAAAACAACTCTGCCTTTCGGCACTTACTTACTCATACCAATTGCAGGATTCTTCCCCCCAATATGATCAAACAACTATCCTTTGAACTCAAAGAATCCTTTATATAGGTTGTTTTAGGACAAAAACATCATAATATTCATGAAAATTGTTCCAGCGATTCGTCTATCTCTTGGATATCATTTCTGAATTAATTATGCTAAGGGATATGTTCAGTCCACCCTGGAGTCTGTGAAGGATATTCT
The DNA here is from genome assembly GCA_963942545.1 of Oxycera nigricornis. Classification (NCBI taxonomy): domain Eukaryota; kingdom Metazoa; phylum Arthropoda; class Insecta; order Diptera; family Stratiomyidae; genus Oxycera; species Oxycera nigricornis. Next base: position 99,093,510 of record OZ012663.1, read on the forward strand.
CTGTATAGGATTTTACCTTTTACCAAATACCTATATGAATGAACTTTGGGGACACTGAAGGATGAAATATATCCATGTAATCTGTAAGATTTGTGGACCGTGAAGAACTGTATCGCTGTTATGTGTGCGTCCCGGCTCTCGTCACATTTTACATAAATTCATGTATAAAGAAAATAAATGATTTTGAAAAGTACATTGAACTTGAGATTTGTGGCTCACAAAAGTCTTTAAAAACACAACATTTCAGATATGTTCGATTTTGTCACAACGAATATGACGAAAACATCTCTGTCCAAAATTATCTTTAAATTTTATGAAGATGCCTTCTTTTCTGAAATTCATACAAATATAGAATTTCGGGAAAATTGCAATTAAAAAATTTCAGAAAAAGAGTGTTTTATCATAATCAATGCTTCAAAATTTTTACTGCAGTTTATGTAGTCCAAGAAGATTTTTCAGAACCAACTTTTAGAGAAATTATTTTTACAGCTTGAAGATTATTGACACAATTCTTGTAATACCACCAACGACATTCTTCTTAGCGAAACAACTAGGAAATAAGTTAATTTTTGAAAGAGAAAACATGAAAAATTAAATCTTACAGTTTCAAAAGATGATCGAATAATTATCCTAGCGAAAGAATTTACAAGAAAAGAGTAAATGAAAATGAAAATGAGCTAATGTTCTCCAGAAAATTCGTGATGTCCTAATAATATTCACTCTGCTGACTATACTATAAAAAACCAATCATCCATGTTTTACTTAATTCGAAAAATGATATTAAAAAGACACTCGTGCTACCCTTAGTTGAATGAACATAACGTACAGATGTTTGAACACCACAATCGAAACACAAAACACTAAAAATCAATGAGAACCTTGTTAAATGAATTGGAAAATTCATATATGTCCCACCCATTAACACTGTAAACGTCCTTATACCCAAAAAAATCAAATCAGCACTCGGCTTCTTACTATCAAACATCCCAATTTCGATTCATTTCGTACACTAGCCCAGTCTCATATTGTCCTTTCTTTCCTGGATCGCAGCCGGTCGGTCTATGACGGGCAATGAAAATGATCTTCAACAATCAAATAATTACACAATGAGACCCTTTAATAGAAATTTAACACCAAATTATCACCAAAGAATGGAAAACAAGCACTAACACTCATCCTGAAGAGGGACGGACGGTTTGCCAAGCCAACCAAGTCATTCGAAAGGACAAAGGATTCGTTTAGTTCGTTGCAGTGGTAGTTTCGTTTTTATTTATTTCAAGTCAAGTGTTGAAAATTGGCAATAAAATAGAAACTACTTGAGTCATTTATTGCCGTAACTAATTTTTGGTATCTTCTGGCATATACTATACTTTGCCACAGGACATGGTTGGGATTCTGTTCGATAAGGTAAAGAATGATGCTTGTTTAAAATGCGATTCATCATCGGGCAGATGTACCCTATACCAGTAGCAAATCATTAGGATCGCTCATATCTCCTGGGGGCTGTGCCATCAGATATATGTTTATACAATTAAACATTCATACCCTCGATGCTTTTTCCTGTCCGTTTAATTTCCCCTTCGTAGCAGTCATCCTTTAAAAAATTTCTCACCCTCATCATCCGATTTAGTCGGGATAATGTGTTTTATCCTGCAGCACTTTTATGAAATCACATTGAATGTGATAAAATAAGCCTTCTTCGCCCAAGTAGTAAACGCATCCCTTTGGCAAAAAGGGCGGAGCCTTCGTAATGGCGCAAACATCCAAATAAAACAAGGCTTATGCATTTTTTATTGCAGGATTAAAATTCAATTGAATTATAAGAGATGTGGCGATTTAATATTGTTTCGAAACGCTTTAGTGGAATGTGAAAACAGTATGTTTAACTACCCTGAGTATGAGTTAAGGGCGATAACAACAACAAAATATAACAGCCTGAAGGGTTATTGAAAGAATTTTTGGGGAAAATTATGATTATCATGGGAAATTTATGTTTCATGTTTGCTTACAGAATATCACATTAAAACCGATGTTGTATCCCTCAGAGGATGCTCATGATGGGAACGGATCGTTGGGAAATGCACAGTTTGCATTATATTTGTGGCTTCCATTTTTAGCTTTCTGTTACTTTGCTCTGGTAGAAATGACGATGAGGAGCATATTAAAGGTTGCATGACGAGTAACCTGAATTTTGACCTCTTGCTAATTTAAATCGACATAATGATGCAAATAATTGATTTTTCCTAAGTGAATTATATTTATTTATGGTGTTCCAAAGACAACATTACAGAGAATATATTTTTTCGTTGTGATTTTTAAATCATTTCTACCACAACATAGCGTTATTTCAAAGCCTAAATATTGCTGGTTTTAAAAGAAATAACGAAGATTTCATAAATAATAGGTCTCTTGTGATGAAAATGTATGTGAATTCTTTAATGATTCATGAGTGCATCAGTATTTATAGTCCAATCATAAATTATATGTCCGATATATACAGTGAACTTTTAAGCTCAATATCGTTGATGGCAACTTTATTAGCCACGAGTTTTAAAGATGCCATAAAAAATTCATATTCCCTACAATGCTTTCGGGCCGAACGTTGTCATGATTTCTGCTTTTATAGGCCTTTCATGCGTTGGTAAAATCCAGTAAATATTGAGACATTGGTATCCTTTCATGATAAGAACGTCTTCTCACGAATTGCCGACACGCATGGGTAAAGAATTTTTACAGTCATCGTTCATTTTTTCCCATGAAAATTCAAAGAAAAATCGTGCGTGTAACTCAGACGTACATTAAATTTCATTAATTGTAAATGTTAAATGTCTTGCTAACACTCAGAATGGCTAATAGTCTCAAAATCTCGTCCTTTTTTTATTTTATCAACAGTTCAACACAAGAAAAATTGCGTGACTTGCCCTATTTATGAATTCTCCACTTTCTTCATCCTAACACTGCCTGACTTTCCCAACAATTCCGTATTCCTGGCTAAGCCTTAATTTGTGATTTTTGCCTGCTAGACGTTTCGGCTCCAATGTTTCGTGAACATGCTTTTAATTTTTACAAGCCTCAAAAAGGAAAGTGCTTTTATTTTTCCGTAATCACAAGGCAACACGAAAACTACTCAATTTTCTGTAATTTTTCGTTGCAATGGATAGAAAAATCGTCTGACTGATTAATGGTCAAGTATATCTAAATGAGGGTTCTTTCCAAAAAAAAATTGCGCTGTTCTACGAAGGACTTATATGAAGGATTTATGCAACTTCATTACAAGTCGAATCAATCAAACTCGTCTGGAAATTTACCCCCATAAAAAGGCAGCGATAAGCATGTTAACTTTCCTCGATGCCTCTTAAGTAGAAGCCACATTTGACCAAACCATGCTGGAATTTATTCATAAAAATACCCAAATTCTGTCTAGCTTTGAACTATTGCGTGATTTTACCAAATTTTGTGTTAATTTTTTTGCACCAAAATACTATACTTTTTGTTATACTTTTCCCTACTATTTAGAGAGAGAAATGGGTCAAGGATCCAGCCTTTAGCCGAGGAGAAAATTTGAACTTACATTAAGATTCAGCAGTTATTATAGCAGATATTATAACAATTTGGCTCGAAATTTGTGCAGGGTTAAAGACTGTAATTTGTAATTCAAATTTATATGATTGAGTGGGAAATAGCTTTTTTGAAAGTGTAATTAAGTCGATTTGCAGAAAAAAATTATGCCAGACTGAAAATTTCTTTTTCAGGTGTAATTCATTTCAAGGAAATATGATACTACTTTTTTCTATTTGCTAAAAGTTTCGCAAATCAAAATTATTCTAGTAGCTTGACTATTTTCCCGACTTTGAAATGATACATATATATATATATATATATATATATATATATATATATATATATATATATATATATATATATATATATATCGAGCTACTCAATTGTACGCAACATATCCTTTCTTCTTTCGAAGCCATCTAACAGAATTGAGTGGAAAAGGATAACATATCAGCTTATGCTGTTCGATAGCATCACAAATACATGATGTTGTATCCTTGAAAGTGAAAGCCAAAGCCAAAATTCAATCTAAACATCACAAATACAAGTATCTCATGCTTTGCCGAAGCGACTTTGTTAGTTTTCAATCATACACTTGCCATGAAAAGTCTGTGTTCACTCTGTGCGGCATGTGAGGTGCTAAAAAATTTTTTTAAAGCTTTGATTATTTTTTCGTTGGCACACCAGGTATCGATATGCGAAAATACAATACTGCTACCTTAACACTTGTTTAGAAAATTGTACTTTTGTTACACAAGATACAAAAGTCACGCAGAAAAAAATTGCATTATACAAGTGAATGCCTCTTTACGCTTACAATCTATGTACATAAACCAAAGCCCTTGACAAAATTAGTCATAGTATTCTAATATTCTGATCAATATCCTTTCCCATTGTTTTCGGGAAAGTTCAAGATTTTTCGATGGAAATTTGTCTGATGTTCGTTGTCCTTTATTAACTTCCTAAAAAGAACTTGTAGTTTATCAATTTATATTTCATATAAACTTCAGATTTTTTTGCGAATCATTCGTGCATTTTTAGCATCGCAGTTTGCTAACTTGTTTCTTTTCAATTTGATCAATATTTTCGTTATCTATTGCACTCCCTTTTTTAAACAGAGTTTTTTTGGTGAATGATATATCTCTTAAATGTATATAGGACTGTTTAGTAAAATTATTACCGACATGAGGAAAACATCAACACCTTTCTATTTGGTTTGGGTTCGGCGCCCTTAAATTTTTTCTAATTTTTTTTACTGTTCATCGAAGCTAGTCAACTTCATCAGAGTAGTTTTAACAGTTTTATTAACATCTTTTTCATTTTTTTCACTATTGCTACTATTTCTACCAGACGGTTCGCCTCTTAGCGGTATATGAAGCATTTATTCTTTTATCGTCATTCTTTTGTATGTCTTTTGCAGCCATGCAATCTATGTGGCTAGCAAGATTTGTTTCACCACAGTTCCAAAAGTGAGATTTTTGATTGATAAAAACAAACGAAGAATTTTTACACAAAGTTTTCGTTTCGCAAAAACTTCTTGCTGATTTATGTAAAACTTCCTAATAATTAAAACAAATGATTTTTATAACGAACATAAAATAATTTTGATCTCTTTCCCCAAAATATAGAATTGAACGTACTCACTCAACCTGTCGCAACCGGTTGAGTGGGAACGTTCAGCTGTTGTACGTAAAGTGATGATCAGCAAGTGACAAGTACAAGTGCGTATTTTATTATTTTATTCTCGTATTGAGATTTCTGAAATGCTGTATAAAATCTCCCAAAAATGCATACAGCCGAGCAGTCAAGAAAATAATTTGTCACGAAAATTTTATATGTAGTAAGTATTTGAACTCAAATATTTTTAAGCGAGGCTATGTTGCAGCTCAACTTTAAAGAAAGATTTATTACAAAGTTTTACTGTGTAAAATGTGGTCCTTGCGAGGTTTCGTATAATTTTGACGGGAATCAATAATCGGAAAAATGTGATTATAATTAAAATCAATTACTACAGCTTAGTATTTAGTGGACTTTGGTTGTAGCATTTTAATAGACTTTTTTTTTCTTTACTTTACAGATTTCAAATCAAGTGTTATGTATTTTTCCAATGATGTACATCTAGGGATCACATAAAAAGTAAGTGCAAAAATTTTCAAATATGAAGAATCCGATAATTTCACATTTTTATACAAAAATATAAAACGATGATTATAAGTTTAAGAGGCAATATTTACATAGAGATAAGGGGATATCCTGAGTAAAATTGTCATCAAGGAATAAAATTCCCTAGATCGAAAATTGATTTTTTAATTTGAATATATATATATATATATATATATATATATATATATATATATATATATATATATGGTGCTGTAAATAATTATAAACTCAACTATATTTTTCTCATAAAAACATGAAATTATCGCAAATAACTGTTGATTATATTGGATAATATGCCTTGAGAATATGTAGTAGGGATGAAAGGTTAATTGATATTCCTTTCGAAAATAAAATAAAAAACTCGCTGTAAGATTTGTGAAAAGTATCTCAAGTACTCAGTGTCATGTTTGTTAAGTTTGTCATTTAAAACTTAGTCCATTTACCCTTATTTTTGATATAATCTAACAATCGACACGAAACGCAATGTATAAGACTATTAAATACGCTATCTGATATCTCGTTCCAGGATACTATTATTCTTTCCTTCAGTTCTGCTACATTCTCAATGGATGACTTCTCCTGGTCGTAGATTTTCCTCACTAAGATGCCCCTCAAATTTCCAGGTGAGAACTTAATGCTGGCCACGGTAATAATTGGATTTCATTATCCTGAAACCACTTTTTTGTGGAGGTAACCGTATGGATGGGTGCATTATCCTGCTAAAAAACAATGTTTTCGTCAGCCGCTGGCATCACAAAAGGCAGTATATGATCCTCTAGTAACTCCTGATATCCCACAGCACTAAGTCTACCATTGACGAAGGCTATTTCGCTCCTAGCATGTTTTTTGAAAGCTGCCCAAATCATCACACAACCACCTCCCTGTACTCTTCTTGGCATGATTCTTCTATCCTTTCGTAAATCGTGCCAGTAGTAGTTAAATTCATCTGACCCATCGAGATTTAACTTTTTCTCGTCGCTGACGATCACATGACCCCAAATGGTTCCTTTTTGGATGAAATTTCCGGCGAATTTCAGTCTAGCTTCGATGTTACGTTTCGTCAATTTGAGTTTTTGTAAACATTTGTGGTATTTAAAGTTTTTGGAGGATGCAGGTCATTTTCTAACTAAGCTCGGATCACATTGCAAGTTTAACCGGCTAACAATTTTCGATGATAAAGCTCCTGTGTTCGATAGTTCTCTTAAAGCTGCGCGTTTTACACTAGGCGAATATTTTGGAGGACGTACAGATGACTTCTTTTTCCCATAATTCTCGATTGCAAGCTTTAACAAATTTTTAACTATACTATGCGATCATTTAATTTCACTCGCGATTTCCCTCTGAGTGTTTCCACTTTTCCTTAAATCAATAATTTTATGTTTTTCAACATCACTTCGTTTTTTCCCACGGGGCATTCTAGGGATCGACAAAATTTCAAAACTCTCAAAAAATACGCTTGCACGTCTTTACAGTGTTAAAATGTTACATAAAAACTCAAATGCACGTTAGAAACACTCTTGGCAAACTTAGAACAGAAACTGAGTTTATAATTATTCACAGCCGAAAAAGGACACTTTTGAGATTTTTACCTTGTACTTAGCGAGGTTGAAAGGAAAGGGTAAATTCCCTGACCATTGAAATTTTTTTCTGGGAATCCCAAAATAACTTGTTCAGGCAAAAAATTCATTTCCTAGAAATGCTTTGGAAAAAATTCGAAAAATATGTTTGAGTCTATAATTATTATATATATATATATATATATATGTTTCACTATCTTCTATAATTTAGAAGTAGATTCCTATCCCTATTACGTTTTGAAAATGTTCGATATTTAGTTGTCCTTTGTAAAATCCTCAAATATTTTACCACTTCGTGAATGCAGACTTTTTATGGCAACTCTAACTTCTTTGAAAATATTGCATCAATTATTTAAATTAAGTTCTGGATTCAAGTCAAGGTCAATTGTCCCTTTTTTCTCCAAGCTTATTGATACTACATCATATCCGAATCGTTTTGTTCTTGTTTCAATTCAAGGACTCTCTGTATCTCAAATTCGTTGTGAAAGTGTTTGATGTGATTAGATTTATATGCTTCTATGATAGACGTCAATATCTTCTCGTACTTGCGTAAGCAAGACTCTCTTGAATGGGAAGAGGACTGAGAGTTCGATAAGGTAACTAACTGTGGCAGTAGATGGAGATTGGTATCATGTTGAGAAAGAATGTACGTCACATGAATTTTAGACGAAACATGTAGAAATCTATTGATTTGATTGGATGTATGTCGTAATCTAAATTATAGCCCTAGAAAACAATACGTGTAACTAATGATGTACCTTCTCAATTGTTTTTGATTATTATTTGTGTATTTTATTATTAATTCGAAGTTGTGAGCTGTGAATCGCTTAGCGTACGGATACATTAAAGTCTAAAAAAAATCTAAAAAATTATATTTAGATCGAAAATGTCGAAAATTTTAGTTTAAAATACAATGATGAGAGTACATGTGAAAATTCATTTGATTAATTAAGAAAATATCATTAAAACCATTCAGATACTAGTTATAGAACTGATTTCTTACAAAAATCAATGCCTTTTCTGTTCCTTATTTATTACTTTAAATCGCAATTACAATAAAGGTGGTTTAAATGCCCCAATCAATACGAGAGCTGCTTCGTAGTTTCGAAAAATGTTAATTAGCATCCTACGACTTCAGCTTTACCAGACACAATTCCATCATCATCATCATCTTCTACGAAGCTACAACAATACAAAATCTGCTGATAAGGTCAAGTTACCAAGTAACCCGAGCGGCACGTGTGTAGAACATTTTTCAAATTAAATATTGCTCCTTCTACGCACTTCCGTGTTTACTCTATCAATTTCATGTTTACTTCCAACATGCACGAGTAGACTTTGCTTATGTCTATTTCTATCTTAAAATAACGATTAACATTTTTTTTATATACACATATATATCGTCCCGCCAACAAAAACACATTCGAATTGAGATTTCGTGAACTTCAGGGAAATTGTCAGAATCCTTTTGAAATTCGGTATCTCTTTCTATTAAGATTTCCCAGGACTTTAATGGAAAGGAACACATCGCTTTGTTGAATTTCGACAGACTTCTGAGAATTGGTGAATTGAAAAGTTCACTTTTAGTTGAACTCGTCCTGATGATTGTAAAGGATACATAATATATTCAGCATAGGCTCTGAAATACAGACGAGCAATATCGAAAAGCTGCCATATTATTTGAAATTCAGATGAATATCATGTTGATGAATAATCTCCACCAATTCAAGTCGTAATAAGAAAATTTGCGGTTGCTATTTATGAAAACTTGAATGATAGTAAAGAAACCATACCAATCAAAAAAATTGGTTACAATTCAATTTAAATAATGAATTTTAATGTCTTTTCTGGTTAGAGACTCCAAAAAGTTGTGTTAATGGGTAATTTATATGAAAAAACTATCAAAAACTTTTTCCAACTTCGATTCGTTATGTTTTTTTTTAAACTATTGTATTTTCAATACCAACGTCCTCACTTTCATCGGAATAATTTCAAAATTTCAATGACATCAAAAATATGGTAACCAGATTAAGCGTCCAAGTAAATCTTCATCCATTTTTATCATACCCAGTCTAGTCAAATTTTGACTCTTCATCCTAACTACCTTCATTAACTTCACACTGTATCCTTTTGTAAAATAACATAAGCCAGATACTTTCATCCTAAGTTGACAATCGTTATCATCACTTCCGAGCATGTTACAGACAACACAATATCTCAACTGACTCGCTTCCTTCAAGTCACCTTGAAATAGGCAGGAAATTCACCAAAAGAATCGTATATCCTCCTACAATTTCCACACGGAAGTAATTTTCAGAGTTCACAAATTGAAGGCGAGAATCCTATTAGGGGTGCTTTTTGGTGTTTCTTGTACACGAGAATTGTGTGGATTGACGTCAAAGTTAAAGACGACAACGATTTCAGCAGTTCTCAAACAAACATCTGAATTATTCCATGATAAAAGGATATTTCCATTTCGTTTCCGCCTCATGAACCTAGTTTAACTTAACAAAATATATAATGGTTGTAACGACATCGTACGAAAAATAAAGTCATAGTAGATGAAACAAGGATTATACATTTTAAAGGTGGCTATTTTTTCCTGTTTTAATCCGCTTACACAGATGAGACAAATGCGACAAGAAAACAGGTGTGTTTGGTGTGTGCCATATGTGTTTCCATGCTCACCAGTTTAGATAGACATGTCCTAAATTTTGAATGAATTAGCGTCTGGTTAAATGCATTTAGAATTTTTGGATGGCTCAGGAACTACATTTGATTTGGAATATTGCTGTTGTCATATAATTTTATTTTGATTCTATCTGTGATAGGATCAATACGACTTTAGAAAATATAACTGATAAAAATATCTTTTGCTGAATCACAAGTATGAAAACATCTCAAATGTTTTATGAAGATACTTAAGAAAAATAAAGTAATAAAATATAATGTAGGGAGGATATGAAATTTCGAACGTAGTTGCGACTTCGTTTTGGATTGAGCAGTGCAATATATCTCATCCAGTGTATTTTTTGAATAAAGTTATTTACACTATGTGATCGCTGATATTAACTGTGAAAGCCTTTGAATTTATTCACCAGTTAATCTGACGAATAACCACTAAATTCTCCTTTAAATGATAATGCCTTTATATTTTCCACTAACAGTTTTTTAGATACACTAGATCTTAAATTGAATCTCAATTCTTTTAAAGTAAAAATAATAAATTATGCGGCTTCAACGGTCGAAAAACAACTATAAAATATACTTTCGAAACAACGTAATATATTGTTCAAGATTATTCTCCAAAGAATATGGTCAGCGATTGATTGAAAAACTTATAATGTTTTTCCAAAAAGTTTATAAAAAAATGAAAAAGTTTTTTTCCAGGTCACAAAAATAATGAATCTTGAAAATAAATTGGAATTTGATTTAAAAAAGTTACACAAAGTATTCAGTATTATAAACAAAGGTATGTCCTAAATCAAACTACCTTCTCTCACTTAAAAAATACAACGTAAAGAAGTCTAACCTTGGGAAGAAATAAATGTATGACGATTTCGCGTAAGTGAAAGTAGTATCCTCTCCGGGTGAGACAGTTTCTATTATGAATCCTTGTTCATTCTTCAAATAAATCAAATGGAATCAAATGCACACCTGTCTTATGTGAAAATATATCTTAAATAAAGGCGAAATGAAATAGCAGAAAAATCATTTCGTCCATATTTCTTCCAAAAAAATTCACTTTTTCGACTTTGAAAAGAAAAATCACAGAATTCGTCGACCTTCCCGAGATTTCTGCGTTAACGTCGTCGTGCGTTGCCGTCAATAAAATAAAATCCAATGGAATTAGATTAATTTTACTGACGTACACACTACGCAATGCCAACAAAAGCAACGTGCCAGTGGTGCGCGCCACCACTCCAACAAAAACGTTTCTCCTGAAATTTTGAATACCTATATCCTTACGGGTAACTTTTCTTTATTGTTATTGCGTGCAGTTCACTATCACCGAAAGATATTTGACAAAGAAGAATACTTGTTGAATACAACTCAACACAACTAGAGGTTGAAGTTTCAAAGAATACTACTAGGAGGAGAAGAAGTACTAACTGTTACTTGTGAATTTTCCACTGGGCTGTTAGGAAAATCAACATTTCAACTAGCGCCAGAATAGAATTTGGTTGATGGATAATTTGCATGGTTTCATAGCTTTTTGGGTGATGCAAATAACATTTATTTAAGCTTATTGGTATTTTTGAAAGAAGTTCCTGAGACTCTTTTACCAGTTTGGAATTTCTTCAAACTGAGCACACAAAAAAACTGTTCATACAACTACACATACACTTTCACTATCGATAACCACTACACTTAAAATGAAGACTTTTCAATGTTCCACTTGTAGCACCATGTTTCCTTAGATGAACTGCAACGAAAAGGAGACATCACTTTCACATCTATTATTTGAACAGTTACAATCGTATGAATTTCCACCATAAAATGTATCCACCCACATCTTTGCGCGCTTAGAATTACGACAGTATTAAGGTCAGGGTTAAACACTGTCTGGACCCGAGTCCTTGCACATTGTTTTGTTCCGTATGTGCGGGCGAGCACTCCACATTTCCATACTATCTCGGTAAAGTACTGAATACGATTCAATTATGCACATCACTATCCTTTCAAGGATTAAGGTAGAATCACTTCTTCCTTTGAACATAGGATCCATCCATTTTAATAACGCCTGTATAAGGCTCAACCGAGAAAAATGAAAGGCTATACTGCGAGAAATTTGCAGATGGAATGGCGTTTAGCTCCAAGACTCCAACTGATACGAGATCGGAAAGTAAACTCTGTAATACTGCGAATATCCTGCAACTACATTGAATTCGTTATGTGCAAAATGTGTGTAAAATGCCAACCATTTTGCAAATGTATTCGCTGTTTGTTTGTATAGAGAATCTTGGAGTTGCGGCTGTTTTACTTCTTCGAAAATGGGGGTTTCCCCACTGAACTACGTAGATGTTGTAAGAGTGGAGCTTTGCTCGCAAATTCGTACATCCTTTGTCACGATGTGTTAATATGCTTGGATGAAATCATGCAACATGTTTCTGTTTGAAAGGAGCACTCAAAGTAAGCCGGCGCGCATTTGTTCAGCATTCCCAGGCTTCATTTTGAAAATAAAGTACTTTCGTAAAAAGAGGATTGTCAAGAGCTTTGTTTTCCCAGTGCAACATAATGAATGAATAAATTCGAAGGACTGGTCCATAATTCATTTAGATTTAGTCTTTACTCAGATCTTCTTTGCACTATTTTCTTAGCCACAGAGCCTATACACCTACAATCCTGTACATACCAAATTTTATATTCTTTTGATCTTCTAAAGAGAAAACAGGATATTTGTCATAGTGAGGATAAGTGATAAAAGCTCGTTGCTAAGAGTATCAGGATCTAGCAAACTAAGAAGGAGCGAGCGAGGCAGGAAAGCAATTCGAATACTTTGCATTGAACTGTGCTAAAAATTCTGAAACCTCTTTCAAGGGGGTGTGTGAGACATTCCTTGCGGCTGATAGTGTAGTATCCTAGAATAATTTTTTTTTTTTCATTTCTTTTAGGACATGTTTACTATCTGAGAGTATTCTTGCAATCACACAAACAAAGTGTTCATGTTGTTTGCACGCACCGCTTAACACATAGAAAGCACATACAGAATACACTTTTCAAGGATAGCTAGCTATACGGGAAAGTATACAGAATATTCGCACTAGACATCGCTACAGCAACAAGTTATACATTTTCTGTTGTGTCTTCTGCCCTTGCCTCTCCTTAGCTACACATTTACGTTCTTGAAGAAATACTGGTGGTAAAGGCGTTGATTAGAGTTATGTAAGTTTCATGTGTCGTGTTTTTGGTATATTATCTTCTGCACGATTAGACTACATGATTCACCAATATGTTTTGGTTTGGTATGAGGCGTTGCCACTTATCACGTTAATTGCTAAGATAGCAACAATTGATTATTGAATCTAAGGTGTGTCTGGCAAAAGATACACATGAATGACACCAACTTTGTATTTGTGTAGAGTTTTTGTGATTATAAGTTCTTTTATTATTTGATCGGAAATATGAAATCAAGCTTTATAAGTGTACATATGTCTTCAGAATCTTTCTGAGACACTTGTTGAAAATATGCCCCATGCCTTGACAGAACGAAAAGGATTGATTTTAAACATATCTTTTGTGGCGACCAGTTGTGGTTTATAAACTGACATCTTAGGAGGTGGGTAGCTATCGCCAATTTTTTATAAAGAATTTTTTATCAGAAATGTAGAACCTTAATTTAACCCTTTTTTCAATCAGCATTAGCATTTTCGAAAAGAATCATCCTGAAAGTTTTGTAATCTTTTTCGACGAAATTTTTTTATTACAGTTTTGATTAATTTGTTTTCAATTGGTTTTCGACGATCCAATCGAACAGAAACGTTATCCGTTAAACTGATTTCTTCCCTTCAAGACGAAAAGTGAAAACTTTCCCATAGAAAATCAAAGAAAACGGTAATTGTGGTAATCCGAATATGAGTTTCAGTTAGAAAATGAATATGAACTGCTTTCCAGAAACACCTGCTAAAGGACGAATAGAGAAAAATCTGTTGGGGATAAAATGGCAATGGCAATAAGATACGATTAAATAAATTTTCTTGATTCTGATGAATCATATCCTTCAAAAATTTCAACCAATACGTGACATTTGTTTTAGAAATTTGAGACGAATTTTACACTCCTAACAAATTTTCACAGCTGGCTTCACGTACCAATAAGGCGTTCGTTTCTGAAAATAAATTAACCTTATGCCAAACATTTTCACGCCAAATTATAATCTAATTAAGACATCTGTAGACTTTTTTTTCTTCAAAATACCACACCAGCAGAATTTCCTTTCCTTGCCAGGATATCATATTTTTCGCATACTTCATGCCTCCTCAATAAGACCATGTTTTCTCTTTCTCATAGCCAAACATCACCTCCATCACAGCACCGTATAAGATTCACTTGAAAAATCTAATTTGCCACTAAATTATCCACGTCCCTTGTGAGAGAGTAGCATTAAAGCACCTCCGGAAGCATAAATGGAAGTCATTATACGGAAAAAACTAGAAACCATTAGCAGGACACTGTATAAGCTGTGTGTGTAGTATAGTAATCGGACAACTATATCCAATTATGAGTGCTATTTGCCACAAATAGAAATGAGGATGACTATTCAAATATCCTGTACGTATTGAATGAATGCCCCTTAATACGTCACAATGGACATCTAATAATGTGCTTGTGAAATATTTAGTATGATACCTATACTAAGCAAGGATCAGGATATGTAATTTCCGTTTGCACGGGACTGAGAAATGTTCAATAAGGAACTGGTATGCCCTTGATAAAATGACAATTTGATACGCCTATCGGATTAATTTCGTGATGTTGAGATCTTTTGTAGGGAGCTGTAAAGAATATATGTGTCTGAATGCTATAAAAATAAATACAAGATGTAGGATAATGTTGGATAATACACATGAGTGAATTCACTGGGGACGAGATTGAAAACTTGAACTGTTCGCTTTGGTTTAGATGCCATGAAATTCAAGAGTATAAATCGAATATCAAGTCGCAGCATTAGTGTTAAAATCATGACTCCTTTTCATAAAATGATCGGGGCAAATTTATCCTTCTAGTTAATAACCACGGACTTGGTTGATCCAATTAATTCGCACACTTCCACTTGATTTCAAACAAATTAGATACTAAAAATCCCATTATGAGCTGGAATCAGCTGAAAATATCCTTTATCACGACACGGCTGCTATGCAACTCTTAGATTAAATCCTACATGAATGAACATCAACTCTACGGTAATGATTTTTCCACTTGCATTGATAAAATTTTCATCAAGGCACCATCCCGTCTCGGTTCTTCGCTAGGCGACGTATTGTCTAGTGCTGGCAGACAGGTAATATACTGTAGCATATATCCTCGGTGTTTGCCTTCATTGACACCTGAATCGTCTACACACAGGTGTTGCAAAAGGATCTACCTGGTTGACAGTTATCGTGCTTCAACAACCAACCTAACCAACTTTAAATGATTTTTTAACAACATAAAGGACACTAGAACAACAACAAATTCGTGCGGCTATGGAGAACTCGCTCACGACAGGACCACAATTAGAAACTTATTCAACCACTTGACCTTTTCTAAAACACCATCGTCCTATTGCCTGGCGATGATGAAGCAAAACGTAGTTCAACAATGTATGAAGGAATCCACCGTAGTCTCATGAAGATGGGAATTTGCAAAGGTAACATCTCATGAATGAATGGAATGTTGGCATATGAATAGATGCTAGCTAGTACGTATGATGCATTTAGCAAGACAACCTGAATGTTGACTAGTCAGCATGATGTCGCTATTCTCACTCAGTCCTTTATACGGACGTTTGAAAATTACAGTCATTGCATGCTCCGCTGGATATCACTTGAGTTTCATGAATGAACTGCAACGATGACGTTGCTCATTCCTGAAAAATGTGCAACACTGAACGTTCAGGGTCAATTATAACTAGTCTCAAGAGAGTCCTTTTGTATGTGAGATAATTTATCTGCACTTTGCCTATTTTTTAGTCAATGGTCGGTTTAGATGCGATTTTTGCTTGTTCTACTCTTTCAGATTCTCTACAAAGTGATAGCATGTTTCGGTATCGTTTTTTTCGTATTCTCGTTTATAGGATCAAATATGACCTATGTGAACAATACAAAAGTGTATCTTGCCGGTTGTATTGTACCATTAAAAGGATAATTACGAAAAACCTCTCTGTGTCGGAAGATTTTCTTTAAAGGAACAAACAAATCTATGAATGAATGAAATAAATCGGCATGACACGTATATTTCGCATGCAAGGATTTTGTTAATTCATATATCGATTCACACGTTTGATGTAACGAAATGGTATGATGCGGTAGTATCGACGCATGAAACGAGATTAATAGCAAATATCACGAACAGTTGGATAAAATTAGATTTGACGATCGATAGGGATTCATCAACCCCGAATGAAGTGAGGTTATTTGCAACATATTGGAAAGTCTTCCGGGAAATTAAGACTATCAACAATCATACGAATATGAGTTGCTTGTTGATTTTCATCAAATTAGGTTTCCATCAGTTGTGGTTTACAGCATTGAATCATTGTTATATTAAATAATTGAAGATACACACGTTTGGAAATTCTCGGAGACTTTCCCGAAAATTCTTTTCCATAGAAATGTTCAAAAAAAATTTTTAGTTAAATTATTTATGCAAAAAAAAATCCTTGAATTGTCCCCCACCCCCCTTTGAAATTAATTTTATTCAGAATCATTTAGGAGAAATATATTTCTATGTGTTTTCACCATTTTTTAGAAATAGTATTCCTAATATTAGGAAGGAAAGGAAAAGAAAACCATGCTTTTCTGAGTTTTGTAGAAATAATTCACCTCAGACTTTCTGAGAAACTACACATTTGCCTAAGAAAATATGTGCAACATTAGTGAATAAAGTGATACTGAAGAAAAATGATTCTAAATAATAATTATTGAGGTTTCAGTAAAATATTTTTAGGCCATTTACCATTAGAATTTTGAATTTTGATATATCTCCTCTTCTCTACTTTTAGATTAATCTAATACATCTGGAATAAACATAAAAAACAATCAAAAGTTTTCTAAACGAACCAACATAATTGAGATGCTGTACAGAAAGTAAGACTCTTTCAAAACAAACTCAGTGGTCTTTTTTAATGTTACGAAATTTAAACAAACAATTATTTCCCAATTCAAAATTGCCTAGAGCAAATTTTTTTTCTTGCTGCGCTTAATACAATTGTGTCTTCCACAATTGTGTCTTCCAACCCATCCCAGTCATAACTCTCATTAACTTCATCTAAATTCAATCTTAGGCTAACATCAAACAAAATTACATCACCAATCGATCGATATTTATGTTTTTCGTTTACAATATTTTTTTTTCATTAAATTTAACTATGTTTCTGAACGATGTAAGTCGTGGCATGTTTACATTAATTACAGAAAATAAAAGATGTAAACTTGTTTGCAAATTCAATAGAACACAAACAAATCTTTGGTAGAACTTATTGAATACGTCATTAGATATAATTGCGTTTTATGTATATACATATGTAAGCACTTTGTATAGCTATAATGGGAGCGCGAACAACTGTGAAGATATTATATACACATTTCGCAAAGACTAATTTTCGCATGGGGTAAATTCTATTGATATTTAAAATGCGTAAGTGTGAAAAAGCTCGAAAGCTAGTCGCTCCTTTTTTGTTTTCGGACTTACCCTGATTGCCTATGTGTGTATGGTTCACGTTCCCCTCGTTGGGGATTATATTTTCGAAATTGGGGTTGAATTCGCGATGGAACGGGGAGTTTAAATACTTTTCCATTAAATTTCCAAAAAATACTCGAGGTACGCATCATTCGTCCTGAATAACACACATGTTATTTGCATAGAATCATCATGTGTAATCGGATGATTTGTAGTCATTGTAGATTTATATATGAGCCCCTTAAAGCACAAGTGGTGTGTGTAACTCCAATTTTCGTTTTGGTGTAAGTACTTTTAAGTGCTCGAAAAAAAAATTAATAAATAAAAAGTTTTAAAAACGTCAATTTAAGTTAAAGATGACCTTTTTATGGAGTTTTATTGGAAAATATAGTCCAAAAGTAGAATACTGATTTTTATATAGAATTTGTAGCAAAAACTTTAATATCTCAAAACGAGAAAAAATGGAGTTACACCACTTGTGTTTTAAGGGGCTCATATATGTATATATATATATATATATATATATATATATATATATATATATATATATATCGAATTCAAAATTCAGTTCGCATCATAAGAACGAAGAAATTTTTAAAAAGACATTTACAGAAAATTTGCTCTTTTCTCCCTCAAAACGTTCTTTCCAAGAGATTTTCCCATTGCAACAGGTCCTTGTACAATGAAGGTCTTGCGCATTGAATCGTCAAAGGAGAAATATATTTATGATTAAATTCACGCTGCGAATATTTACACTGGAACCCAAAGAAAAGTAAAGCTGCGAAAAAAAGCTTTGACGACAATATTTACTGATTCAAGGTGAAATCAAGGATACAGTATTTAAGGGCTTCTCGACAGCCACAGCGTCATTGAAAATTAAATAAAAGTCAAAAAACGTAGTGACATTCCGAAAGGGAGAAAAATCAAGATTTCTGAAGAATATTTAAGATACTATAAATATTTATTTTAGTCGTTAGCTAAATTTACATTTTTTGGTTTTATTTTTAATAAAATTAATACCAATGTCCTTACGAAACTAATCACTTAATTTTTAGCACAAATTTTATCTATGCAATGATTCAATGTATTATTACGATGACAACAACAATGTGAATCATGTCCACCATCTGATCCCGTCACTATAGTTTTTATATCACCAATATCCGTTGGACTATCTCGTCCGCCTTTCTTTTGTTTCACCCTCCGATTTTGGAACCAAATTTTCACCTGTTTTTCCGACAGTTTCAGACGATTCGCAATTTCAATGCGTCGCAACCGAGACAGGTACATATTTGCGGAAAATTCACGTTCCAATTCTAGCAATTGATTGCTAGTAAACGCTGTTCTGATCCTTTTGCTCGAATCTGAGTAGTCTTGGATAGAAGCCTGAGATTTCGTGGGAGATGGAGTTGATTCGCGCATCCGTTTGGCGGGTGATGCTGAGCTGGAGAATTCTTCAAAAGAAGTATAATCGGCATTGGATGATGTCGGTGATGCGCAGTAGTCCAAAAATGAAGTAGAATATTCTGGTGATCGTTTCTGCTTGAAATTGTTGTAAGGATCCAAACGGTGTTGTTGGTGATGATGCTGTTGCTGTATGCCCAATGAAAACAAATAGCTGCCAACGTAACAAGCAGGATACGGCAGTAAATTCGGCAGATAATTTCTGCTAGTCAAACTTTCCGCTTTAGTTGGAATATCACTCAACAACGAGTCCATTAAAAATGATCGCGACATTGCTACTATTTGCAAAAACTCGATTTAAACTACGAAACTCTGAGGATACTATCTACTCTACGATCTGATTGCCACTAATATCCTTGCCAGTATCAGCATCACTTATATATACATTCATCACAAACACCCCTCTACACTCAACTGTAACTAATTATCAAAGATGGCAACCGCCAGCCAACTGCAATCTTGGGATATTTTCCAACAATTCAATGCCTATCGCAAACCTTAATGAAGGATAATTGTAACTAAGTATGAAACTCCGCCTCTGCAAACATTATACCGGTTCCCTTCTATTTGTGCACTTGCAGGAGGGTTTTTATGAATAGAACCCCTCGGTAGCTAAGAGGACCTTCCACTGCATGTAACATTTGCCTGGGCTCTGTTCAAATTAGTTCCATTGCCTGGTCTGGTCACAAGTCATATTATATGATCCTGGTCAAATTTTTAGTTGCAACAAAGAAAGCTGATTCTGAAGATAGTCATCGAAAAGGACGCGCCCAACTATCTGGTAACTAATATTATCTGACTCGAATCGATTTATGATTGAAAACATGTTTGGTTAAGTATTATATGAGGTCCAGGACACCATCAAATAGTGGTTGTTAAAAAAACAATGATTGTAGGGATTTGTCTAGAATTGAAATGAGCTTTCTTCATGACAACTTTAAAATATTTTAGCTTAATAGAATGTGAACTTCATGTATTATATTTAGATATTTAACAGCATCCCTTGAGAAATTGTTTGAAATAATAATTTTTTGAGACCTTCAAACTCTTTTGACTACTTGAAAATGAGCTGCAAATTTAATTTATTATCAGCTGTTTCTAACAAACTAGTGGGAAAAACTCCGCAAATCAAGTCAATATTAATTGTAATAAGATCAACAGATTTTTATGTCAGCAATAATTGCATTATAGACTTTTAATTTGAGTGTTCAGACCGAAGAAAAATTGAATCCACTTATAAACCCAGTCAGAACTGATTAGATTTATGGGAATAATTTTCCTTGCCAATTTAATCCAATGGAAACTTTTGATAGAAACCATTTCCCCATAAAATACCTATCGATTACTTTCAATTAATTTTTCCATGGACATTTTCAAATAGTTTTCAGAATTTTTCGAAGAATTTCTGATGAAACTCATGATCGAATTATAAATTTCCTCGTGAAATAGTTTTGGCGACAATTTTATTGGTGATAATTCAAGCGTTAATATTTTTTAAGGTGTTTTCATTGGAGATTGTTTCGTATTCTAGAATTTTTTTGGCTAAAAATTTTCGGAAATTTCAGCATAAATATCTTCAACGAATGAAAAAAATATAATTTCAAATAATAAAAAAGTTGAATCGGACATAATGGAGTGTGGTCTGTTCTTTTCTACATAATTTAGGTTTGAATTTTTGAACAATTTTTTTACAACGATCACAGAAAATATCAGTAAATTATAAAATGCAAGTTTCGTTGATTTTACATCACAGCATTTTTTGAATGTATCTATTAGTAAATACGAAATGCAACAAATTTAACTACTACTTTTTCCAATGGTGGTCAACTCCAAGCACGTTCCAAAAATGCGAAAACCAGGAACACCTTTGAAACCCACTCGTCAGCAGAAATAGGTAATTTTCGTCCTCCTAATCAAATGTAACCTTCAATTTAATCGGATCAGTTTCCCTTTTACAGTCGTCATCACCATTATCCTTGTGCATTCATGTGCTTCCGAAGTGGTTTTGTAATACCATAATCCGGACCAAATCCATACGAATTACATCAAAATTACTATAATTATTAGTTTTGCGTCAAGCAAAATAGGTCTGGATTGAAGTTTGGACCATCATTTGATGTTGTCCTGAAGATTGAGCGTAGTTCATGGAGATGAGGTGTCTAGTTTATATATTTTTTTAAATTACTTCAGAATGAAAATATTCAGGATGCAACAATGAAATCATTTGATTTCATAGAGAAAATATCAGACATACATATTTCCAAATTAAAACCAAAAAATTGTTATAGTTTGATTCGATTAAAATGTTGACCAAAAAATTGTTGCAATCCTTGAGTATTTGGGACAATATCAATCAACTACGTGTCCACTAGAATGGACAATATTTTTATGGCGTCATTTGGTTCGGTAAATGTTTCAAATGAATGCGATTGGTACCTCCTTAAGAATGTATGCAGATTTTTTTATATTGAAGGTACAACATCGATCCATCGATTGGTCTATAGATAAAAGGGATTTCAATCATTCTTTTGTGGATGCAAACATGTTCGTATTTCATTGACGTTCAACTACCTTTCTGTGGCTACTTATTGAATTTATTTATAAAATCCTTCCTTTGCACTACTTGCGATCTACCTTTGCCGACTCAAGAAAATAGTTTCCAAAAGTACTTTACAGATCCCATTCAGCTAATTGTATCTAAAGATGAAAGATAGTCCGTATTGTGTTAGATTTTTCAAACACTACTGCTCCTTCTTCGGATGAATGAAGGCTAAACGCAAAAAGGACAAAATCATAGAAACAGAAAATTTCTTATGAATAGCTTCAATACGCGTGCAGTTTCATTCATAAATTGTATTTCAGGATCTTGAATGCTGGACATTTCTTCGTGTTATGTTAGAAGAAGAAAAATAGGCGAGATAACTGATTTTTGATTTTTCGGAATTGCATTTCACACATTACACATATTGCATATAATGTCCTTACGACGACAATGCGGTAAGGTGACATTTAAACAGTTTATAGATTGGCTTTGAGTCGTAATCGGTTTTGTTTGGGCGAGTATAATAACAACTATACTTTTTACTATGTTGCTGCTTATATGGTCGACAATGATATCCACTTATCAGATTTTTAAGTTTATGCGATTCAAAGGACTTTTTCTATTTTTGTTCACCTTTTTTTGTCCTTATAGGCATTTAGCACCATTATCAACAGTTTGAATGGTTTGTAATGGATAATGCTACCAGTCAGCGTGTGCTCTAACTAAATACACTATCGTGTGTTGTTATTATTGTTCATGTGAGGCAGGACAATATAGCATGGAGTCGATTCGACTCGACTCAAGATGAAATATGATGACAAATGAGAAACTCTGCATTGATTCTTTATTTCCCATTTCGATTATTGATTTCTTTTTGTTCCGCTTTTGAATGTGAACATTTGTTGGACTGTTAGTTAACATTATTAGCGATTGAAGTTATTGTTGAATGTAGATTTTGAAAAGGGACAATACAGATTTTATTGGTGAATAAACAGCGTTACATGGCAGAAATGGAATTTCAAGGACTTTCGGCAAATGCTGATAGAAATTTCGATTGGAAAAATTAATAATATTAGAGAATAGTCAAAATATATATAAGTGTTCCAAGTTTTTTGTATAGTATCTGGAGAATTTTATTTACCCAATATTTATTTGGTATGTTATCAAACTTTTGATACAAACGTGGTTTTTTCTGTATAGGTGCTAATCTTCATTCTGGATGGAAGCAGATTATTTCGTGAAGAAAAACCGTCAAGCATGCAGGCTTCTACTCTTTGTTGAGTAACGACAATGATTTCCCGGAAAATACACAACTCGACTTGGACGAAAAAATTGTAAGATAATTTTCTGTAAAGCTTTTGTTCTTGCATTTTCAATGTTCTATTTTCATCATTTTTATTGTCTCTACAAAAATGTTCAGTCTAAATTGCTTTGATTAATTTCATTTAATAAACTTATACCTATTTTTTAAAAAATTACAATAAATTCATCTAAAAGTTGCATAGCACCATATCATTGTAACACGGACACAATTGTAACACGAAATCAAACGTTTTTATAGTTCTTCATTATGTCTACAATACCACTAAGCCATCAATCATAGCACAATTTACAGTTCATTAATTCCACACCATTTTATCATCAGCGTAAATTTGAAACCCCCTTCGTTTTGAAATTTGAAGCCAGTTTTTGCACCCCTTGTATCTATTCATTATCTGTTTTATAACTCTTCATCAGAAGGAGCCAACCATGAATTTTCACCTAATAAAATATTCATTGCTATGCTTCTCCCGTGATGATCAAAATTCGTATTTACTTTGCAAACCCATGAGATCCTTTCAAAAGAAATTAATAACAGCCAGTTTGTCAGGAAGCTTGTGCATGAAAGTAAGTACATAAATAATATAAGGTATCTAATATCGGACCTATTTACTCTATTCAAGGGTGTAATATTGTTCAGGACCATATTCACTCGATCGTCTTCTGTGTATCATTTCAAAGCGCAACTAGCTACTACTGTGAACACTGTAAATTATTTCAAGTCAAGGGGATGATAATATTATACGAAGGGAGTCACCATAGCAATATGGTTTCAATCAAAAGGACCGGTGTTCTCCTTGTTCTTTGCATCAAACGAAATATACATAGTATCGAATCAAATTCATCATCGTGCGTATGTCGCTTTTCAATGGTTCGTCGTGGATTCTCTTTTTTTTTATTTAAATCCTACCCAAATATATCCTTTTGTGTCGAACATTCATATGAATGTGTAATGGCGCGAGCGATTTGTTTGTTTGTAATTTTTGTGTTAACTCATGCGCGCAGTATACGAAACATGAAATCTGTGTGGAAGTGCGCCTGATACCTTCGTCCTTACATTGTAAAGGGGTTTATTTGTTTGCTTATTTTGTTATTTTGGCTTTGTTTGATTGGAGGTTAATTACAACTGACAGGGCGGTTTCATTCAGTGAATATGATACATTTCGATCTTTTGTTAATATCAGAATGCATTCGAATGGTAATCAACATGTATTTGATGCTAAGAGTTATTTGTGGGTATTTCTAGGGATATCTTTTGTATGAATTTGATTGAGATTAGCTGTATGTCTGATGAATATGCATAAAATTTCATAGTTAGATACTCTACAAGCATAACAAACTATACTTTCAACAACTCAGATTTGAAACAATAATTTTACACCTGGAAGTACAAGTTCTAATCGCAAAATTAAGAATATATTTCAAAATACATGAACAATGCATTGAAAAAAGTTCAATATGTTCTCTTTTTTTAAAAAAAATTAAGGAAAACAAAACCGCGAAACATTGAAAGTGGCTTCACAAATGAGTTTCAAATAGATTTACAAAACTGTTTCAATGAAATCAAGACAACTATAAAGACTAAGAGTTTGATGAGAAAGAATTACCTAAAATTGTTGAAAAAATTTGATAATATAAAAGGACAATATTAATTGAAAACTCACAAAAAGATGATTTTCAAACCAACGAAAATTCGCATTCAAAATCTTCATCGGCCATTTCACATTACATATTCAATTACTTCATTTTCATGAGTATTTTCTGAAATTTTATTTATTCTTAGATGATTAGACTATTTCCTGGTTGTGCGAGCATAAATGTTCTCAAAGGATTGTTTTAGAAACTTCAAACGTAAATCTGCTACTTGAAATCTACGTTGTAAGTTCAAAATGTTAACTTTTTGAAATGAAAGACCAAACAAATATTTAAAATTCAACGCTACTTTATTCAGCAATTTAGAGGCAATAACTGAAACTGCAAAACCCCTTTGAAATTTAATCTTCAGACCAGAAATTTAAAGATCGAATGATTATGGCTACTGGTTTTATAGGATATGAGCATATCTTCTTTCGGCTCATCAATACATCCTTAAAGCTCAAAAACCAAGATACCAACCAGTCAAAGCTGCTCGTCGTAGTCACGGTGTGGAATCAAAGCCTTTTAAAATATCCTTATTTTGTTAGTTCCCTGGTTTTCGTCCTGAGTATTAACCAGATGCTCTCAAACTTGATAATATCCTTCCTAGCTTTCGTCATCACAGACAACAACCGATTCAAATTCATCCCTTATTATTCCTAACAAGCAAACATACCAGACTTACCTTCAACTTCACCTTTCGCATGCACTTGGTCTCCTCCCAACGATCCAACTCTTCCCATTCTTTTCCCTTTTTCCTTAACAGATAATAGCGATATACAACAATCGTAACAGCCAACAGTAAGGCAAGCCCCGTCCCAGTAGCTGCACCCAGAACCGCTGAACTGACCATGACCATTCTATTATTAGTGTCCTTTCACCCTTCGGTAATAATAAGTAAGTACACAACACTTGATGGGTCTTGCAAGTTTCCAAATTGACACCTCACCCGCCAAGTTTATGACGATTCCAATTGAACGTTGATATCCTTTTAGCTGATTCTATGGAAAGAAGAAAAACAGGGTAAAATTAGGAATTTTTTAGAACGCATAATTTCCATTGTTTTCAAGTTGTTTTACAGCACGGAATACATTCACACTTTGTGAATGTTAAAATGCAATAAATTAAGCCATGCCACAATCTTTTACCAGAGCAACTACAGTATAAATTTGGAGATTTATATTTAGTAGTATCTAGAGGTTGGCAGATAGAAAGTAGGTGGTAACATTTTGGAAGTACCTGGACGTTGAGAGAAAGACATTTTATTGATGTAATAATCATTAAGGTGCAAAGCGCTTTAGCTTGTCCTTCTTTCTACCCCAAGAACGCTCGAAATTTTCCTATAGTCTTATAAAAAAAGATTAAAGCTAAGCATGCTGCAAAGTGTTTGTTTGAGTATTTGTACAGAACATGTACATATATCGAAACATATTGTTGTTGCTTCACAAATTAATTGTCTCAAAGCTGTCTTATGTTCGGGGATTGTTTCACAATATTATTTGAACGAACGGGAATAGTTACCATGAATACTAGATTATCCCTGTACTGATATCTTTTTTAATGAGATCTTTCACTTGAAGTCTACCAAGAAATATTATCTGTTTTTTACGATGAGTTTTCACGAGTCAATTTCCTTTCTATTGCGCAGGCTAGCTAAAATTCTATGGAAACATTTTATACCCTGAATAGCCCTCAATTCTTTTATTCGAAGAAAAAAAAGGCATTTCCATGATGGAGTGGAAAAACGTGAACATATGATACTGTTCATGTGACGCAAATCAATGCTAGGTACCTCTATTATTATAAATATGTACCTATGTGATATCAATACCTACATATTTCTTTCGTGGACAATTCTGAATATTCTTAATCGATATTCATGATTTTTTTCTCCGTACTGTTTACAGTAGATACACGTACTCTGCAACAGATTATGCCTGAAACCGTGTAGATATCTATCAATCTGATAACACAGCACTATTTTATTGGTTTCGTAAACTTTCCTACGCACCAACATTGCCGAAGGCATATTCTTCGTGGGAATAACAATTACAATTAGAGCGTAAGGATTGTACGAACCTTATATTCTAAGAAGTTGTCGCTAGGTAAATAACCCGGCAGCAATTTTCAAGATGTTGTTCGATTAGCATTGTTTGCATATTAAACTGAATTTCTTTGGAATAATAGACATCCATATCCTTACAGCAGAAACATTTAGTAATTAAAGGTATTTTAGCGAGAGTAAATTTCACATTTGCATCATGATAAATCTTCTTTGTAACAGAAGAAAAATAGTATATCTAAGAAAATAACTAAAGATTTCACTGCTGGCTCAATCCTTTCGAGCAAATAATCTGAATAAGTAATAAATTTGGAGGAACCTTACCCAAAAGTTTTCATTGATGCAACATTTATTAGTAGTTTATTTCAGAATTTTCAGCAACAAAACTTTTAATTTAAAGTCCTTGATTTTGAGTTGGGCGTAATAGGAATTTTTTAAAGACTTTGAAGCATAACTTTTGAAAAAACTGAAGGACATTAATTCATGCTGTCGACATCTCCTAAATCATTTAAAAATTGTAGCACCGACAATGGCAACTTTGATTAAATCATCTCTTGGAATAGATGTGTGATATGAATGCATAATTTTCTTGATTTAATTTCATTACAAAGGCAGAAAGGATATTTTGTATGCAGGATTGCTGTGTAGAAATTGGATTAATTTATGTATGATATGTGTAAGATTGAAATCAATATTTAAATTTCGATTAATATAATAAATTATGAAGAAAACTTATATATATTAAAATGCACCCTTCATGTACCGTTTCTTTTATCAATTATAAAAGACACGAAATTTATCAAACCATGTGGTAAAACCATTAATCGTTTGAGAATAAGAATGTAGGTATTTTCATTCGATAAGTCATGGAAACATCTTTAATTCGGATAACTGTAATTGAATTGTAGGTAAGTTGAGTGCTATTACTTTTTGATGATGCAAATTAGTTTTTTTCGTATTTTTCCACCTTAGATACACACACAATTGGATGTAATTTCATCTGCTAATGACGTACTCTAATCTTTGTGGTAGTCATGTTATTTTTAGAAGAGAACATCTTGAATCAACTCAATCTGTTGAATTAGAAAGTAGCTCTGATTACTATTAATGACGTTAACTTTAAGCTTAACTCCATCCATAGGAATAGTTTGGACTGGGTCTTTTCTTAGTTATGACCTTCGAAATGCTTAGGATCTGTTACAAACTAATTAAACTCCAAACCTTGAAATTAGAAAGATTTTTTGGCTCTGAAATTGTTTTTCGATCACGAATTGTATTTTCTTGAATTTTGAATACTTAATCTAAATCCCAAATAAATTAGAATTAATTGGATGAATAATTTATTATGATTTGCAAAGTGTAATCGAGCTTGATCCTGTGTGTAGGAGCTAGATCCTCTTAGACTGCTTCTATCATGAATTTTCGATTCCAGCTCTTTATAGCGTTGATTTAATATAGACACTCTGTATGGTTTATAGAGATATTTTACTATCCTGATGCTAACCAATGATTGGGTACATATATATTCACATACTCTGAACCATCGGTTGTGCAATTTAATTTTATTGTATCCTACGGGTCCACTAGAACTTCTCGAATATATATTCTTTTCTCCAAAAAAAATTATCTGTAACTCAACAGTTATGTGGTGAACATCTGACAAAACTTTTATCCTTGGACTAATATCTCATCACCGTATGTTTCAACATATATTTTTTTACATTCATCCTTCTGATTTAACCCCGTCAGCATCTTTATGAGTTGCAATAAAAAGGACGAGCTTGCGTTGAACAATTTCGCCTTGAATATCCATAACATTTTATTTTCAGAATTTTGTGGTAATATTCGTGGAATCGGGAAATAAATCAAAAAACTTAAGTAGATTTATTTTGCGCAAAAAGTTCATGGTACAGTGGCTAGAGAAAATTCATATTGAAAAATACAACTGGGCGTTATTCGAGGAATATTTAACACATCCTGAGCAAGCGAACGGCGACTATCGATTATAGAAGCCTAGTTAAAAGTTAATGAAATGGTACAGGCAAAACATTTCAAAGGACTGTGTGTCTTTGATGGGCTGTTACCCGATTCAGGATAATGAATAATGATTGAATTTTATTTTTAGGGCTTCGTATGTTATTTGATTTAGATCGATTTAATTAAACGAAATACAGATGCGATTGGTTGATGAGTTGGAGTTGTCATGATAAAGTTCATCAATATAATCTCCCACGACCTAAATTTTCAATTAAGCTTGACTTTAATCCTTTCAAACTGGTTGAAAAACAGAATCGCCTCTTCGATGTAACTACACTTCTAGTACTCTAATTTATTTTGACATGTAAGGTAGTGAGATAGCTTCTAGAGCATGCCTTTTTTCTGTACCTTTTTAGTATCTTTGTTATTTTGCCAGAATTTTCCGATTGTCCACAATTCACAGTCTGATATTGTCAAAACATGTTGAAAAGAATGTTGCTCTCGTGATGAAATATCAAATCATTTTTCTTGTAGACTTCATAAAAAGGTCAAGCAAATATCATTCATCTTCAAAAAATTATTCCCCTCACAAAGCACGATACACAATCGTCTTAGTTTTCCAATGTATTATATTTCCAAAGGACATTTTCGCAAATAAGCATATCAACAAAAAAACTCATCTAGGACTACATTATTTTACATAATAGCTTCAGGGCACTATATAGGTATTTTTATCTAGTGATAAATTCGGAGGATTTCTTGAACGTTTTTATTAAAAGTTCAACTTTCCAGTACTACCCGAGGTGTCAGAAAAAAAAAGATTTTCTAGGAAATTTTCTTTTTGCATAATTCAAACGCAAAATATGTTTGCATTCCGCATTTTCCTCTTTTCTGCGTGACATCGCTGGCCATGAGACAAAAATACAAAATAAATTCTAAAATCAAGGTTTTCCCCTGGAGTCCTTTTCAATTGACATGGACGACTCATGTGACAATGTGAGTGCGAGAGAGATTTCATGAGGACTTGACAAGTGTCTATCAGTGATCTTTTTCAGGATTATCTACTGTTTGATTGATTGAAACTAATCTGTTTAAATTGGAAGGATGTTCTGGAACCGTGTGTTTTAAAAGAGGGATGGCTCAAAAGCAATCCCAACAATTTATCCCGTCCGTCACAGTGTGAATTGATTTGTGTTAACCTCGATGAAATGGGAAGGTTTGTTTGAAATTCGTGTGAAATGATTTTGCAATAAGCGGCTAATTAAGAACTGGAAAACAATTAGCGAGACGACTATTGTTTTATTGTGTTAAGAATATTAATTATTGATGGATGGTGTTGTGAACAACAGCCATTTGTATAGTACTTTCTTCTTTTTGAAGCAACAGCAATTTATTAATAATCATCATCAGCGAAAAACAAACAAAACAATCTGAACAAACAGAATCGATTCAAGGTTCAACGATATCAAACAATAGTTTCAAGAAAGGACTTTAACAATACGGCTGTAGGAATAGTTAGGTTGTTGCCTTCTCCACAGGAAAATGTAACTAATTGTGAGTTATCCTTTCATTCCGAAAGCAGTGTGAGCGAATATCATTTTGCCAGAATGAATCCAGCGAATGTTTCGTAAACTTTTTTCTAAATCATCAATATTTATTAATGATGAGTTTTCCCCACCATAATCCTTCTCGCTAAAATCAATTCCATATCGCGAGTAGTTTTCAAGTTCGTTTTCGGTTGATTTTTACACTTTTGGAAAATCCTGATGGCTAAAATAATTAAATAAAAGAAAGGTTGCATGAAGCCAATTCAATTGGGTCATCGAAATTATTGGATATATAGACTGTTCACCTTCATACGTACCTTGACGGTTCAAGGACGCTTCCGCTTGAAAATCAAAATAATTGAATATGATTTTGATTGATTTGCGCTGCGCTGTGTGTGGAAAGATTGTGATGGCATTTTTAAAGTTCAGGTTTGATTTTAATGACAGATTAATTATCTCTGATCCTTGTGCATTTTAAAGATATGATACCTATCCCTATGAAAATTTTTACTTCATGTAAACTTTCAAACCAGTGTGACACAAAATCCAGGACTTTCTGTGGATCATTCTGAAGTAACTGGTCTAAATATAAAATATAAAAAAAATCCTTTCATGAACTGAAATATAAAAAAAATCCTTTCATGAACTTTTTTGACATGGACCAATATCATCATTTTTTATAGAAATCTTTACAGCAAATCGATTGACTTCCACCTGAAAACAATCTGGAGGATTGTCCCGATTGGAATTGAAATTAAATTGGCAAAGAGGATTTACTTTGTAGAAGGTTTTCTATTTCAGATTATTAAGTGTAATCTTGTTCACTGGTTATTGTGGAGTATTTGCAAGAGTTTACGTTTGAAACATTTATGAAATAAAGAAATAAATAATCATTAGTTTGAATTGTCACTTGCACTCCACAAAACCATCCACAATGTGAAAATATTGTACAATCACTCGAAGATATACAGAAAATCAAGACATCGATTATGTTTGTTTATTCTGATGTGTCTGCTTTAATTTCCAGTATCCTTAGCAGATGTTTTATTACAAAAGCTTTCTAAATTTTCTTTTTTTGTTGGCTTTTCAGTTACAATCTTACAGAAACGATACAAACAATACGATGTACACAAACTGTTACTATTTATAATCCTTATATACTGAAGAATCCGCTTATAAATATTGATCCTTATGTCTGGATAGCATGAAAAATGGCTTATATTGAGAGCTTTTCAATAGACAAATTTATTTATCTTAACATCGACCAGACAGCCTTTAACCTTTTAAGTCCTAGAAAGAATGAGCAGCACGGAGACAGGACAAGTTAACTTTGAAAGAATTATTCGAACATAAAATGAGTTCGTGACCGGTGTTTTTTTTTCTCAGTTTCGATTCGATACAAATATTGAGTTGACCTGTAATTTCATTAGTTAAGCAAATAAATGCCATGGGGAAATCGATATAATATCTTCCGAAAATGGGAGACAACATGTCAATGACGAATAAAATACAATCTTTTAACATATCATTTTTTGTTGGAAACATATTTTCTATAGGGATAAAGTATCATACAATCAAATGATAGTGTAGTGCTGAATAAATTACGTAAGTATGCTTTGGTTCAACTTACCAACAAATGAAAATTATCGTCAAATAGCTCAGCCTCATCCAGAAGAATATGCTAAAAGGAAGTGGTGCTTGAGTTTTGGTGCCTATATCTATTTTAATTTATTATTTTGGTTAACTCTATTCCAAACCATCAATTTATCACTCCTGGGGGAAATGATTATAATTATTATCTCGATGAGCATACATTTCTAAGCAAATTTTTGAAACAAAGAATATTTTACCACACACCTTTGAATGGCTTTAAGATTGAAAAAATATCTTTGAATTCGGAAACAATCTTGTTGCTTCGACATATGACATTAGGCAAGTATTCCTATAGTGGAAAATAAAATTAGATACAGAATTTAGTTCCGAAGAAAAACATTTAATATAAAAATTTCATTGAATTGATTCCATTAGGATCTTCACTGAAATGCTAGTTGCTTTCCCTTATAAGCAATGAAAAATCATTTAATTTGTTAAAAGCATTTTGACACAGCAACTAACGACTGTATCGGAAAAAATCACCTTTAGTTTTTCCTGCATAGCTCCTGTTTGAGATAAATTTAAGTCTTCATCGGGCATGCAAAATTAGCTATAAAATGCAACAAAAAAGATCGTCTAATCCATTTGTATCAGGCCCGTGCTGGGCCACCGGGACGTATCCCGGTGCGCCCTCCAGCCTGGAACTTTTGGCGCCCTCCTGTTCTTACAATACAAATTTTGTATTGTAAGATCACTTTTGAAAAGACATCATCAAACCAAGAAATAGGGCGTAGTTTAATTGTGTGCAATTACCTGGAAAATCTCCTTCGTATATATTCGGTACTAGCAAAGGAGACCAATTCGTCGATTGCAACAGTGAAACGAACGATTATAAAGTGCAGAAAAAGTCCAACCTGTTGCTAGAAAGGCTGCATCAGGTAGAAAAAAGGTCCATCCGATACAAATTTAAGCCGAAAGGTAAAGAGGAAATTTTTGCAGAGTCCTAACACATCCATTTGAGACATGGCTCAAAAAATGCAAACATAGAATGCAGTGATTCAAAGGATAATAAAGCATTATAATCTTAGATCATGTAAAGTCTAAAAAGTACCCGATCGATCCGACGATAAGGAGAAAGAAGCGAAATATCGGGCTCGAAAGCTTTACAAGGATTACCTGACCAAATTCGATTGTGTTGTGTTGGACGATGAAACATATGTGAAGGCCGATTTCGATTTCGTCAAGACTTCTATACAGCAGGATTAAAGGGTGGTGTTGGCTCAAAACATAAACCAAAAAAGCACCAGATTTCCCAAGCGGTATATGTTCTGGCAGGCAATATGTCGATGTGATCTCAGATCAGAGGAATTTATAGTAGTGAAGGGTACCATCAACTCAGCAGGATATATTGAAGAGTGTTTAGTGAAGCAACTAAAACCATTTATCGAGAAACACGACGCATCTATAGTATTTTGGCCAAATTTAGCGACAAGTCATTATGCTCGATCAACAATGAAGTGGTATAAGGACAACAACATCTTTGAAGTATCGAAAGCCTCCAAACTGTCCAGAACTTAGACCAATCGAAAGATTTTGGGCTGAAATGAAGAAAACATTAAAGAAAACAAACAAAATTGCTAAAACCGAACAGGATTTTGAAAATAAGTGGAGAAACGCATAGAAGGTGGTCGATGACACCTTTGTACGGAACCTAATGCATGGAGTTAACGGAAAGGTCCGATTTTTTTTCCTTGAAATGAAAATTCATTGAATTTTTATGTAAATGTTAGTTAATATAATATAATAATAAAAGAAAAGAAAAATAGTTCGATGAAGTAATTAATACCACTTTTAGAGACATAATTACAAAGGTCAATTTTTTTCGATACACTCCTTAATTTGTATGGAATGATATGTCTTAACTGAAGTCTATTAAATATAATAGAAAGAAATCATCGAGTCAATTAATTAAAAATTTCTTGTATTCCTCAAAAAAATCACTACATTCAAGGGGTAAGGTTTATTTATAACAAATTTCATTTTACTTTCATCGTATTCTAAGATTCATAGAGTAGTTGAAATTTGAGTTGAACTGAAAAAAATCTTTTCGCAGAATAATTTTTATCACAGGCAAAGTTTTCATCCAAAATTATTATATTGTAACAGTTCAATAAACTGAACTCAATTTAAAATCATTTCAAAATTGTTTTACCATAAACACAATGATGTCACAGCATATGTTAACAGAGTCAATTTTTCATAAACTTTTTCGTTTCAATCGAACATGAGCCTTTTGGACAATTCCAACTCTATGAATTATGTATCATTCAATTTGAATGAATGAATGAATTTCAATTCATTTGCTCGACTTCGAAATTGGAAACTTATTTTCATTGTAATTTATATTTGCAACTGTGTGTTCGTAAACAACCCGCCCGGGTATATTACTCAAGATGAACAACAACTTACATTGCTGCAATTTATTCAAGCATCCTCAACACAACCCCCTATTGCGTTCTGGCTTATATAAGATTTCATCGTGACGCCTCTCATCCTACATACTTTTCAAATATTTCAGAAAATCCTTCGGTAGGACTCCATTAACTTTTGTGTATCATAGAAGCTCTGTAGTTGGTTGTTGAAGATCAATTCGAATATTTCCATAAATTTTACATTGCCTTTGAATAAAGACAAATTGAAATGTTTTTCCTTGGAAAATAATGATAAAATTAATATCCTGATAATATAGTAGGCAGAAATTCGCCATTCGCTTAGAGTTGAAGACAACTTAAAAAAAGTGTGATGAGATCAAAAGTGTGCGATTCTAAGTAGTGACTCTTTGAGTTAATTTGTATAATAAAAATCTTCTTCAAAGATCTATTTCGGTGCTGCAGAAAGAAACTTTCTTTCGTTTCAAAAGATAAGTCTAATGGGAAAACTTTGAATGTTGAGGAATGAAAGTTTATTTATGTTTAATGCAGTAACAGGTTGATTGACTGAATCATGAATTTATATATAGAGACAACTCGTATTTCAACAGAAATAACAAGAAGTTTCTTATAGTAGAATAGATGTGAAAGTTAAATTTGATTTGACGCTTTTGCAGGTTTCCTAATTAATACTTTAGTACTACTTCAATTACTTTTGAAGATTTTACGGATAGTTTAGAGGATCACACAATAAAAAAAATTCTTCTTCTTAGTTACATACACAATTCAACTTCTTATTTCGAAGGCAAAGAAAATGGTATCTATATTTTCTGCATCCCCTCGCCTGTCTTCGCGATCGATAGCTGAAATTGCTAAAAAAAATTCCGGAATATTTTACTGAGGTTTAGGTTAGTTTAAGACGGTACTAAGGTACTTCCGATTCATTTAGATCGAGTTGGTCCATTGTCTCATGTAAACGTGGTAACCTTTTAATTCATTCCGTGATCCATCACGATTTCTTATAGAAATCCAGGAAATCGTCCACTCTAATAGTACCCAGCTAACTCAGCTTCGCGAAAAAAAATGCCCTTCAGTGGTTGGAAGGGTGCTCTAATGACTGTCTCCTCCTTGTCACCACAGCTTGGCCATAGGTTTCCAGCTGAAAACCCGATTCTCCTTGCGTGTTCATCGAAATCCACAAGTCCCGTCTAAAGGATTTTGCTCGAAAGCAAAATAAACACATAACAGTCTGTACTCTACAAGTGCTGGAGAAGTGGAAGACATGTTCAATGATCATGGTATCGTTATATTTCATATGAATAGGAGTGTCCACTTTTGTCTAGCATTAAATACCATCGAAATATAGCCATATCTGCCTCATCAAAAGCATATACTACTTTATAAAACATAAAAACACCGTTCAATATTGCAAAACGTTTTCCTGATCTCTCTTTTTCGTTTTAGTCGACGAACACACCTCACTTTTGGTCAACTATAATCGGTAACAACAGCAGAACGATGACGTTGATGATATTGCCGAGCAGTCCAAAGGATCGCCCGTTCACTTTATAGCATGAACCCCAGCAACTTCACTTTAGATAATACAACACCATTTCGGATCCAACAATTTCGCACCAGTGTTTATAATTTGAGTAGCAGCGGAAGCCTCAAACCCAGCGAGAGCAGTTTACCAAACAACAGACCTTCGCCATCAAAAGGAGCAACTAGCGAAGGATCAAAACGTGTTCATCGAGCGGACATCTAACACACAGACCGTAGTTTATTAAAGTTGATCACAGCCTCTGACACTGGATAACGTTTATAAATTTCGAATTAAGCTAAGCATTTACATGTAATTTGTTGTATCACTTTTTATCCGATTGTTAAGTTTAAGTTTCTGCTACCACAATAACAATATCCTTTTTAGTATTTTAGTTTGTGATCGTTATTTTTTAATCGGGCAGAGATTTTGTTTTAAATAATTTTAACTGTCACTTCCAGCCTGATGGATATATAAGTATATTAATGGCTTTATATGTAATAACAAAATGCTCTGTAGATAACATGTAATTTATCTAGTTAATTTTAAAGTCGATCTCCGAGTAATTTATAAGTGATTTTTGAATATATAATCCTTTGATCGCTTATCGATGAATCAATCGATCAGTTTGATCGGATGATACTCAAAATTTCGACATGTTGTGATTATTGTTCAATGAATATACTTTGCAAGTAAGTAGGATTAATCCAAACTATTTGTCAAACTTTAGGAGATAGCAAGAAACCCGAAATTGTAGTATCTCTAAAAAATTAAGGTTAAAATTATATGTACAAACAATCTTGGCCGTTGTCACGATGAGCGGTTTTTTAGTTTCAATTCGAATAGTTCAAAATTGCTGTAATTATTATTATTGTATTTATTTCGATCCTTAGATTTAAACGCTTTTCGTGAAGAAATGCAGAGTAAACAAACTGTAACTTAGTTTTCAAAAAAAAAAAACACGGACTGAGCTGAGGAACACAATATATTAGAGTGGTAGAATTTTTTATACTTTTATTATTAAGTCTATACGAAAGTAAATTAATAAGGAATTAGACAACAAAATCTATATATCGATAAGTCATTGAAATGTACATGCGAATACATATTGCAACTTTACTATAGAATAACAATTTACAAAAAAAGTAATTTTCCATTTCGCATTGCATTAACACATTGAAATTTAATTTATGAATTTCTGTTGAAAAAAATGTTGGTAATCGTAACCTATCGAAACAAATTGCTACCATTGTATCGAAATGAAAGAAAACTTTTCGTAAAATATTTACAAGACATGCCTACTTCCTATTCGTATGAAAACAAATTCCATTTTATATTATTTATCCGAATTTTTATTTAAATAATATAGATTGGATTTTTCCATAGTAAGAAATGGAAAATAGAATAATTGTAAAAAACCCTAAAATTCAAAGTTTGAAAATCTATTTTGCTATTTTTAATTTTTTAATTACAAAAAAAAAAAACATTTGTCTTGCAGTCGTAACACATTGTATTCTAAAAGAAATAATACATATAAAGAAATGAAAACAATTTCTAGAAATCGACTAAGAACTATGATGAAATTTTAAGATTAAATGTAAATATGTATGTACACAATTTATAGATATTTGTAGAAACACTTTGCGAAGCGCATTGGGTAAAATTGCATTTAAAGTTTCATTTCTGTACGGTGTAATTTTTCTTTCTAAAATTAAATCCAGATTTTTCTATGTTAAATTGAATTAATCAATGCACATTTCGGTAGTGCGCAGAAAAAAACTGTAAAAATATTTTGGGTTTGCACCCATAATTTTATTTCGAAAGTTTGTATTTAGTTTCGTAGGAAAAATCACGAAAATTTGAATCTTGCGACGAGATATTAAATGCAAAAACGATTTGCAATATCTATGAACACAATAAGCAATAAATTAATTTTTAAATTAAGTCCTTAAGCCGTATTTATTGGGCGATTTTACCTGTAAAAAGTATTCAGTATCATAAATCACCCCACGAGATAATAAAAGGTGATCGTGCAACCTCTCCGAGATTCAAGATACATACATAGTTCACAATATTACTGAGATCTCCTCAATATGGATCACCAGCGTACAATGGAAATGCAACGAGCGAACATGTTCTTCCAGCCGTAATTACAACTTCAAAAAAGGACTAGAAATTAGAAAATTAGCATAAGATCAAACTCATGTATAATAAGAAATCTTTTCCACAACTAAATTCCATGAATCCTGGAAATTAGACTTTACTTTTTAACGCTTTCTCGAGTCATCCTGAAAATATACCTTCAAACTTCCATTATCTACATAAACATTTATTTTGCTATCCATTCCTCCCCACCTTTTGTCAATTCCAAGAAAAATAAATTTCTGAAAAATCAACTAAAAAATCTATTATCCTTTTTCAAGATCAAAAACATGTTTTCCACAATCAAATTCCATCAAACCTTGAAATTAGTCCTTATTTTTTAGTTCTTCCTTGAGTCCTTATGAAAATTTCCTTTCAAACTTCTCATTATTCTCATAAACCTCTATTTTGCCATCCATTTCTCCCCACCTTTTGTCATTCCCAAAAATCTACCACTTCTCCATTATCTTTTTTTACCTTCAAAAACATGTTTTCCACCATCGAATTCCATCAAACATTTAAATTAGTCCTTATTTTTTAAACCTTCCTTCAGTCATCCCGAAAATGTTCCTTCAAATTTCAAATAATCCACATAAATCTTTATGTTGCCATCCGTTCCTCCCCACCTTTTGTCAATTCCAAAAAATCTACCACTTCTCCATTATCTTTCTTCAAGATCAAAACCATGTTTTCCACAACCAAATTCCACGAAACCTTGAAATTAGACTTTATTTTTTAACGCTTCCTTGAGTCATCCTGCCATCCGTTCCTCCCCACCTTTTGTCAATTCCAGGAAAAATAAACTCCAAAAAAATCTACCACCATTATCCATTGTCACCTTCAAAACCATGTTTTCCACCATCGAATTCCATCAACCATTTAAATTAGTCTTTGTTTTAAATACCTTCCTTGAGTCATCCTGAAAATATACCTTCAAACTTTGCACTTTCTTCATAAACCTTTAATTTGCCATCCATTCCTCTCCACCTTGTGTGAATTCCCAGAAAAACACACTTCATAAAACCCCAGCATTATCCCTTTTCAATGTCCCATCCATTGTCTCCCTTCTAAAATCTCTACTCCTACCTACTGCATTCCTGAAAATATCGACTTGTTCTTATTTTAAGATTAACCGCTCCGAAAACTGATTGTTTCAATAGAAAAATGCCCAAATAAAGAAAGGTTTAATGAATAAAAATG
The DNA here is from genome assembly GCA_963942545.1 of Oxycera nigricornis. Taxonomy (NCBI): domain Eukaryota; kingdom Metazoa; phylum Arthropoda; class Insecta; order Diptera; family Stratiomyidae; genus Oxycera; species Oxycera nigricornis. The sequence continues at coordinate 99,132,642 of OZ012663.1, forward strand.
TGTTCTTTTATTTGGCCCCGCCAAGCCTTGAAGATATTTCAGAAAGTGCGAATCAACATTTCAATTCCAATTAAGAAATCGATGTGACGTGCCTAACCCTACCAGCACTCATTTTTTGTTCGATGCCTTTTGCTGCCCCTGCCCATGTATGTGTCCGCCGATCGCACCATCCGTCGCGGCTTCGAAATCATACGTGGCCTCCGTCGCCACGCGTCCGATCCGACGTTCCATCCGTCGCCACACGCGCACTTTTTCCGGCCGCGAAATTCCGCTCGCTCCATACAAAATGCCAGTCGTTCTACTCGGCGCCCAGAACGTCATTTTTCCAGCAAGCAAACCTGGTCACTACAATCCACAAACCGCCTACGTCACAACGAGCAGCCCTGGCAATACCGATCACGACGCGATCCACATGGAATCCGCCGATCTGGCCAATCAGAGAGAACTTCATAGACGCGCGATGGCGGTCACAGTTGCGCGTTTCAGTGATCGTCCGTTTCGGGCGAATCTAGAGTTGATTTTCATACGGCCGCGGACGATCACTGTATCGACTCACTATGATGGGCGGGGCCATTAAATTCCGAGCGATGGCCGCCACAGTAGCTCGGCACGATGATTGTCCACCGCTAGTGGATTTGTTCAACAATTTAGTGCAAATTGTTGGGACAAAACTTTTGCGGTTCGCGGTGCCCGCAGATATAGGGCTGGTCATCGCGATTTGTTTACGGAAGGAGAGGGAAACCTGTTCAATGTGCGATGGCCGCCACAGTGGAGGCTTGGCACAATGATCTTCCACTACTGGTGGTGGGAATCATGAGGTTGGCAAGAAGGGCAGCCGCCACATTGATTGCCCACGAAGCCGGTGCTGTTCGATCACGCTGCCGGCTGCATTGTGATTTCGCACACCGGCAGTCGGCCGGGGTGACAGCACATGCACCGGCATGATGCGTACGTGGCGGGCGCAGCACATACACCCACGCCGCCGGAAGAACCAGTTTGGCAAGACTCCCGACGGTGACAGACGATGCACCGAGGTCGCGGTGACGGACGGTGACATTGCACCGCGATGTTGTTGCACTGGGGAGCCAGCGATTGATTCGCTTGCAATTGCTTTCGCTGCACGACGACCCATGTTGTTTATTATTGACAGCTGCTCGCTCGACCGCAGCGGCCATCAATCTACGTCGGCATTCGTTCCGGCTGCGATGAATTTGTGCGGCCTATCCAAACTCCATTTTAATGGATGTTGTTTTGTAATTGAGTTGTGAAATACTCGGCTGTATCCACTCTTACTACTAACCATATATGCAGGAAAATATACTGTGACGATGCATTGTTTCCTGGTGAATTTTAACCTGTTTCGTTGGATAAAATACGTATTTTACTCGAATAAGAATGTTACAAAAAAGAAAACTAACCTAGGCAAATATTATAATTAATTAATGCTGTACAAGAATCATGACTTTTGCTACGAAATAAGTACAAAGAAGCAAAAGATCAGTTGAACATATAAGGGAAAAGCAAATTTGAGCCACTTCGGTGAGGACGTTAGATCAATAACTTTATTTGGAAATTAAACCAGGAAGGATCTGTGAAAAAATGACTATGTTTGGTCGTTGAGGGGGGGGGGGAGAGCACACTGATTTTTGCAGGAAAAATTATGGAATAGCTCGTATAACAATAATTGACTTATCCTCCTTGTTAAAAAAAATCAAAATGTTTTTAAAAAAATTAAAAAACCTTATTTTCCTACCTTTTAAACGGTTCATTGTAGAGCAAAGTTGTGTGGGAATAAAAGTTGCGTAATAAATTTTTTAAGAAGATAGGATTGGTTAAAAAATTTAAAACATTTAACGCTTGCCGAAAATAGCAATAAGTATAAAAAAGAGGGGAAAATCTTTTTTTTAAATTTTTTTACCACTTAGAATGGACTTAGGACCTTCATAGCTCTCCTAAAAAATCTTTACAATATAATAAAATAGCATAAAAATTTTCATTGAAATCGATTCAGTAGATTACCCGATAATTCCATCAACTGAATGAATCTGCAGCCGCCCAACACTGTTTTATAGTTTATTTCCAAGCTTAGCAAAAATTCCTGAGACTGTCCTAATAATCCGATTTTAATTTTGTAAAATGCATTTCATAGGTGAAGTGCTGTTTTAGATGTGGAAAAAATTTCAAACTTCGATAAGCTTGAGTTTCTGACTTGCAAGCTTTCAAAAATTTTCAATTTTTTAAAATAAATTTAGATTGCAAAATTATTATGCGAAATCTGCTGAATCGATTTTGATGAAAATTTGTATGCTATTTTATTATATTGTAAAGATTTTTTTAAGTGCATTCTAAGTGCTAATAAAATTAAATAACAAAGGCCTTTTCCTCCTTTTTATACTTTATTTTGAGGCAAGCGTTAAATGTTTCAAAATTTTTAACCAATCCTATCTGATAGAAAATGTTGTTACGCAACTTTTATTCCCACACAGCTTTGCTTTACAATGAACTGTTTTAAAATTAGGAGTGAGGAAGGTAGGAGAAAACGATTTTTTTTTACAAATTTTAAACATTTCGATTTTTTCAATATTCCCGACTTTTTTGGGAGAGAGGATAAGTCAATTATTGTTATACGAGCTATTCCACAACTTCTCCTGCGTAAATCGGTGTGCTCCCTTCAACGGTCAACTGAAAACTGATCCGCTCTGGTCTAAAAGTATACTTTCTAGCTATTGCAGCTGTTTTCATATATCTTAGCAGCATATATTTATTATATTGACTGCATTTTGATTCTGATAACAGAATTAACAACTAGAAATATATGTAAACTTTCGACCATTCTATTTTGCACATTCTATCCAAGCATATTTGACGACAATTTTCAACAATATGCTGAACTTATGACTCCGAAATAAAACTTCCTGATTATCAGGAAGTTTTATTTAGGAGTCATAAGTTCAGATATTTTCTTAAATATCTTCGTAGATGAAAATCTATTAAATGATTCTGGATCTTAGCTTCTAAATAATATAGTCTGCCATATGGAAAGTGGTTCGACCCGATTAATTTGAATATCCCATCATCAGCCATCAATAGATAGATACGCAATAGAATTGGCGCCTGATTGATGGCAAGGGAAAGCCTTAAGATTTCTTCGAATAAATGAATAAGCCTGCGTCAACAAGTCCACAGTAATGATTATTGGCCACCAAAAACGACTAATAGTGTTTTTTGCTATTTATCAGCATTCATTCTATGCATACATCGAGACTTGTCTATTTTTCTATTCCTTTCGCCTTCATTCCCCCCGATAAAATCCTTCTGAAACGAGCACAGCGAGTCAAACTATTAGGTTTATGACTGCCTTAAATTTACACCCGGCCCCTTCTCTCGGTATGGTTCGCTCCCATCCTTCTCGAGGATATATAATTTTAATCGCGACGGGGAACAACATTCCACCAGCTTACGCTAATGAATCGTTGAACCTAACTAACTACCAAGTCTCGTGTATCCAATCAAGTCGGCTTGCTATCGCGAGAACTCATACTTATAATAGATCATATCTATCCAAGAGTACATATATCTATCTTTTCTCGCACATCTACAAGCCTTTATGCAGGAAACGCGTTTCAAATTATTTAGGTATGCCTATAGCAGGGAAACAATATTGTTATACAAATAGGCATCATAGGAAGATAGTAGACGGAGACTTGTTGAGCACACCATCGGATTGGCTCGCAAATATCAAACTTTATCAGTTGGGCAGCGAACAGATAAAAGATATTCGATTGAAAAACAACCATATTGTTAGTATTTTACCTGTAAAAAATATCGATTTATATTAACAGTACTTACAGTTTTGTTGATCCCGTCGAAACCAGATCCTAAACTTTCGTTGGGAATTTTAAAATCTTCAATTGAAATTCTATATCTTCATTCAAACAATTACATATCGGCGTTGATTTCCGAAGTAGGATTTCGATTGTATCGTTCCATATTCACTTTGCAACTTTAAAATATCCTTAAAATCCATTCACATTCGTGTAAAACTCTGCAATAAAACACTGTTGTATTTCTTACATATAAACACCCACTAAACCAAGTCAGGATATAAACAGAAATTCACTACCCAATTTTTATTTATTTTTTTATTCAGGCAAAACGGACGACTTGTTTGGATGGAGCGTCGTTATAGCTGAAAAGCCGTACACGAACTGAAAATGCATCAAAACATATTCCATAGAGCTTCGATGTTGACGTAGTAAGTCTTGCCTATATATATTTTCCGCAACTATGTAGAGATCCTGGCCCGATAACTCTGATAAGAGTTGGCGAGTAGTCAACAGCACGGATTGTTTGGGTTCATATAGCCGAGCTTTTCTACCCACACCCACCCTTATATCAGTAAATCGACCCAACCAAATAATTGAAGCTTTCACGCCCACCGATACGGTGGATTCTGAATTTTATTCGTTGTCAGCGAATCTTGGCAGAATAGAGGAAATACGAAAGTAAAAAAAATGTAGAACATTTAGTTTTAATTCAATTTGTACGAATATGGGGTGATGGTTAATAGACCAGGTTGGATCTGTTTTCAGTTGGCTTTTAACACACACACACACACACACTGATTTTTGCAGAAAAGGTTATGGAATAACTTGTATAACGATAATTGACTTATCCTCCCTCTCAAAAAAGTCGATAACATTTATAAATAAATCGATATGTTTAAAATTTACAGAAAAAATCGATTTTTTCCTACTTTTCTCACCTCTAACTTTAAAATGATTCATTTTAGAGCAAAGTTGTGAGGAAATAAAAGCTGCGTAATTAATTTTTTTATAAGATATGATTGGTTGAAATTTTTTTAAAAAAATTACCCTTGCCGCAAAATAGCAATAAATATATAAAAGAATAAAGTCATATTTATATAAATTTTTTCACTACTTAGCATGCACTAAGGACCTTCATAATTCGCCTAAAAAATCTTTATAATATAATAAGACAGCACACAAATTTCCATCAAAATCGATTCAGTAGATTTCGCATAATGATTTTGCAATCTAAATTTGTTTAAAAAAAATTCAAACATTTTTAAATCCTGCAAGTCAGAAACGGAAGCATATAGAAATTTGAATATAAAATATGAAAGAGCTTCTTACCTAGCAAATGCACTTTATAAAATTAAAATTGGATTATTAGGGCGGTCTCAGAATTTTTTTAAAATTATAAAAAAATTGTTTGAATATCTCGGAAACTATTTATTAAAATTAAATTTAAAAATATGCGTTGAAAAGTACTTTAAAAGACGCTGTTTGGGGGGGGATTGAATTATGTGCATTAGTTCCTCAAATACAACCGGTCAAAGTTGATCGGCCATTTGCAACGAAGTTATAAACAAAAGGATGGTAGTCTTCGAAATATTATCGAAAGTTACCTTACATATGCTTCTAAATCTCAACCATATATGTTATATATTTTCAAAAATACTATATCGATTATAACCCGAAAAATATCAATATTTTTTTATTTATATTAATATTATCATAAAAAATATAAATTGCAAAATTAGTATGCAAAATTTACTGAATCGATTTTGATGAAAATTCGTGTGTTGCTTTATTATATTACAAAGATTTACTAGTCGAATTATGAAGGTCCTAAGTGCATTCTAAGTGGCCAAAAAAAATTGAAAAGACTTTTTTTCCTTTTGTTATATTTGTTGCTATTTTACGGCAAGGGTAAAAAAACTTAAAATTTATAACCAATCATATCTTATAGAAAATTTAATTACGCTGTTCTTATTTCCTCATATTTTTGCTCTAAAATGAATCGTTTTAAAGTTAGAAGTGAGAATAGTAGATAAAAATCGAGTTTATAATAATTTTTAAACACTTCGATTTATTTATTAATGTTCCCGACTTTTTTGAGAGGGAGGATAAGTCAATCATTATTATACTAGTTATTTCACAACTTTTCTTGCAAAAATTAGTGTGCCCCCTTCGCAACAGCCGAATGTAGTCCTTTTTTACAGATCCGCCCTGGTCTGTAAGGAATGTTTGTACAAACGTTCATTCTTAATTGACTGAGGAATAATGCTGCCCAGTAAAATTAATGTCATTGTCATTAGTAAATTTGAAACTGAAGCTCTTCTACGTAAGTACATTTTTTTTGAGAGACAAACCAAGAAATGCTTGTGCAGAAAATGTAATAATTATTTCTATTCGATGAACACTAGTCTATGAGTTCTACTTTGGGAGAAAGCTGACAAAATAATGTGTAAAACCAGTCAGGGGTACGTGTCCAAATCTATCTCTGCAGCAAAATTCTTTGAAATTCTGTTTTTGCATTTACTTCCCCAATGTCTTTTCCAAACGAGGCGACGACATCAATTTATTTTTGATTTGATTTGATTAAGTAGAGAAAGGAACTAAAAATTTATTGACTGTAAGGACAACGTCAATATGCGAGCTGAATAACAATGTAGTGAGACAGAGGCGAACAGATTGTCGGACAAACATTTGAGCTTGAACGCATTTTTATCAGTGGCAAGGTGTTGCCTGTTATCTAAAGTTGTAAGAAGAAAATATGTATTTTGGAATTTGATTTGAACTTGAACTTGAAATAGTCAATGATTTTCTTGTTGGAAGACGCGAGGATTGAAGTCGTCCCATGCAAATCAAATCGAATGGTGTTTATTGTTTTCAATGGAAAATGTTAACGTGTTTAATAAACCATAAACACTTTTTACTGTTCATAGCCCTGCTCTCATTATGACTCTGGTGGGTTCCGAAAAAAGACAATGAAAAATCACACTTGGATTTTTTTAGAATCGGACAGACACAGCTTAGCTCACATAACTCATTTGATTGCTGTAGATTTTTCTTCGAAATCAAACAACATTTTACTAATGGTATTTACTTCTGCATCGTCATGAACATTATTACGTAAAAAATATATGAGAGCTGAATTTACAAATAAGGCTTACAATTGAACGTCGTTGTCATTCCCGAAAACACAAAATGCCTACTTAATAAGATCATATTAAACACAAAGTCGTTTTTTTAATCGAGCGTAATTTATAATTAAAATATGTAATTAATCCTACCACTTAAGTTCTTAACGGTCTTTTCTTAAAATTTCAACATCATTTGAACGATACGAACAACTGCACAGGGTCCTATTCAATTCACCTATAGTAAAATTTGTGTTACAAACTATGAGTCAATTCAAAAGGATGCTTTTCAATGGGATGTACACTACACGAATCGTAATAAGAATTATTCCTTAGATAGTTTTCCATACAAGAGCTAATCGATATCTAATTATAATATACATTTAAGGCACAAAGTCGATCATACATTTTTATGTTGGATTTCACTGAATTACTGACCCGAACCAAAATCTCACGCTTTACGAAACGATAAAAAAAATTGATTGCAAGTATAGTTGACTAGCATGCGAGAATTAAGTAAACAGGAACTTCTCTTCAAAAACACAACAATATATATAGTCAAAGTGTGCAAACGTGTGATTTTGATCCTTTCAATTAAATCAAATTAAAATTATCAAAAGAGCACTTCACAACAAATGGCATATGGATTACCTCTTATCGATTATCCTCGGTTGAGCAATTATACTTAATTTAAATACTGCAACAGGGAATCTTCACTTCAAAAACGTGAAAGATTTATAACTAGAAATATGCGTTTCTCCAGTCGAACTTCTCTGTACATTCGGAAATCAAACTAGGCGCTTGTAATGGCGGCCTATTTGGTAAGCTAATGACACCTATTGTTCGTTCATTTTGAGGCTGATCACGACAAGGTGGCGATAGAGACGTTAAGATATGTTTCCCATACCGTGGAGCGACACCACCATTGCCAGAAGCCATTGTATTTGAGGAGCCATATCTTCATTTTATCGCATTAATTGGGACATTTTACTAAAAATACTAAAATATTTCTTACCTTTGCGCGTTCGTGTTAAAAATCGACTTCGAAACCACAATTCTACCGGTATGCCATCTGCGAACAATGAATTTCATACGCTCAATCGCAATCACGATCAGAGCAACGCACCTACATGAAAGAAATAAATCACCAATTTTAAACAAATAAGTTTTTCATTTACTTAAAGGATCTTCGCTTTTTACGTCGCGTTGCACCGCCATTCAGCAGATTTAAAGCTTTCGCCTCATTTTCCTGATAAGTGTGTAAAATTATCATCAGATATCTCTTCTGGTGCACAAGTGCCTTCCTATGACTCTCCACTCGTAAATATTTTCCAAACAAATGGTTCGCACGTTCTTCCATTTCAGTCAAAGCGTTTGTTGGTAGTACTCCGCCACCCCTTAATTTCTTATTAGTTGTCAGATATTGCAACTTTTCAGACATCAGGCGATTTTCCTTGGTGTTTTCATTCAGCAAACAGTTCATCTCTTTGAGTTTTTGCATAAACTGCTCGGGAATTGAGTTATCACTACCTGAGTTTGCCAATGCCTCGGCCAATTTAGCTTCCCGTTGGGCGCCACGATCGACATCTTCGCGAAGTAATTTTATGACATCATTCAAATGATCCCGTTCACTTTCAAATTGCACAAGCTTTTTGCGCAGGTCTTGTATCTCGATTGTTTGTTGAGTAGTTTCAGCTCGCTCCTTACCGCGGCGATACACACGTCTTGTTTCGGCTTCTTGAAGTGTCGCGATGCGAGTTTCCAGGCATTCTATTTCGTGTGTCGCGGATGTAAGGCGCTCCTGCAAATGTTCCACCTCTTCGTCGGCCAGGTCTTTTTCGTGCTTTAACTTATCCGTTTCTCGTTTCAACTTCTCTCCATATTCAATTCGATCGGTGAGTTCTTTTTCAAAGCGACTTTTTTCACGTTCCAGCACCTTCTCCAAATCTTTAACACGTTCACGCTCCCTTTCATTTTGAGAGTTCACTAATTTGATTTCCTCCTTCAACCGATCCACTGCTTCGGCTTCTTCTATTGCCCTAGCCTGTTTTCTTGGCGACTCGGGTGGCGTCTTGTTCTTGAAGCTAGATTTACGAGCTTCAGTTCTTTGCAATATCGATACCTGACTGGATAATCGTTCGCATTTTTCCCGCTCCTCGTCCAGAATTTTATGCAATTCTGTTTCTTTTTCAATCGCCTCCTCAAGTCGTAATCGCATGGCCTCTATAATGTCGGCATCTTGCTGTTGAATGTCTTGTGTCTGTGACCTAACATCATTCAGTTGCTGCGCTAGCTGAGCTGAATGTTTACGTTCAACGTCTACTTGCGCCTTAAGAGCATCCATCTGGCTAATCAAGTTATTATACGCCAGCCTATTCTCATTTTTCTTTGAATTCGAGTCGAAATTATTTTCCTCTTCACTTTCGATTGCTTTTAGAATGTTCGTGTCCAATTGCGCCGAATAGTTCAACTCCTTTTCAACTTTTTCTGCAATCTCGTCCAGCGAGAACGGCTTCGAGTCTCCATTTTGTGAGCGTAGACGATCTAGTTCCGACTCTAAAGTACTGTTCCGTTCTTCTAGTTCATCAATTTTCCTTCTGAGATCACATACTTCGCCAACATCTTGCAAAAGAGATTGAGCTTCGTTTAGATTTTCATCTTTCACAACTAATTCACGCTGAAGTTTTTCGTACTTGGTCGCAAAGGCATCCAAATCTAATAAGGTTTTCTGATAAAGAAGTACTTTTTCCGATAACTCTTCCCTGACCATTTCAAGCTCGGTCTGTATCACCATATTGTCTTTTTCCATTCGGGCCAGTCTCTCTGTTTGTAGAATCTTGTTTTGCTGCATGTTCAGAACATTATTTTGCAAATTGGATAGCAAATCATCTTTCTGCTTTACTTGATCGTTAAGAACTTCAATTTGACGGGTCATGATCTTATCATTTGAATCTAAAGTGCCTTCGGCCGTGCTGGCCAACTTTGCCTTCAAATCAACGATCTCAACTGCCTTCTGTTCCACAAGTGTTTCAAATGCAGATATTATCGTCTTGTGTTCACTCACTTGAGTATGCAGAGCGTCTAAGGCACTCGCCTTAGTTTGAAGCTCTTCGTGCAATTGTGCAGTACTTTCTATTTTGTGGCGTAGAGCACTTCTCTCCTTCACCAATTCATCATTCATCTGTACTTTTGACTCAAGTTCCGATTTAAGCCTACAGATTTCAGTGTCCTTTTCATTTTCGATGGCCTCCAAAGAAATTTTGAGACTTTCTGCTCGTTTTTCAGTCAACTTTAGAAGCTGTCGCAAGCGTTCAATCTCCTCGCCGTCTTTGCTAGTAACTTCAATTATTTTCGGTGTTGATTCTTTAATTTTTGTGTCATCGGCAAACTCTGAAAAATTTATTTGTCGTGGAACTAACGAGGGCGTTGTGTTATTCGCAGCTTTTGGTGAAGTTGATGTCCCCAGGAAAAAGTTCGGTTGATCGAAAGTACGCATAGGATGTGATGGTCCAGCAATGTTGAACAATGTCACATCTCCTGTCGGTTTTTCAGTCAGATTAGCGATAGCGCATTTAGATGAGTCCTGAAAACAATGTAAATTGGTGGTAAATTTAATCTGTAATTATGAAGTGTACAAATAAATCTCCGAAACTGTCCTGAGATTGCAAGCGAAGCAATTGAATAGGAACATGTTTTGGGTTTGTCTATGTTTTTTATTTTCGATTTGACTTACCGTCGTTTTCTCTGGAAAGCTCAGCCGCGGTAGCTCAAATTGAGTTTCAGTTGCAGTTACTGCCCTGCGTACCACATCAGGTTCGTCGAATTCTGATATTGAGACAATATCACTCAAAGTCCTTCCACTCGATTTGCTTCCATCTCCATGCTCCCGCGATCCGTCCTTTCCTTGCGAACTATTTTTCTTCTCCAAATCTATATTCAATATGCCTTCCAGTTCATTTTCTCGTTTTTTCAATTGCTCCTTCAAGTTATCAATCTCTTCATTTTTGTCCGCCAACATTGTCTCCATTAAATCTGGCAGCGCCAGCTTATTGATCATCTCTTTCTTCATTTTATCTTTAAGCATTTGAATCTCATCGACTTTTCCACGAAGTTCTGCTTCTAAACTATCCACACGACCAGTATCGCCTTGAATAGTTACCGCCAATTCAGCTTCTTGACGATCAATTATCTTTTTGCTTTGTTCAAGATGATTTTTCAAATTAGCAATTTGTTTATCACGTGCAGAAAGTGTTTCTTTGAGATTATACACTTCAGTTTGCAAATCATGAATGCGAGCTGCAAAATCGGAAGTTCCTTGACGATTCAATTCCTCGGCACGACGACGTTGTTCGTCTAGTTTGGACTGAAGCGATGATATACGAAGAACTTGTTCAGTCATTTTTTCTTGAAGTAGTTTGCGTTCGTTTTCAAGTTCCTGTGCGAATGAACAATTTAGAAGAAGAATATTTTACAAACAAGAAAATGATATTCAATAACAATAATATATATTTGGACAATTACAAAAGCTATTCCAGATTTTCACCAACAACTAGGAATTACACTCTTTGAAATGCACTTTATTAAATAGTTCTTTCAAACGCTCCGAAACTAATGAGCTTCAATTTTATCCAGTCTAGATGAGTCTCCCCATGTTAGTGCTATAAATGACCAGCAATTGAGCAATTATGCAGCAACACATGGTTGAATGAACTCTGTCTGGTTGTTTAATTGGCTTTGATAATAATGTGAGACATCAGACAAATTTGAGTAGCTGCAAGAGTAGTGAACAAATTACTACTAAATTGTAATTAACACTTGTCAACAAACGATAGTATGCAAAGACATTGTGCAACCGAAACCGCAAGAACTTAACCACATTACGAAAGCTTATATGTGTATCCATCCGGTTTGAGACGTTCAAACTTCTTGAACTGAGCATAGTGATCACGCATATGAGGAAGCACATATTGAGCCAATAAAAACCCAAGAAAAGAAATTAGAATTTGCTTTCATCCAACTATCACGTCAAACAGGGCTTTCAATGTTTGTATTTTGCTGTGCCGTGCTGTGTCTATTTTTGAATCGCTGTTTATATATGCGCGGGCGATGAGACCAATGCGCAACATCCAATTACTCGTCATTCATTCACACAAAACTCACCCGCATTGGATTCAATGAGGCTTTCGACGATGTCGTTTCTTTTGTTGTTATTTCGTATTCACTTCTTGCCGCGTTCAGTGATATATCTAACGACATTCTAATTGATCACACACTGAATATCATTTGAAATCACAAAGATCTTTCAACTAATTGTTGCAAGTGATCTAAATAGACTTTTATTACTATCATTAATGTAAAGCTTTGCTCAACTATCAACAAATATGGTTAAGTCCCCTCAATTTCTACTTATCAAGGGGTTGATTTGCGCGATAGCAAAGAACACTTTCAGTCAATTCGAATAACTTGGCCGCACTAATTGTGGGAACGAACATTGAGATCGCACAGCGTCGAGCCAGAATCGAATGAAAGCTGAAATCGGTCGAACGATTGGCGCTTAGGTGGAGGAAGTAAATAAATTTAAATGAAAGATTGTCTGATGCACTGCATTTTTACTTTAGAATTTACCATCTTCAAATCAGGGCATTGAGTTATCAAAGACACAAGATAGTTATTATCAAAGCTTAGAAAATTCCGTGGAGACGCACGGTGTTGTTTAATTTGGATTTCTTGTGAGTTAGCATAATACGTTGCACTTAGTTCTGGTTCAAATATTGGTCATCGCAATCAGTTAGATAGAAGACGATTTTATTTCAAATAAAGAGGAAAACATTTGCAAAACGACTACGCTTCCAGCGTCTTACTTTCACTATACACATTTATTTCGAAGCGAATACTGTCACATTTTTATAGCCATCTGCAAATCGACCCAATTTCTTGCGGATGGATGATTTTTTCTTAAGGTCGCTTATGCTAGTAAATAAGCTTCTCAATATAAGTGATGTTTTCGTAAGTCATGGTTTTCTTAATAAAATAAAATGGAACCAAAATCATTTAGTATAGTGTGTAGAATCTCGAATCAACATTAATAACTTTAGTCTATATATGTATGAATGAAGACCATCCGATTTAAATTGTATCTGAACGTTCGATAGGATGAGCGGATTTTTTATATTTTTTTTCAATTTCCATTTATAACCTAAACAATGGTAAACAAAATGTGTGCAAGCAAAATGAAAATATTGAAGAAACGAATGCATAAACATTGGGATTTCACAAATGTATATGGTTTCGTCACGTAGCATTCACGAATACAATCCAAGATTGTTTCTGATCGAACAGAAAGGAATGACTCCCAAAATTAAACACAACATCCGTTTGTTGATACTAAACTATGTTTTTTGGGCACGAAACGACGTCTCTATAATGAAAATATTCACAAATCCAAATTATAGGGGAGCAAATAAAATGTTGATTTACTTTTAATGCACCGAGGCTTCAAAATATATATGTAAATAAACCTGATCGGAAGCTTGACATCAAAATTATACTTCATAACATAATTATAAACATTTCCAATCAAATACTCACCCTATAACTTGTTCTAATACCCGATACTTGCATCTCCAGCTCCTTTATCTTTTTAATTGCGGCTTCCTCAACTCTCGTGTGTTTCGAAAGTTTCTGGAAAACACGTTGCATTTCATCAACGGGCAACGAATGATGTCTTGGTGTATTTATTGGTGAAGCTTGCGGCGTAAGATTATCTTTCGGCAAATTATGAACGGACACATCTTCCGAATAGTTATCACTCAATGAGTTCGAACAAGCAGCATGCAGTGATTCTAATGTTTTGGTTTTTTGATCCAATGTTGTTTCGATATCACGTAGCTGCAATCATGCAAATACAAAACGAATTAGTACAATGCCAAGGAATCTACATGAATTTATAAGCAAAATTTTAAAACATACCTGTTCGGCTAATTGCTCAATTGCGATATTTTGTTCAGAATTCGAACGTGTATTCCGCAGTTGTTCCTCCAGGTGATTAATGCGTTCCTGATAGCCTTGACCAACTTCTGTTTTAAAGCTTTCCACTTCGTGCTGTAGCGCTTCATTTGAATGAGCCTGTGACGCAATGAACGCTTCCAGTTCCTTAAGGCATTTGAAAAACATATGTTAAACATACATACGAGTATATATTTATTTATAGAGCTGAGAAGGGCATTCTTTGTACATTATTCATTATTGAGAACTATTCAGAAACTCAAAAGTATGGCGAATACATGCTGCGGCGACTTCTGTTGTTCAAATAATATATTTATAAAAATAGTATCTAATGCGTGATGACAAGAATCCGACCTTCATCTTGGATTGATGTATTTTCAACGGTCTCTAAGACTCAACATAATATTGTGGGGAATCTATTTTCGAGTAGACTTGCTGACTTACCTTCACTTTTTCATTGAGACAGTTTTCATTCAGAGTTCTTGTATCAACTTGCGTCTCCAGATCGGTGATGATTTCCCGTAGGACAAAGATTTTATCGATTGATGCTTTCAGCTCGATCTCCAACTTATCTTTCTGCGACTCGTACTCGGAAACTTGTTGCGTTAGATCACGAATTTGCTGTTCCATGTGATCAAACTTTATGCGTTGAAAAACAAGAGTTAATACAATCACAACATTGAAAGATGTAGACGTAAGAAATTTATGAAGACATAAATCACTTACACTTCGATTAATCCTTTTGCTTGTAATCTAGGTGCGTGCGAATTTTCAAAAGCATGATTATTTTATAATTTACATGGATTATGTTGTTGATATATTGTAAGCGCAATGAAATGCGTGATGTTGATTGATATGCGAAATTATTAACCATTCAAAGCACACTTTCAGCTAACATAAAAACAATAACAACTGAGCGATTCTTACAAGCAAGGTTACATCGAACATTTTGATTGAAAGCTCTCAAACAAAAACACCTTCCACCACAATCTTTTTTATTAAAGTTCAAAATAAAATGTAGAAAGCAATCATCAATTGAACCCGAAACGAAATATCACATTTTTTTCGGAAGAACATGATCGGTATCGGTAATGAGGTATTATTCTGCGAACAAGAACTACTTGCTACGGTGAAAGTTTTGCATCTACTACAAAAAAGAAATACTCAGATACTTATCGCACAAACATACTCACCTCTTTCGATGCAATTTCAAATGAGCTTCGTTCCTTTTCTTTGTCACGAATTTGTAATTTCAGTTTTTCAATTTCTTTTAAGAACTCGTCGCGTTCGGCTTCACGATCGGCTGCTTGTATATCCAAAAATTGTCGTGTATCTTTAAGCTTTTTATCGGCTGCGTCAATCTGGCATGTGTGATTTTAGCAAAAAGAAGCCAAAAATAAAATAAACAGAAAGAAATAGCAAGAGGGGAAGGAATATAATTATGGGCGCTAAAAATGGCATCGGCTGTCTTCATAGCTGTTTTGACTATACTCGTATTATCAAAAGTTCACTACGGTTCATATCGAATTTTGCTGTTTAGTTTTATAAAAAAATGATTTGAAAATTTGTCTGGCGTTTGAATTTCTCAATCCCGAAGCAAGTTTTATACAAAGCGCAGCAATGTAGTTTAATCCAACCAAAATTTGTATCAATCATCAGAAGCAAAGAATATTTTTAGTCACAGAATGGTAACGCGAAATCAATCAATTTAGGAAGGATTCATGGCGGATGTTCTCTATGCTTTAGTTTCTAAATTGCATGATTTACAGGCAAAGTGCAATGGACGCATCATTATTATTGAAGCCTTCAAGGATTTGGCATCAAAGTATATTATATAAATCTTGCCTGGAGTTTTACGAAATCCTTGCTTTTTAATTTTTACATAAGATTATTACGGAGACTAGCAGCTCAACATTTCAGGGACCATACATATTTAGTGTTACTTAGTAAATATTATCTGGGCCATCGCCCTAGGCATTTAAATACAGCCTTAGTAACTTTACAATGATTCAAAACGTGCAAATATACATAAAAAACACTCACCTGTGCCTGTAGGTCATCTCGATCGCGTTTACCACCCTCCATTACTTTATCACCTTCGCGACAAAACTCTTCAATCAATTGCAGCAAAACTGAAGTATTATCCGACATATTTTTGGTTGGAGTGCTCAACAAGTTACGAGCTTTGTCCTGTAGTTGTGAAAACGACGTGCTTGCATTGCGTTCCCGTTTAAGCCTAGGCGGCGATTGAATCTCACTTAATCCATAACCCTCACTTAAATCCTCTCTTTGCGATGAATCTAATTGTTTTAGTTGATCGCGTAAGCCAAACAATTCGATCCCTAATTCTTTGTTCTTTGTGATAGCTATTTGTAACTCTTCACCGAGTTTCAATCGTTCAGATTCAGACTTTACTAAACGATTTTGCAGTTCGTTTAGCGTAACGTTCACTTCGCTAGACGATATATTCGATTCATAGATTTCCTCTTTTCCTGGTGGTTGTGCTGGGCAGATCTCGATTCGGCCAATATCTGCAGGGAGACTCAATAGTTGTGGTCCAGCCAGAGAACTTTCCTCCCTTATGACTGCATCGCTAAATGAGTTGGCACGATTCAACTTCGTTGGACGATTCGGTGCAGCTTTAAGACCATCTTCCTCCTCACAACTGTCTTGCTTTTCGGATTGTTCATCATTCTTTTCACGATTTTGATTAATTTTCTCTGATAACACAAGCAATGCATTCGCTTCAAATCTCAATTTCTCTACACACTCCTTTAATTTAAACTCTCCATCTCTGTTACTATCCGCTATGAAATCAACTAGGGTCGGGTCCTCAATCAGCGACAATAGACCGGAGACATCGGGCACAAAGCGCAATGCCTTCGAAAGTTTTTCCTGCAACTCCTGATTTGATTGCGTCGAAATATTCAACACTCCCGAGCATTGTTCATTATCGCCACCGCTGCTCACATTGTGATCATTTTGATTTGCCAAAAAACCGTGCTTCTGTAACTCCTCAAAAATTGTACTATTCAAATCATCTTCACAAATTGATAAAAATTTCGCTAGTTCTTGCAATAAATACAGAAAAGTCGAAGACAATTCCCGCAAGTTGTCGCGTTCACTCACAATTTGATCCAAATCACGGGTCAAATCGAAAGTGGAGTTTCGTTTGTTTTTGCGAACGAGCTGCTTTTCGTAGTCAATTTTTACGCGCGACATCTGAAACGCGATGCAAAAATTTATTGTTGTTCAATTGTTTAGTTGATATTGGAAATAATCGCCACTTACCTCGTCTTCATGTTTAATTTGCAACTGAGCAATTTCTAATTGACTTTTCGCTGTGAACTTTTCCCGAAGTAGTATTAATTCTGGCGGCCAATTATTATCATCAGTTGTGGTTTCCGACAACAGCGCCTGGCGTAAGGGAAGTAAGGAAAATTTAAAATCATTGTAGTTTTTCACAATTGATAAAATTCTGATTAGAAATCAATTGTGTTAATAGAACATCAAATCCATCAGTTGTTTCATGCTGGTTATGTAGCTACCGCGAATCCCCACTAAATGCAAATTAAAACCGTCGCTAAAAAATATGCTTCAAGCTTAATTTTAAAAAACATCACGTTTTTAATCCTCTACCATTGTTTCCTAGACCTAATTTATAGTCTTTCTTTCGAGAAAGCTAAAGACGAAAAAAGATTCCTTTAAGTAAAGTTCGCTATGCAAGTTGATTAATCCAAAACAAGGCTTGGACGCCTGACCTTAAACTGATAACTGACAATATTGTAAATACTGATCGGTTTTGTAGAACTTCAATATTCTTTGCATGGCATATGTATGTATATGTTTATTAATTAATGAGATTAAGACTTCTCAAGATTGTTTTTCCACAGAATGGAAATGAGCTGAAAGATGAAGATTCTAATCACTTTGTCTTTATAGAAGGAAAGTATTCATTTAACGAGAAAGATGCATTCTTCGCTGTTAAATTGTTGTTAATAAGCTGCACTACTCATTTATAGATTTCTTATTTCAATTTTGCGTAGACTAGACTGTCATGCGCAAAGTTTTGTTGACGTTCTTGAAACCACAATTATGTCCATTAAAGTGTTGTTAATTTAGCAGAGGGTTTTTTGAAACCACGATGAATCAAATTGCAAACTAAAAAAAATCAGGATGATTAAACGACTGACAATCTATCTATACAGGATTAGGAAACATCGAATGTTCTTTCTTGGCTTAATCAGATAAATCTATAGACTACACTAAACAGATAATCAAGCCTTCAAAATGAGTTTCTCTCTAAATCAGAAATAACGATCTTTCTCGTTGTCGCAGGTATTGAATTGTAGGCCGCAATTTCCACATAATACGATTTTATTAGAAAAAAAGTTTGCCATTTACTAAACATTGATAAAGAAATATACATATGCTGATCGATAAACACTATGCAAATATCAATGGTTAGTAAAATGAGATCATTATATAAATAAACTAGATTTAAAAGGCAATTTATCAATACAAACCAATGAAATCAGTATAACCGGATATCGAATTGTAACTACCGATAAGCTAAGACTTTTAAATACTCATTTCTATCTAATTGAATATCAATTATGATCTCACCTTAAGGTTTTTTCTGTGGACTAAATAAATACATGAATTTACACATCAATCCTTCTAGCACACAAATATTATATTTATTAAATTTCGCCAATTTTTTATCCACTCTAAAAACCGACACGAATATAAATAACAATGTTTTATTTATCCACGAATACAACACGAATTATTTATATTCAAATTTTGACTAACGATTTAATGTTCTAATCCAAATATTCCAATATATTTACATGTAAGCCAACGCAAACGAATGCGATGTTTTCGTATTCAATTATTATGAGATCAAAGGGACAATCTGGGCTTTACACAGCACTAGCGTACATTTTTACGCAGATGTTTCTGAGCTAAAAATCAACTGTTGCCGGATGGCCACTTGGATGTACTTCAGAACCTGCAATGTTCACTGAACTCTTGCTTTATCGCATCCACGCAAGAGTTATGCCGGCAAGCATATGTTAGTCACTAACATATCAAACCACACATTTGTAAAGGCCGATTACACATCACATTCGAAGGGGAGATCGTATCAAGCCCCTAAGTAATCCATGCCCGATTAAATGTATGCCCGCAGATTTATTCGGCCGATTCTCAATAAATTAATCTAACACATTACCGAAACTATCTATATAAAAAATACCAGACATGCATGACTATACACACGATAGATCGCAACACTCGTATCCCGGACTGAGTAATAGCACACATGAAACCGCACTTATGCACATCAGGACGTCTTGATTCCAACTGAGCACCAATACCCAAAAAATCTTCTGAATTTCACGTTGAATAAGAAATGAGAGCCAAATTTTCGGGATAGATTGTAGATAATTTGGTTTTTGGTGTTACCAACAGCGACTTAGTATGATATGAGGAGGCTAACTTGAAGACATATGTATATTTAAATCGGAAAGATGAACGGCGTCAATCAATTTATTAATAAAAATAAACAATAGAAGTAGGAGGCTCATAAAAAATTCTAGCAGAGATAAGGTGCTTGTTATCGTCGCAAAAACACTGATTTGTGGCTTAATGATTGTGTTGGAATGCTGCCTTTGATTTGTTGCCATTTTTGGTTTGATAACAACTCTTTAACTTGGCTTAATTCTAGCATAGAAGGAACTTTTGATTTGTTTCCTGATTAGAGACACGATCACAATTTTTTTTAAACAAGGATACTTGTGTGTGTGGCAATCCCGCCAGTAAAATATTGATGCGAACATTTTTTTGTAAAGACTGTTGAATACTTCTTAAAATTACGCCTGAGCTTGATTTCATAAATTTTATTAGCTTCCACAACTTTTCGGACATCCGTTTACTATGAAATGGATAATACAATTTTTTAAGTTCATATTCCCAAGAAAATAGCACTGATTTTTTTATATACATATGAGTTAAAATAAATTAAGAAAATCCCCACTTTCAAAACATTTCTCTCAAGTGCGTATGATTATCGAAAAGTATTCCAATACAATTTATTTTTGATGCGATATATGCTCAAATAATTGCAGGCTCACATGCTTAAGCTGACAGAGTTTATTTTAAGAAAGCGTACGCATAATTTCGCACTGACTGGCAAACATGAGTGAATTCGAAGATGCAATGTTTGTGGAATGCTTAACTATTTACGGCGATAAAATATTTGCAATTTTTAAAGTGTTAATTTTAGCAGCTACATATTACAGATCTTTATATAGTCTTTCCTATCGATCTTGTTGATTAATTATTTAATAATCATATGCAATATATCTTATTTCCTACTAACCCTGGCTATCTACACTGCCCTCCGACGAAAATCAAATTTGTTCGAACACAAACTAGCCTTTTTGCCTCTCGAATCTACTTCCGATTTTTAAAAAAAATTGTGACTATTTATATCTATCTACCTTAGCACCTATCTACGATACTTTATTTTTTCTAAAGAAAACATTTCCTTTCCCAGCAGTTCCAATATCCTTATCGATTTCCGTCTAAAACTTCTCTTCACCCCTATGGACGACATCTTTAGATCTTGGAACGTATCGCGAGTTTATTTTTAGAGTAACCATTTCTTTTTACAATGTTTTACATTTCTCTGAGGCAGAGAGAAAATCAAGTAAAAACATGCAACATAAAGCATACACGAGGGATGCCAGATCCATCGAATGTAAAGAGAGAAAAATGTACCTAAATTATTTCGGGTGTTGGATTTAGATAGGATCATTAAAATCTAATTTAGGAAACACTTTGCACAGGTCAAAGGTTCTAAAATTTGCATGCAATTAACAACAGTTATCGTTGTTTTTGCCTTTTAAGGATGCCAGGCAAATATCTTTCAAATGAAGAGATTATCATTATATTTTATCACATACAAGGTTGAGACATCTTCACATAAACAAATGATTCATGATGATGGATAAGGTCAAGAGGTTGGTAGTTATTTTTAAGCTATATTAGTTTAGATAAGTTGTCCGCCTTTGAGAGATAATTAATTAAAGGCTATTGTTTTAATAGATTAGTTGATGCAACTGCAGAAATGTAATCTTTGTAACCTCAGTCTAGAAGACAATTTTTCACGCATCGCATTTTATAGTAACTTGGTTTTATCTATTTTTTTCTCTAAATATTTTAAGAAGTGTTAACATAAAAAAAGTTAACTTAACATTATCACCAATCTTTTTATATTTCATTAGATCTACACTTTGCGCAGATTTTTTGGGGGGAATCGTAAATATTTGTTCCGAAAAATGACGTAAGGAAATTTGTAATGGTAAAGTTTATTGCTTTCGTCTTTTTGGATATCTAGAATTTCAAAAATTCACATAAAACACTTCGATTTTCGAAAAGTAAATATTTTTCATGACAACTCTGTGTATATATCGTCGCCTGAATGGAAGCACTAGGTAAATTTATTTTTCGATGTTTTGAGATGCCTTTATTGTAGAGAATACTGTTACAGTGTAACCTCAAAAATGGAAACTTACTGAAATAAGCGAAAGACACATGTATCCATCATTGGTATCATTTGCATGCTCCTTCAGATTTTTTTTTAAAAATCAATGTCACTATTTCCGCCAATATTTCAAAGCCAAGAAAATTGAGTTACCGAATTTTTGCATTCAGGTGGCGATATATTATATTGAGCGTGCGTGTTCTCTGCGGACAATTATAAAGGAAATTCTTTCTTAGATTCTTTTGATAGTTTTTTTGCATCAGTTTTTCGCAGCTTCAATGTACAGATTTTTTTAAAGATGTATTCAAGCAAACTATTTTCGAGATATGCTTTTATTTATAGTAAATATATTTCTGTCCAGTTTTTAAATCACAATTATTGTCTGATTTTTTTCCAGTCAGCGTGAATCCATAATTATCTTTATTTGCTAAAAAAAAATATTTAAATTTCCAATCCTTCTAATCCAATCCTTTTAACCAAACTATTTTGAATATAATCTGACTTACTTCCACAAACAAATTGCTATCGTTAATAATTTTTTTTGTAGGAATCCACTTACCTGTATTTGATTTTCCAATTCATGCAGTATATCCATTTTAGCCAAGGCAACTTGTTCCTGCAATCGTCGCTCATATTCCGCGGCTATTTGACGAATCTCTTGACTTTCATTTAAACCGAACTCGTCCTGATCAATTATCAAATAAGACGAAGATGCATCGCCTGCATCATGTAAAAAAGTAAAATTTGGACGATCACCGCTGCCGCCACGTTCAATAGGAGAGTTTTTCTTTACATTTAATAATTTTATAGATTCGTCCGTTTTATTATGTTTTGATTTTCGATTTTCACATCATTCAAGTGAGACATGTTTAATTGATTTCAAATGTAATTTTGTTTGTGGAAAAAAGCGTTGGGTTTTATTTATTTATTTTCAATTTGTTTGGAGGCAAAACGGTTGATGTTATTGTACATGTTTGAACGAGGATATATAGAAAGAAAAAAGAGAAAAAATAGCATGCGGTTATTACACCTCGTTAGAAAAAAACTTGGGTGACTGCTTTAAGCTTTGCTTCAATGTCATTTATCAGTTGTTTCGAGTTTAAACAGAAACACGCGATCGTATTTAGGTGCAAACGGACATCCATATTCCTGGTATAATTGATTCAAGTGCAAAAACCTTCGCGCTGGTACGAAAGTATAATGTGGAACTGTCAAGCCTTGGCCAAGGATTTGTGTTTAAATGTAAACGAGCTAAAATATTGACTTCAAATCATCATTCATTGCGAATTACTGGAATCGTTTCCATAAATCCAATTTACAACAGCACATTGAGGAAATGTTACCACATGGTAAAAGACAAATACACAAAAATATAAAACGGATTTATACTATAATTTTAGACGCGGTTAAACAATAAGTGACATAAACAACATACGTAGGAAACACATAATCACCTTAGCCCAACCTGTGCAGCATAAATATTGCTTATATATTTTTTTAAATTAGCTTGGAAAATGAATGCGTCCACCTACACCTAATGGAATAATATGACACAGTAAACCATACGCGTGCATGACATTAATGTTTAGCGCTGTTAATCTCTTGTACAAACGATTTAGAATTATTTCGCTTACCATAAATTCATCATCGGCGTATTTTGATTCAAATCTTCGCAATTTCTCTTTCAATCGTTTCACATTTTCTTCATATTTTCGATTCATTTCGCGAACTTTCACTGTATAGAATCTCTTGAGTTCTTCAATAGTTGCTTCTGATTCCTGGAATATATCATTTCGTTAAATTGCTGCAGTTCTTTCGATCTCTACTATCTTACATTTTCCAAACAATCTAAAGTAGTTGGCGTCAGTTGTCTGTGCAATGGACTAGCAAACAATTCTTCTAGGCTTCTCTTCTTAACAATTTGATTGGATTTAGCTAGCGCTGATTGAATTTTGCCATGTTGTGCCATCTCTTGATCGGACATATCAGAGGCACTTGTATCGTCAGACAGTCTTTGGCTTTTCTGTGAGAAAACTTCCTCCGAATAACTTGAATGATAAAATAATTAGATGTTAGTATTGCTTTGTAGAGCAAGCAGTGCACAGAAAATACGTACTGCTTTTCCAAATCTGCACATTTCTTCTCGAAATACGTTCGTAGTTTTTCCATTTCCATAGAATGAACAGTTTCGAGCTCTTTACGTAGTTGATCGAGTTCGGTGGATCCATTTTTTACACTAGTCAACAAATGTCGCAGACGATTGATCTGTGAATAAAAGTTGTTTAAGGTTTGAGTTGCGTTCCAAAAAGATTAATGAATTAATCGACAGCTAGGTATTTTCAAAAAATCGCATTAAAGCTCATTTTAAAAAATTAAGGATTGATTTAGAAAAACTATATGATAGTCTTGGTGTGGATAAAATTAAGGTTAAGTTTTGAACGGTGTCAACCAAGTTAAACGGATAAAAATACCAGCTGTAGCTCTAGAAGTATTTACGAACTTTTTAGACGAGTAATCATAGCCACACAACATTTACACTTACTTCTATATCTTTTTCACATTTCTCGTTCTCCAACTGTTCAATTGTTACTTTCATCTCACCGTCATGCTTCATTTTCACCTTCTCAATTTCTTGGCTCAAAAAATCGTCATACTTTTTTTGCACCATAAAAAATATGCGCCTCTCATCGGGACTTAAATATTTTTGGAATTGTTCAATTTGTTTACTAACACCAAACGGATCTGGATCGAAATTATCAAAAGCTGATACACCGCCACTCGTTTCATGTAACTGTCGCTCTTTCGAATTACGGTTCGAACTTGACATTTTCTCTTCGTTGTCTGTTAGGAAATGCCGTTCCAAATCCTCATCGCTCTCACTAACCAGATCTATTGATATTTCCGATAATCGTTGGCCAGTCGTGCTACTTTCCTGATCGCGAGGCCAATATGGTTTTTTGATTTGGTCGATCGTCTCCGCCAACTGTTTGCGCAATTGTTGCACTTCGCCGGCTAATTTTTCGCTCTCAGTTTGTAATTGTTCGCGAACAATTAAGGACTGTTGAAGTGAATCCGTCAGTTGTTCAATAAGTTGATTGCGTTGAACCAGCTCGTCGTGAAAATCGAACGTCTTAAAATGGCAAAGCGACATTAAATTGAGAGGTGCAAACTAAACAATCAGTTAAAATCAATTTGGTACAATCAAATTTACTTAAGACAATAAATTTCAGCATTTCATATACGTAAAAATCGATTATTTGTAGCAAGACATCTCCCCAAAATACCCCATAGACACTTAATACGAAAATCCAAAAATTACACCTACCTTAGGCACAATATCGTCAAGTATTGTTCGGTACTCCGTTGAAGTTGTCGTTGCCAAACTGCTCGACTCCCTTCCAGATGGTGGCAAGTCGCGCGATGAGTCCCGATTTTCATTGCTGGCAGCATACAGCTCACGTCTTTGGGCCGATTCTAATTGCTTTCTCAACGACATCAGGCATACATCTTTTCCCGCAACTATCTCTTGTTGATCTTTCACTTTATTCTCAAGCATTTGTATCATATTTAAACTAATAATACTATCAAAATCATTGGATGTGTTATCATTTTCGGCACATTGTGAAACCTTTTCAGATTCTTCGGTAATATCAAGAGTTTCTTTACTAAAATCACTATCGACGCGTTCCATCCGCTTGGTCACAATCGCTTCATCGTCAGTCTGTTCAAACGTAATACCTCGCACTAAACTGACAACAGTCGAGCCCTTTGCACTCGCATTATTTGTAGGAAATGATAAGATTCTATGCTTGAGATCACTCAAGTCATCTCCGTCTGTTTCAGACGTATCTGCACACTTTGAATTCTTCCCATCGGAATCGCCCGTTTCACCAATGAGAGTTCGACTATTTTCCGAACTCTCTTGCAAGGAATCGTTTGTGGCATCAAGGATTTTGTTAGTGTTCGCCTCATTGTCAATATCGCTTATTTCTCGATCATTCAAAATGATTTCAATTGAATGATTTGATTCAATGACCTCCTCCAGTGAATGGTCTCTTTCGTAGCTATCATTCAGATCAGAATCACTTGCACGAGGCTGAACAACTCTTACGTCCGTGTCCAGACTTAAACAATCGCGAGGATCGACATTTATAATTGTTGGATTTAAATCCAAGCTTCTCACATGCAAAGGACTTGCTTCGTCTATTTCCGATGCATCGTTCTCCGTTTTTTGACTGAAGGTTTCGTCCTTTTTCGTTTCATCTGTCTCTTCCACTTTCTTATTTGTTTCTGGATGAAAATGTTTGGTTATACCAGCACCTGACAAAGCATCATCGTTAATGGTGAAATTTTCACTTCTACCACTAGCAGAATTAAAATCAAGCAACTGCCGATTTTTCATGAGTTCATTTCCACTTCCTGTTCGACCTAGCGACTTGTTCGCATCACTTGAAGCTTCTTCACTAATCGCTTCCTCGATATCTTCCTCGATTGTGTTGTCATCGTTACTACTACTTATTGTTTTGTCCATCTTTGAAGATCGATTCAACGCAGCAGGATTTATCCCGATGAAGTATGTAGGGGTTGCGTGTCCACTATTTGTTGAAGACACGTTACGACTATTTTCATTCTGATCAGCAGACTCGCTACCTTCGGCAATGGTCAACGACACTGGCGTTTCCACATTGGAAGTATTGTCGTCCGATTGTTTACTTCGAACGTGATGACGAATTAGTGAAGTAAACTGGCAAATAGACAAAAAGGAGAGCATAAATATTGTTAGTTATTCTGAAAACTCAGTACAGTTTAAGATGAGAAAAAACCGAGCAACTACTTTTGTTTGATGTGATTGTTAATTTGTTGCAAATGGAAGGCACACACTTTGCCGCCCCAGGGGGCTAGAAAAGTGTGTTTTCTGAGATGAATAAATTAGAATAATTCTTCTTTTTTGGTTCTATTTTTAAGCGATTTCTGATTCAGCTCATGAATTTCGTTAATAAATGTACATACCCAACCAAAAAAGTTATTTCCAAGTAAGCCATCCATTGTCGGCTTAAGAGTCACTTAAAATTATCTTCAGATTTCTTATACATTTTTTTAAATACGAAAGGGAATATTATCATTCGAAAAATGTCAATAGAACCATCTTTTTTATTTCAAATTCACAATTTAAAAACAGTAAAACGGAAAAACTAAATTGATTTTTAACAATTTAATTGACTAAAAAAATAAACAAATGTATCACAAAGGTTTTCGACAATCCAAAACTATCAACAGACTGAAACTTCAATGATCCGCGTTCATCAGATCTACAAAAAGCGTGCCACCAAACGATGATATCTATTTTCAGGATGCCCAGATTTTAGTGTTATTGCTGGATCGGCTCAAAGTATAATGTATAGGGGGATATTTGAGAGATTCGCCAAGCACTCCACTCACTCGCTCTTCCGTATAGTAATAATACACACACCACACGAAAATGCATACTCAACGTTATGCACCTC
Source organism: Oxycera nigricornis (assembly GCA_963942545.1). Taxonomy (NCBI): domain Eukaryota; kingdom Metazoa; phylum Arthropoda; class Insecta; order Diptera; family Stratiomyidae; genus Oxycera; species Oxycera nigricornis. Next base: position 99,159,652 of record OZ012663.1, read on the forward strand.
AATGTTCAAATGAAAATGTGTGGAAGCACAAGGGAGACTGTGGTCGACAGTATAAAACATTTGCATTTAGAAAGTAATTTTGCTTAATGTGAATAAGAAATAATAATAAGAAAAATAATAGTCTGTCTACGTTGAAAGCTATATTTTTATTTACTCAATTTATGACTATTGTCGTGTCAATTTTTCTCAATTCTCATTCAATGGGAAACGCATCTATACATAAGCTCTTCCTAGTAAACATAAATGGGACCATGAGCCCCACATTTACTATGCCTTACCATCTGTGATGGATCTCTGCTTTAAATATAGAAACTATCGCATCTCGACCTACAGGAAATGCTCAAGATTTATAAGTGGCACTGCTTGAATGAAATCAAAAGTAAAGTTCACCGGCTTGTACTATTGCGAAAGAGTCCATATTTTCAATTGGTACAGTCTTATTGTTAAAATTTGAAGGATTGAAAATAAATTCATAACAAAGTGCTATTAATATCTTTTATCCACTTTGCTTACCAAACCTTAAATTAAACGGATACTCTTATTTTCTACATCTGCTATCCGACCGTACTTTTATAAATTTAATTTCAATACAGTAGTGAGCAAATTTATTCGTGCAATGTTATTCGTATGGACCATTAGTCACAAAAATAGTTGCAACTAACTATAGAATAAGTCCATAGCCACAAAGTTGACTATTGGTTCTTTTAAATAAAATGAAAGACAACTGGTGAAAAATTGGGTTTCACCGAATGCTATGATGCATCAAAGGTTGGGCCAAATTATTTGTGCATCGCTGACAATTAGGAAACATTATGACGTTCATTTTTTATCGTTTTATCGTTCATCGTTTCTTACGTTCATGCTTATCTCGATTGAACGAACTTGAAGTTCGTTATTTAAAGTCTACAGTGCATTAAGGGTTTGGTTCGCTTTCCTGAACATTTCACTGAATCGGAAGTTCGCCATATCGAGAGTTTACTGTATTTATGGCTTAAAATATTGAGGTATCCTGAACTCAGTAAAACGTTATTGCCCACAAAAATTTAAACCTAGATTGAAGTTATTTTGTTTTAATTTTTTGTGAAACAAAGAGGGTGCTACAATAATTAAATTGTTTATTTTCAAAAGACTATATGTTGTTTCACCCTTGTAAATTTTACACCAGTTTCAAAAAACCTATTATTCAGTATTAATTTTACACTACCTCAACTTCAAAGTTTGTATTTACAGCTAAAGATAAAAATTAAAAACTGATATGGACTTGGTATGTTTCGTAACGTAAAAATGTTGTAAGGTCAGTTTGCAGCCTCTTGTTATTTGAAATGCCTTACAAAAGATCAGTTTATTTGTTATATGACAGAATTTAGTTCACAAATGATTAATTTCTAGCTTGAAATATGTATTGTTGATTATTTTGTTCATTGTTTGCACGTTTTTAAACATGTTGCCAGCTTTCTTATTGAGAAATTTCCAGGACGGAATAGTATGTTACAATGAAATATATATATTCCTGGGACAGGAACTGAGTCAACTCTCTGATATCGATTAGTTTTTGTTCATATCGACACAGATACCAATGCACGCTGGACCTATTGGCAGTGACACTAATTAGTTATATTTTTTTCAGCGTGAAAGTGTATTTTCTCATCGTTTCAATAATGCTGTGAGGTTCTACTCTGTCGGAGTGATATACAAACATTTTAAAATTCAATATGTTGAAAGAAACTTTCATATTTTTTGGCACATTCTGATAAAACAGTTTTTGTTCACTGTGCGTTTGTTCCTTTTTTACTTCTGATTTTTCACTAACGGTAAATTGACTAAGCACTGCGTTTGAATTAAAATCAGGCGCTGCCACGCATAATATGCGACGATTTTCCTTAAAATCTAGAGACTTGCAAACATTACCTGCCTAATATGCATTCACATATCGCTTTCACACAATTCGTTTCCGTACACACGCATGCAGTAAGAGATGAGAGTGTTATTACCTCCTCTATTATTCCTTTTATTTCAACATAAATAATTGCTCGTAATGATTGCAACTTGTACGTAGCTTTGATGGTGATGTGTCCTTTTTTATTGCTGCTTATACATGTCCGCATCGAGGCAAGAATATGACTCAACCCTTGGTTCTTGGAACAGATAGTGACACGCCCGCCAAGTGAGGATTACATTTGTTTTGTAACAGTATTACAACAGCTACAGGCATTAATTTCTAAATAGTAGATGCTGCGCTGGTCGAATCGTCAATTTTGCTCCAATCGACTTGTAATTTTGAAGCAATATTCTTGAGATATTATGCATTCATTTACAAAAAATAAAAAATGCCTTTTAATACTTTATCCCCCCCCCTTAAGAATAAATTTAGTTGATCATGTTAAGTTGTTTTGACTAACGCAAGGAACAAAAATGTCATATTTTAGATTTATATGTATGTAAACCGCGAATACTTTTTTCCGTCACTGTATATTTTGATTTTTGTAATTTATCAAGCATTGTTCTTTCTTCAAATTTTTCAATGTTCTTCTCCATAACCAATTAACCCCTAATAATAACGTTGATCTCCATTAACTTTGGTGTTGTCAGCATTTCTGAAAATCTTATCAGAAACAATTTATCACCTGGTTGGGTTACTTTATTTTTACTGATTGAAAATTATGATACCAAACGTGATATGAGTTCTCAGCGGCAATCATTGTACCATTAAGAACCGTACAATCATGAAATAGGCTACCAAAACAGTAGACCGCACGAAACTCATCCGAAGGGCAAGATTTGTAAGGCATTTGATCGCGAGATGACATGCTGTGAATACTCGTGCAAGTAGAAAAAAAGGGATGAAACAGGTTTCACTGAATGACGAAAGAATAGTAAGAGTGTTAAAGCGAAAGGGATTGGATATGGTGTAAGAGGAACCCGCATAACTGATGGATATGGTTTTTTTTAGTTTAGATCGGAATTTCCGAGAGGCGATTTAAAAATCAGTTTTGCGTTGTGCTTGATTCGCTTTGGAATTTTTGGCAGGACGATGCTATTTATTGGTTTGATAATTATATAGGAAATGTGGTAGCAAAATCGTGAAAACTCTTTAACGTGAATACATCTGAAATTTATGCTAAAGCAACAGTTTCTAGTCAATACTTCCTGAATATCCTTAAAATAGAAGACCCCTGCAGCAAAGCTGATTAGAGAGCTGGTACCCAATGGCTCCACATGCCGTCTACGTTGAGTAAACAAATAAACACTTGACCGAAGAATGTCGCAGCTCTCATAGCTACCACCACTTCGCCATCCCTGTTCATTGGAGCCTCGTGAAATGCCAGACGAAGCATGCAAATTATATTTGCATATGCCCCAGTTGGTTACCTTGCAACGCCAGCCACAAAATTAGTGGAATTTGGACGGCGGTTTCGATTAATCGTCGCTCGGCCCGGGTGAAGCCAATCATAATCGATTCGCGATGTTTGTCTCGTCACATCAGGCGCGTACGCGCGTTCTATTTTTAGGCAGTCTGGATGCAAAGCCAAACGAGTTTTGCACTCGAGTACGCTGTTAGAGGGATGAACACAACACGTAGAGGCTCGTCCGCCGACGACGAGCCCCGGGGCACGAGCGCCTCATATGAGAAATGGCTTCCTTTTGTCTCTTGCGGTGGGGATTATAGCCAGTCTAAACAAGATTTCCGTCTTTAACGTTCAGGCTTTTATTCAACCGCTTCATTATTTTATTCTTGCACTGATGTAGATGGCATAGATAAGATTGAAATGCTACACATATGATAATTGCATGTTCAAACATTGTTTACTTACAATGAATCCTTGACAGCTTGCGCAACTATAAACTGAAATTATATTCGCTTCGCACGTAACATTACAAGGACATCAAGCACGGGTTTTTTTTTCCAATCGTACAGCCGCAATTCCTATTTAAATTTTCACTGCGCAACCCGCGAAACAACGTGTTAAAAACGGCAAATAATTACACATAACAAGCATCGCACTGCTTGCGTCCGCGCGCAATATCTAAATTTTGACAGGATATGATTTGTGACAACTGGCACAAACTGTCAAAAGTACTTAAGGTAACCGAAACGAACAAATTCATTGAATTTAGTAGCATTTCTATTGTCCGATAGGTGGCTACGACCCGTACAATAAAACTGCCATTACGAATTTGAATTTTTCTTATTTATTCGATGTCATGTAAAGTTTGAAATCAAATGCCGAACTCCAAACATTCTGTCACAAGGTACAGCTCCATGATTCTTAACAATAAATTCATACATTACTAATTTAATCTTCGGCTGAATTTATTCGTTGTACTATGTTAGCCCCTTGATCGTCTGCAGATACATAGAGATCTAATGGACTAATGGGGATAGATTCGTCCAATAAAAATCACCAATAATTCGGCACAATGCAATAAATTTAAACCAGAGACTTTATCCTCAATGTTATGTACGTTAAACAGGTATATTCAACTCTTTTACAACGGCCAATAAAATATCCGGGGTTTTAAAACACCAATTACGAATGTCCTTGCTAATTCGACACCATGCTTCGCCGTGCTTCGGTTCGGCCGTCACGCAACGTTCCATTACCTCAATTTGCTGCTGTTCGTTGCCGTGCAACATTTCAAATTTATAGAAGTACGCCCACGCGTCACCTAGATCCGGATCAATTTTGACCTGCAAACAAATTCAATATCAGTTCAAGGCAAACTCAAGCTTCCATCATACTTACAGTTCGATTGAACCAATCGCGGCACTTTTGCATTTTATGTTCCGACCAGAACAGCTTCGAAACAGCCAAAAGAACGTGCGGATCATGTTCGCATTTTTTCAGCGCATCCACGGATTTTGTCTTGCGCTGTGGCTTTGATTCCATGAAAATTGACTCAGCCCACAGTTCGCCGGCGTCGGGACACTCTTGCAACGCCCGCGCCATTAAATTGGCGGCCACCTCGTTGAGTCCTGCACGCAGTTCAATGCGAACGGCTTCGAGCCACAATTTCGATGTTTTAGGATTTTTTAGTCGTCCGCGCTCCAAAATCGAGCGTGCTTTTGTCAGAATGCCCTTTCGTTCTTCCAGAGATGCGGACAGCACCCACAGCGATATCGAATTCGGGCACTTTTTGATTCCGGTTGTGTACGTGTTTGCGGCATCTTCCGTTTTTCTTTGCTGCTCCTCGATTTGGCCCTTCATCATCCAGAGTTTTGGGAAGTCGGGGAACACTTTAACGGCTTCGTCGAGCAGCTTGAGCGCCTCTAGAAGATTCGTTAAAGCCCACTCCAAGCGCGCGGACTTCATCATTACACGAGGCGTCGGAGCGGATGCCCGGGCTTTAGCCAAAAGCCGCCTGGCTCGCTCATACTCGTTGTTTTCACTCTCCAGCTTGACGGCCGCCAACCAGATATCCTCGGAGTTCGGGTTCGCCTGGAAAGCGAGAGACAAAATACCTCGAGCTGCCGGCACATCGCCGGCCATCCATTTGGACTTGGCGCCCATCAGCCAAAGGACCTCCGACTTCGGACAATGCGCTACCGCTCGCTGCAGCAATGCTTCCAAACTTTCTCGGGTCCCGTGGTTCTTTTCAAAGTAGGCAGCCCGCAGCCAAATACTCTTCTTCGAAGGGAATTCTTGCAGGGCGAACGAATACACAGATCTGGCGCACTCAAATGCATTCTCTTTGGCACACTGGAAGGAATTTTTTCATATACATACACAGGCACATAGATCGCAAACTTACATATTCTGCATCGTCTATCCACGTCTGCTTCCTGTCCTCCTCCTCAACACCAATCGCGATCACGGCTTTGACAATCGCCCGGCAGCAATGCACGGCATTTGATTTTTCCGCCTCGATCGCTTCCTGGAACCACTGTTCACGATTGATCTCCACGCCGTTCGCACTTAACGAGGTCAGCGCCCGATCAATGATCTTCTCCACCATATGAATGTTTCCGTTTGCCTCTTCCAACTTTGCGGCCGTCGTCCAGATTTGTTTGTCGGTAGGGATATTCTCGCGAGCTTTGTTCAACACTTTACGAGCGTTTTCGTACGTTTCCAGTCGAGCAAGAGCCAGCCACAGCTCGACACTGGTGTTGCAACATTCGACGGCCCGCGACAATAATATCCGAGCATCTTCGGGATTCTCCAGCTCGACTGCGGCTTTCCACAGGCGCACGGAGTTGGGGATGTGCTCCAACGCTTTGCGGAACACTCGGCGTTTGGCCTAAGGGGATCAAGAGGTTAGCCACGATTAAATTTCAAAGCGGACAGTTTCGATTCACCTTCAATTCTGTTTCTAGGTCGGCCGCCTTTATCCAAATCCTGACCGAAGTGGGAATATGCCGAGCAGCTTGCGCGATCACGGCCTTTGCAGTGTCGGGCGGCTGCAACCGCGCGGCCTCCAACCACAGGTCCTCACTTTGTGGATTTATCTCACAGCCTCTCATGATAAGATTCCTTGCCATTTGCACCTTCCCGGTCACTTCCTCTAACCGAGCACTGGCAATCCAAGCGGGAGGGTGATTTGGGTTCGTCTCGCGAACGCTCTTCAGCAACAGCCGGGCTTTCTTGATGTCGTTGATGTCCCCGCCATAGGTGGGAATCATGCTTTGCATGTCGGTCAAGTAGCCTTTGGGGTCGACCACTGTTTGCCCGGTCACCGAGTCCGATACTTGCGACAACTTGACATTCATCAGCTTGTTTCGCGCCTGGCCGATTTTTCGCAAATCTAGATCGCCAGTTGGCGTGAGCATCCCTGGTGTCGCTACACCAGGCACCACTGACGCTAGTCCGGAACGCGGATCGAGGTTTGTTGCAGACTCGCCACCCAGATTACGGGAAAGAACACTGTCCGGAAGCGGTGTGAACTTTTCAGCTCTGGGATTTCGTTGCTTCCGATTGCGACTGTCTCCCACTTCTGGAATATTAGTCCACTCTTCCGCCGTCACGTTTATCAAGCTCCGCTTTAAGTCGGAGAACTGCTGCTGAATCTTGGGCCGCTCCTGGCGATAGCGTTCCAAATCCTCTTTCATTCGCTTCTCGCGATATTCTTTGCGCTTCTCGTCCATCCGTTTGTCGATTGACTCGTAAATCGCGTCGGCTTCCTCGTCGTCTTTGTCGTACGGATCTTTCGAAAACAGCGATCCGCTGTAGCCGCTAAACTCATCGTAGTTGGAATCATTCAAATCCTCGTCGAACTCCTCCTCTTCTTCGTTCTTTTTGCGTTTCGCTGCAGGCGGGGCGTGCCGGTCGTCAGAAACATCGTTAGCATCGCGAGCAGGACCAATATCGGAACGGGTTGTGAACCCGGTGGCTCTACAAGAAAGTTGAAACTTCAATTAAGATCTAAAGTTATGTGCTATCCCTTTTACTGATTCTTATCGTCAGGGAAGTACTATGCACGGAATCCTGAATAGGGACATCTCATGAAAACATGATGGAGAGTTATTTGGAGGAAGCGAAGATGGTTTTAGTCGGTAAAATGGTATGTAGACAAGGCTTGTCTATATAAATTGTGCGAAAACTCGCCATGCCGATAGGCAGGAGCTGATAGGTATCTTTTTGAATGATTAACACCTCACAACGTTGAAAAAAAGCTTGATGTTGTGTGTTTAATATTTACCCTCGTCCCACGCCGGCTACATATCCCAAAGGAGCTGGTATGCCGAGAAAGTGTTTCTTATTGCGATTCGCAATCACCGCGGCCGTGAGATTAGCCATTTATTTGTCGGCTTTTTTGCCTATTTAGATTTATATTTTAATTGTGCACAATGCATCAACGAAAACGTTTACTAGTTTGACTGATGTCAACTTGACACAATTTGACGCAAATGTCATGAAATGTCAAGATTGAACAGCACATCAGCCATTTTGAGGCGTCAAATAATAAATCTCAAGAGATGGCGCAACGCATTGTTGGGAGTGAATTGTTAATTCACAAAAGAGGACGCAACGTGTTGTTAGTGCTGAATATTAATTCTCAAGAGAGGACGCAACAACCTACGTCGTTTTGATGATTTTGCAAGTAATTTTGTAATTATCGAAAAATTAGCAAATAATCTAATGTTGATTTTTAAGCGTTTCACAAAGCCATATATAAGTAAAATAAACTTTCAATATTTAATCTACATTTATCGATAAACAGCGAAATAGTTCATATTTGTTCTTACTGCCTAAAAATATGATGAAAATTATTGCTAACAAAAACTATTTGTTTTGTGCCGGTAGAGGTCTGCATTGCATATCACAAGGGTATTATTGATTAAACTACTAGCTTATCATAATTTATAAAGAAAATGTTGCAATAGCGTATAGACAAACATCTATTCGAGCGTACATTAGCAAAATAACATTGAATTCGACACGGGAATTGATAATAACAAGCCGAATTTCAATTTAGAGCCAGTTTTCTTTAGTGTAAGTATTTTCAGCAGCATTTTTTCATGGTAATATTGACTATAGGAAGTATATTTTCATTTATATATCATTTATAATGACCGTACTAGTTTTCTAGTATTATTAATAGCTTTGGTTTGATAGATTTGGCGCATCTTATGATAGACAACTTAGAAAATCACCTAATTTATGCTTGAAAAGTGAAGCCCAGAAAGTTTTCAAGACTTGAACGGGTTAATACGGGGCATAAAAAATTCAGCCTCGTCCTAGGAAGCTCATCAGGATAAGGAATGTAACGTGGATTACTGGAAAAGTAATTTTTGCTTCTAAGAGAACACATAAAGCCTGCAAATTGGTAATTAAAGATCTTCCCAATCCTAAAGATCAGAATCAGTACAAAGTAATGAAAAACGAATGCAATAAGATAACAAAAGAAGCTAAGCAACATTATTCTACTAAAAACTTGAGCAAAGCTCAAAAAATCTCCACCTATTCTGAAATTTAGTGGACGGCGTTCTAAGAAAAAATGAAATAAATAAGGAACATAGTGTCTTTAAACTATTACTCTTGTACAAGTAATCAGCGATCTAGAGGAAATCATCGATTGCCTTAACTACCATTTCTTAGCAATAGTGTGAGTGCTGACCGGGACAAGTACTGGCTTTAGCTACTACAAAGCAGATTAGCAATAATCTCTGGAAAGACAAAGTAAAGTTGAGCAATTAAAGCTACTTGGGACTCATAATAGGCGAGAAACTTATATTCAACCTCACACATAAACGATTCAAGGAAGAAAGTGGTCTTTTTCGTCGCTTAAACATCTATCTAAAAAGAAATAAAATCCAAATCGAAAACTTCCTACGGTATCTTGAATTTCAGTCAAACTTCGAAAATTAACTTCATTTTCATCTTTAACAAGTAACCAAGATGTATAAAAACGTTTTAAACCTCCCTATGCTAATCCTAACAGCCGAAATTTACAAAACAGCCCAAGAACTAAACTTCCAAGACATGAGTTTCATGAAAAAAGCTAAATTTACACATAAGAATGAATATGTGAAATTCGATAAAATTTCGGGAGAAAATACTTACAATATGAGAATTCATGTTGTTATAACATTTTCCAGAACTAAATGACTGAAACAAAGCTGCCTAAACAATTCAGCTAGCTTTTTTAAAACGTTACCGGTCAAAATAAAAACAAAACCAACTTAAATTCATACTAAAAAAATTCCTCTTGTAGGAACACCATTCGGAAGCAATGTACAATCCATAAAAATCAAAGCTAAGGATTAGTTCAACATGAAATAAAATTAAAAACGTGTGTTTTGAATTATAAATCGTTCCAAAAGGATTTTAAAGCCCACGAATTAGATACTATCTTTTATACCGATTCTTATCGTCTTGTACTGAAACATGAATTGAATAATTAATGAAAATGAATGGAGATAGAGATTTGAAGGAGGCTATGGTGATTTCAATCGGTAGAAAGGTATGTAAACAAGTTTTGTTCATATAAATTGTGTAGAATCCCGACATGCCGAGAGGCAGACCAAGAAATTGTATCGGTATGTTCGCGCGCCATTTTTCTGGCCGAAAAAATGTGGAAGTTGCTTTTTTTTGTGGTTTTATACTTTTCTGGCCGGGAGCACCTTCAGAACTCACTCGTGAAGCCACGATATAGCATATATTCTCGATAATGGTGTTATTTATTTAAATTATATTTATTTTTTGAGGATATCCATCTGAATCTGAAATAAAAACTTCCCGCAAGAAAACTCAATAGATGGCCCTACTAGCCGCATCAATGAAGCCTACTAGCATTTTGTGGACAAACTGAAACGTCAAAGACGGAGTGACAGTTCTTCACTAAACTGCATGATATGAAAAAACCGAGATTTGTTTGTTTTTGATATTGAAGTGCTATTAATGCCATTCTCCCGTTCAAGTTTTCATCATTCGGCCTACATTGTGCGTAACGGTAACAACCAGATAATACAAATCCACCCCAAACTAACGAATTTCCGATAAAATTCCGTTTTAGAGTTTCATTAAGGACGAAAAGTCGTTTTGAGGACGACGACAACGAAACCAACTGCCGAAAAATGGCCTCGATCAAGTGCATTTCAATAATGACCACCTGTTCTGTGTTCGGCGCGCTACTGGCTATAATTTGTCAGGCGCTATGGACCCTGAATCAATTGAACACAATCACGCTCACGTTGACGGGACTTTTAGCCCTTGAAAACATGCATCGTGTGCGCGTTACGCAGGAGCACTTTGTCCGGCCGAAGGTGGCGGTTGGGTACGGGAGCTGTGCCGATTTGATAGTGAATGCAACGCAGCTGCTCGCCTACCCCGAAGGCGGAGTGGACATTCGAAAGGACGTGCTGTTGAGCGATATCGACGACGAGGACAAGCTTATTGGCAGTTTTGCACACTACTTCGCGAATGGTGCCGCATCAGAGTGAGTACGGAAGGGGGCAACACCGAGGCAGTAAGTGCAAGGTTCAGAAGATAAAACCGGTGAGAGGGTGGCATTGTTTGCCTTCTTTCGGCAAACTTGATATCACCAAAGTAGCAATGTCTCGTCTTATCAGTTTTGGACAAACAGCGGTGTTTTTAAAATCTAAGTTATTTGCTGTCGGCAAGGTTTTATTCGTTTTGACTACATATTTTGAATTATCAGAAGACAATAGAGGAAACGAACAGAATCTCATCAGCCAACAACTTGAATTTAGTCAGGAGTCTATGTTTTTAAAATTTCGCATGATACCGTAATGTCCAAAATGATTCGAAATTATACAAATTTTGCAGACGTTTCATCTCAGACGAGAAAATATTTAAAAGACTGCTGGAAAAGGCCAAAACAAAACTAAAAGACACAATCCGTTGGACGTTGGGAGGCAATGCTCCAATAATGGGCATACGATTTCTTAGAGAAGGTGCTGACGTGCTACTCGCCACTAGAATGTCAGAAAAGTAAGGACGATTCATTATCACCACCACCACAATTGCTCATGTGCACCTTTTAAACAGATTACGCAAACATTTGCCGGCTGAAATTCAACTAGCTGGAGATGTGCTTGCGGACGACGACGTTCACATGATCCTGGAATATAAAGCGGGTGAAAAATGGGGCCCCTATACAGCCCCGCGTGCCAATCGCTTTATTCTGCACAACGATCAGAACAATCCGCACTTGAAGGCGGTTGAACTGCTCGAAAACGCTTTAACGACATACAAGCCACGACTGTTAGTTGTAAGTGGTATACAAATGATGGATACATTTAAATTTGATCAGGGTATGGAAAATGTTTTCCCCTTTTTTGATTAGAATTAGCATATCTGAAAATCGTTGGGTTTTGCAGGTGTCCGCGAAGCACGTCTTGATAAAGTTCGCTCGCAAATGATTGAACAGCAGCAATCGACGTTGATACACTTTGAAATGGCGAGCTACGTGGAAAAGGACTTGTTGTCGCTGATTGAGAAAAACATATTGCCATACGCCGACTCGATTGGCATGAACGAGCAAGAATTGGCCAATCTAAAGTGGAAGCTATCGAAAAATACAGTCGCCTCGGCAACTGATTCCAACCCGCGGGTAGCGCACACTTTGGACCTGATGCGTGAAGTATTTGTTAATTTGCGAACAAGCTACAAAGTGAATAGTAAGGACAAACGACCATTGACGCGTGTGCATGTTCATACGTTGGCATATCAGGTAATACTGGTGATGAAAGGGTCTCAGTGGAACAATACGAAGAGTGCAGCTGCTAAAGCCGCGTTAACAGGACATCGACATGTCTGTGCAACAGATACAGTAAGTTGTACAGTTCCTAATTCTTTAAATTGTCCGCAAACTCGAATGTATGTTGTTTCTAGGTGAATCCAGAAGCGTCTCTGTTAATTCTCGATAACAGCTTCGCAAAAACTGTCAACGGCATGTTTGTCGATCGGCCGCAACGTGTTAAAATCGAAGCGAGAGACCCAGTTTCGTGTTGGCACGAAACCATTCACATCCAAACGGAAGTGTTGGAATATGAAATCTGTGTTGCTCCGGTGCTTGTTTGTCGGGATGCAAAACAAACTGCAGGCGCCGGCGATAATATATCTGCGTCTGGGCTGGTTGCACAAATATAGGAGCTTGTAAATAGGAAAGCATCCTTCCTACGATGTCTGCGCTATATTTTTTTTGTTTGTTTTTCCTACATTTTTTGAGATTCCATATAATCAAATACTGCAAAAATTTAAGGCTGAAAATTTTATCTCATTCCAATCAAACAAAAACTAATGCTCAATCTGTACATTCCTGTATAAACAATTAATTTACATTCTCTTTATGTAAAGACGAAATTATTTTCACCGAACTACGAACAAACGTTTGAGATTAACAAAACCGACGCACATGCATTCCTTCTAGTTGAAATTGTTGCACAAAAATTGAAAAGCATTTTGTTAAATTTGTTGTCGAAGACATTCATTAGAAAAAAACTAGGTTTAATTGTTTGGTAAGTGTATTTGTGAAAAATTAGTTGTTTTGTTTATTTTTTAATCATTGTGATGTTTCTAAAGTGTTTGTATGTCGAGTAGATGTACGAAAAAAGATAGAAGAAAATTGTATGCGATTGTGCAACGTTTTAAGACATTTATAAAATGCAAAAAATGCAAAAAGGACATCTAGATAATTGTTTTATCCTACAATTACATAAAGTGTGCTATAAATAATACATTGTCAATGTTGCATTCCTTTTCAAATGGTTTTGTAGTCGTCTTTATCAACAATAAAGTGTACTTATTTTAGCAACCGTGTGTTTCAGTTGATCAAAGCACCGTGGAGCTTTCCTAGCGTCTTGCTGGGATCGAAATAAGCAGCTATCGAAATGCAACTCCCTGCCACAATGTGCAACCTTGAATATCAGCATATTTTATTCGCTGGAACACTCTTAAAAATGAATATTAATCTAGGCATCCTTAAATATTTGCTTATTAAACAGGTACAGAGTTCAATAGCTTTCCAATAACGTCGAGATTTAAGTAGGGACGGATTATCGCGGCGCTAATAGGCGCCTCATCATGATAATGGGCGTCAGCCTCTTGAAACAGAATCTAAATATATCACTGGGTTAGCAGACAGCTGGGCCAGCAGACAACAGGGTTAAAGTGAAAGAAAAATAGCCTGAGTAATTGCCTTCGTGTAGCCTTTATTAATTCTATCATTATTAAAACATAAATCAGAAACTTCTGCATGTTCCTATTAGTCATTTTAGTAAAAGTTTTGATAATTCAGTGACTTTCCGTTAAAAAGAAAAAAATAATTTGTTCCTAGTATGGATTATTTTGCATAACATTTATGCAAAGCATTTCAATTGAAAACTACTAACATTCCAAGAATACTACTATCAAACTAGCTTCGCAAGAATATCCTTCGCCTCCGCAATGACAGGCATCACTTCTTGCGAATCTAACGCTTCGACTTGTAGGATTTTTTCAAATTCAGCGACTCGAGTTACGCCAAGTTTCGCCGAGCAATTCTTCAGTCCTACGGATGCCATTGAGCACAGAAGTTTGAAGCATTGCATCCGTGCATATTCATGCTTTGAATTGTCCCAGGTTGGAAGTGAGCGCACAATAGGCCACGCCATCCGGTGATAGTCCAGCAATAAATCCCATTCGTTGGCCTTGTATAGGCGCGAGCAGTGCGTTTGAATGGTCTCTTTGAGCTCCTTAATATGCGACGAGACTCTGGAGTTCGCTGACGGCATACTGTAGCGGTGTGATGGTTTAGGAAAGCACCGATGTGTATGGCGAAGGATTCGTTGCAGATTGTCGATGAAATCGCTAAAAAAATGAAAGGATTAAAAACTCAGAATCCAAAATAACAACGAACGACTTGCCTCAGATCGGGTCTGGGCGTTACTGATCGAACAAGATCCTCTACTTTCGAATCGTCCTTGATCACATTCAATAGCATGTTCACTAGCTGCTTGTGACTGAGCAGATTCAGCCTGCTCTTCATTTTGTAGTTGGGATCAAGTTCCACGTCGCTGACTTTGTGAACTGCTGCTTCCTCTAAACGTGTGCGCTTTCGTTGCGGTGTGGAATCCGCATCGTCCAGAACCAATCGCTTCAATATTGGCGTGGTCAACGTTCTAGCTCTCAACGTGGGCGCTGACGATATCTTCCCAGGCGTTGTCTGAAAATGCAAAAAAAAATCGGTAGGACGTTGGTCACGGCAGTTTCCACGCATGTGAGCCAGAATCCACTACTAACCTTGGTCGCTTTTTCAGGCGTTGTCTGAAAATGCAACCCGTCCAACAGTCGTCTGCGCGGCGAGCTGCGCAACGTCATCATTGCCGTCGCTATTTTCGTGGGCGTTCTCTGGAAAGGACACCGACTGGGCGCTGGGCATTTATCAGGCGACCAATTGAGGTTGACGCGGCGCCGCCTTCCGCGCTGCCGGATAATAAGCTCGTCGGGCGAGGGAATCGATGGCAGCACGTAGCCAAGAAAATCAGCGCCTAATGTGTTGTTCAAGATATTCGGGGGTGTCGGCTCGTTGGCTAGCATTCTTGTGGGAGTTTCAGCCAGACGTGGTCGTTCCATGCGATCAGCGATCTCAGACAGGATCGAACGAGAATTGTTTTGACCTGCCATTTCTACGCAAAGCACCAAGATTTGTTACATTTATTAATGTGCACACAGTTTAGCTGTTTGCTGCTATGTTTTTGGCACGAACATTGAAAAGTCTCAGTCATAAAACACGGGAAAATGCGGGGCAAATGAATTTCACGGAAACTAATGGCGCCAAATTAACGAGACTGATTGTAGTTTGTTTATGTCGTGGACGCGACACCTGCCGGTAAATTGGAACAACGTGTGGAGGACAATTTGAATATGGCATGATATTAAATATTTTCTAGTTATGTATAAGAAAACTGCGACTGCGAAATAAAAGCTAATTAAATTATATCAATAAATAGGTTGTGGCAGCTTAGTTTTAAATACGTTAACCACCCCCAAAGTTCTTGTGAGTATGAAGCACATCAGCTGTTCGACTGGTTTTGTGGCCCTCTAGTGCCACACGTTGAACTGCGTGACACTTGAAATTGCGCTCATATTCGGAGTGACGCTGCCAGAAAAAGAAGTCGGGAAAGTGCTGGTGCTGTAATTAATTGGTCCTTAAATAATGTGAAGTGCAGTGGTCGCAAATTAAATGGTGTGCATCTCCTCTCTTATCACATTCCCGGCCATCTAAGCTGTATGAAGAATAATGGACCATCCAAATGGTACGCAAGCTCAAAAAGGTACGCTATTTTAGTCCTGATAGGGACGCGGCTCGCCAAACTAATTTTCGGCGCCAAGGGTAGCCATCCTTTCCATTATAATTGGTTGCTCTTCGGTATAATGTTACTTTGTGATAAATTTCATCAAAATTCAGGTGTTTCCTTTCCATTTCTATTGGTAAAGTCCATGGCGCCGGAAGCCAGTAGCAAATAAAATGGCGGCTCGGTCATGCAGTTTCCCTCTTAAAGCTTCGATTTATGATATATTGCGGGGATAATTTCATAGTTAGCGAGCAAGAAATGTGCTTTAAACGACTCAGCAAACCTTCCACATTTGAATTTTGTGAAAATTTGCATGAGAATTATGCACACAATTATGGCAACCAAGTTCCCTCCCTAGTTTTTCAGGATGCAGGCTTAGCCGTGAAAGGGATATTTCACTGTTTAATCTAAGCTCTTCTTGATTCTAGGCGATCTCGAGGTGACAGGTGTATCGCGCAGTGGTCGTGTACGGAAGAAATCGTCAAAACTAATGGACTTTCAATCGCCGGATGAGATTGAAACGCGCGCCAAAAAGCCAACAGTTGTTGGCAAACAACAAACGCTCTTTAAATCCCATAACGATTACTCCGCATCGCCACCAACGACGTATACTTCTTCGATGCACAGTAGCAAAGGTGGTAGCGAGCATCCTGCGGCGCAATTCGGATGCAGTGGGGGCGAAGGAATGAAATCCGAGGATGATCTGATGCACCAAATGGACTATCACGGCGAGCAGGACGAAAGCGAGGAAATAGAAACGGAATATGATGTGGACGAGGTGGCAGGGGTGGTAGAACACGAGGAAGGATCTGAAAACTACACGGATCCGACCGTGCGACAAAGCATATACATGTCGGAAAAGTCCAATAAGAAAAAAGTATTGAAAGATGGGAAGGTAAAGCTGTTTTTATTTTATTTCAATTATTTTGACTAAAGAAAAATTTAGATGGTTTATGGCAAGGCGCAGCGCAAAGACAAAGGAAAGACCAGATTTACAGCTTATATGCTTTGGGCCCGTGACGCTCGTAAACAGATGCTGCTACAACAGCCGGATCTAGGTAGTAGCAACATATTTAACTTGAACTCATTAAATATTTCGTTCACATTATAAAATTTTCCAGATTTTGGCAGCATATCCAGGCGATTGGGTGAAATGTGGGCGAACGTCCCCATGAGCGAGAAACTGAACTGGAAACGTCGTCTGAAACGCTATATATCCAAGCCTAAAATAGTCGATAAAAAGGATACCACCAACATACCTCCGAAATTTTTGAATAAAGGTCAAAATCCTGGCGGCTTCACTCCCGCAAGCAATAGCTCGACCAGAGCAAATACTATGCCGAATAATGCGGCGACAGATACCAACCCGGCCGGCAGCTCCAGTAGCTATCGAACGAAAAAGCAGCATTCACAAAGTGAATATTCGAATTTAAATGATGGTTCCGATCATCACATCAATTCTCAGACGAAAAAGTCAAATAACACGGCGAATAAATTAAGTCCCACTTCGGTTGGGATGTACAAAGTAACCGGAATAGAGCCTGTTGATGTTGCAGCCCATTTAAAATTGCTGGGCGACAGTTTAACAATTATCGGCGAACGATTGAAGGAGCACGAAGGACAAATTACTGTGTCGGGCAGTCTATCTGTATTATTGGATAGTTTATTGTGTTCGCTTGGACCGTTGATGTGTTTAACAGCACAAATTCCGGGTTTTAACGAGAAAAATCAACATATTCGCGATACGTTACATAATACACTTGATAACATAGCTTACGTAATGCCGGGACTATAATAAGATGAAATATGATTGGATGCTTGAACGTTAAGAGTAATAAAAGAACAAGTAAACAGTAAATGTTAAGAGTGCTTCGAAAATGACTGAAAACAAACCTGAAATACCTACTGTTCTGCTTCTAACATCCTTGTGCATCGATTTTTTGTTTGTTTAACGGAACCTGCAATATCCTGTCCTTTCTATTTATGATTCGAGCTTCAACTGACGGAAAAATGGATGCGATTAATATTAATTTTGGGTGAGTACCCTTATTCCTTCCTTTTTCTGATCCTTATTAATATATTTTGTTTGCGCATTTCAATTGATCCGCTACAATTCCGTAAAAGGCCAAGTATTTGCAAATGATTACGAATTACTTCTTTCATAGTAATGATTAGATGGTACTGCCTCTCTGGGCCTAATGATTTTGGGCTTAATAATTGAGACATCTAGATAACAAAATGTTTTATTCTATCCGCCCGAAAAAAATAGCGTTTCTAACCAAAAAAGTTTTGTGGTTCAAACGATTTCCATTCCAAGCGAAAGAATATGCTCGACGATTTCTATTTCTTTATTTGTTCATTATTTAAATAGAAAAATACAACAAAAAAGCGAACGTTTTGAGTTAACACATTAATATGATGTGCTGTTCTTCTTCCCATTTGTAGAACGTCAAAAAACCAATTAAAGGTGATATAAATTAATCATATTTAGCTTTTCCCAGTTCACAAAGGTGCAATAATTATTTATTAGATTTGTTTTCACTTGCTTTTCTCTTAGAAATGTACATGTAGTGTTTTTCCTTCTTTAATTTTTCTAAAACAACATAATTGATACGATCTCTTTTTCTTACTGTTAGATAGAATATCTTTAAAAATTTGTTTCAATAATAGTAACTAAAAGATGAGATAACATTATGTTTAAACAATGTGAGCTTAAACAGTTTTTTCTAGTTTCTTCTAACGGAAATAGAATTGAAAAGCATCAAAGGGACGACAATAGTTGCTCCTAAACAAGAGTGCTTTATTCTGTAGCAGAATTCTTTTTCATTTAAAGAAAACTTTCTACGTTATATACTCGGGTTACATAGTACTTTAGCTATCACCTAAAATGTACAAATCCTTTTAGTAGATCAATGCTACATGTATGCCAATTATAGTTTACATGATTTTCAATTTTCCTATTCAATGGGTTTTAAATACACCCTAATGGTTGTTCACTGCTGCTATTTTACGATGGTTTTATTCGGTGCGAAGATTGTTTTGTCTTGGCTTGATCGGTTTAATTTGAATCTTTCACATTTCTAAGTTGTTACGTCTGATTTTCAAATACATCAGTCTAAATTCTTATACATGTCCTCGAGTTGTGGTTTGAAGTAGTTCTTAAGTTGTGGCCGTTTTGATTTGTGTGTGGGCGTTAGTAGTCCATTTTGCACTGAAAATGGATCGGGATGCAAGTAAATGTCTTTAACCTGGAAAAAGAAACTAATAGAATATCACTTTAATTTCAAAATGTGTTCCACGCACCTGTTCAAACGATTTCAGTCCGGCTTCCTTGCCCCAAGCAAGCATATCCGTTAAAATTAACTCCTTCACTGAAGGATTATTGCACAGTACCGTCAATGTGCCGGGTATATTATTCTCTTGCGCCCAGCATTTCAACACATCAACATCAGGAACGACAACAGCAACTATACAGCTCTTTGAACAAAATAATTTTGAATTCCCGGGTGCTTATTTTCATATGTAATGAACTTACCTTCAAGCTCTCGCCATATACAAATACTTGTTCAACATATTGACTATTCAAATAAATATTTTCAATTTTTTCTGGAACTATATATTCACCCTGACTCAGTTTGAAAATATGTTTCCGTCGATCGATGATTTTTAGAGTTCCATTCGGGAGCCATTTGCCAACATCACCTGTGTGATGCCAACCATCGGAATCTATCGCTTCGGCAGTTTTATCTGAGTCTTTGTAATAACTGGGAACGGTTCGTGGAAAAAGTGATAAGGATCTTCGATTTGTATTGGATCTCCGATGAACTTACCCATGGAATACATTCGTTCCCCGAACGCATACTTCGCCAGTGTTTTGCGATGCATAATACTCCATTTCTGGTACATCCACTAGCTGTAAAAGTTTTGTGTGTGATTAAAATGCTACCCAAAGCTTTATAGTCCGTTTCAAAATAGTACCTTGATTGCATTGCACGCGACTGGCGGACCAACATGTTCTGGGACAAAGTCACCTTGTACAGTCAATGTGATAGCGCCTGTACATTCGGTTTGACCATATCCTTCAACAATGACGCAACCAAGCGCGCAACGCATAAATGTGAGTACGTTCCCTGCCAAAGGAGCCGATCCGACTACCATGAGGCGCAGGTTACCGCCAAACGCTAAGAGCCCAACAAACACTATACAAGTTTCGTTCTTAAATACACAAATTACCTTCATGAACTTTCTTGAATACCAACTTATCCCATAATCCATTCCTCCTTAAAATACCACGTCGCAACTCCGACTCCTTCGAGTTTATCGCCATTCGGAAAATGGTTCTCTTCAAGGCGGACCTAGTTATTTCATTTTGTATTTTGTCGTAGACACGATTAAGGAGGCGAGGTACAGCTGGAACAACAGTGGGCTTGAGTGCTTTGAAATCATGCGTTAGTAATTTAATGTCTCCTGAGTAGAAACCAACACAGCCGCCAGAATAGTAGATGCCATTTTCGCAGCATCTTTCGAACATATGGGCTAAGGGTAGAAATGAAAGCATCACGTCGCCCACACGCAGTCTGTGATCCCCTAAAATAAAATTGAAAATTCGGGTCATTATAAAGTTTTTGGGAAAATTATGGAAGTGGACGAGATTATCGAAAGAACACTTCCCAAACATAGCTGATGGACTTCATTCCTAAGCAATAGGATGCGCCTTAAACTATAATCACAACGAGGCCTTACCTAATTGCAACAAGACTGCACAGACGCCAGCAACAACATTAGCATGTGTTAACATAACACCTTTAGGATTTCCCGTCGTCCCAGATGTATAGCATATCGTGCACAAATCCTCTGGCTTTGGAGGCACTTCCGGATGGTTCATTCTTGCACCCAACGTTTCAACGTCTTCAAATGTGAGCAGTTGAACTCCACGATTTCTAGCGCGTTGCGTAGTAGCCGGCTTAGCCGGCTTTATTACAATTAATTTCGTAAGGGTTTTTGGAGCTTTGTCCAGCAATAAATTGGCTTTTGCATCGTCTTCCACGACAACCACGGCCATGTCGGTTTGTTTAATAATAAAAGCACATGCATCTGGTCCGAGGGTATCGTACAGAGGAACAACCACCAGCGAATAACAATAGCAGCCCTGCTCGAACAGTATCCATTCGGGGCGGTTTTGTGAATAAATTCCAACTAATTGACGCGGATGTATTCCAATTGATATAAGTCCTGAACCGAAATTTTTCGCTCGCAATAATGTTTCATCGAAATTGATCCACTGTGATTTTGAAAATGAATTTGTTATAGAATAGTTTTTTTTTGCAAAACGCTGGCTCTGATAATTTACCTGATATGGTGAATTAATATTCTCTCTCCAGCCTAAGCACGGACCATTATTTGAATCATATGCACCCACACGGAACGTTTGATACAGCGTTTTGGCATTGTCATTAATATAGCTTACGAATTTACCAGTTTTTGCTTCCTTATAAAATTTGGAAACATGTATTTGTTCTGGACCCTGCAATGAAATGATGAATGCACGTTTAAACATTATTCAATGCCATAATAAAATAAAGTCGTTGAGCCATTCTCAGTGAAAGTGTTTGCAGAAATTTACAAAGCTTTGAAATTTATATTTTTAAAAATAAGTTGTTGCCTTCAAACAATTTACTTAAAATATTGCGTAGTTCATTAGTTCAATGAAAAACTAATTGTGGTTTAATCGTCCAAATAATCTTCAAACGAAAGCAGCGTAGCACTGGACATTATCGACATTAAATTACAAATGTGGTATCTAAGAGCCGTCTGAAGGGTCCATTAATATCCTTTTTATGATAAATAAATGTCCAATGGAACATTTAAAATTGTTTTGGTATTTTATGATTCAGGAGATGCATTAAAAGTTCCAAGTGTTTAAAGAAAGCTAGGCATATAGTATAATAGTGTATAAATAAATTTATCGAGCGACAAGCTCTTTTTAATCTGAGAGAATATAAAAATTTTTGAGAAAAATTTCGCTACAGAATATTTATTGCTTTGTTTAGTATCGATATATTGTAGACCAAGGCTTTGTAATTTATTTCATTTTAATCCCAACACGTTGCATCACAAGAAGTCTGGTCGTATCTAAGACCAAGGCCTTTGTTAAACGTATGTATATAAAAAGGAATGTTAACAGATCACTCTTTGGTGTCTTTAGTCGATAAATCGTTCTTCTTTTCGCGATTAATTTTGTTTGAGTGTAAATCAAACAAGCTCTACATAAACACCTGACAAAGAATTAACGTAAAAAATAGTAAAATGACTGCGTTGAACTTCAGTATTTGCCAAAATTAATCTTACATTGGAACATGAAATTTTTATTTTCATCTCAACCATGGAAAGAATATTTGTGAATATCCTTGAGGCATTTTTCATTCAAACAACACACAAGTTCAGTGGCGATGCGTGTTAAAATTAACTTCAACAAAATTAAATTGGAGACAATCTTCAGTGATTTGTTACTATTTGTTATTTTTTCTGAATCGAAGAATTCAGACATACATCGGAATATGTGTGTGGGAAAATTTGGTGTGATTCAACATGATTTAGATGCCGGCAATTACGTTGGAAAGAAACGTGTGTAGAAGCACTAAGGATTATTACTAAATATGCAATGAGAACTTTAGGAGCATTCAATTTGTATGCAATGAATATTTGATTAAAATACTACTGATTTAATGCTACACATAAATATTTGAATCGGCGAAATGCTTACGAAAGTTACAATGCTTTCAATGAATGTAACGTGCAGTCTAGCACGACGTCCCTCCTATTATATAATTCATCACTCCTGTTCTGGAGCTTCATCAAGATTCTATACTATATTCGGATTTCTTATTCAACTGCTTTCTTCTGGATGGATTAATGTTATTGGCAGTTTTACTCTATGAAATAATTTCTCATGTTCCTTTCTGTACATTCTTAGAAACGTCTCATGTTAAGGATCCAAGAATCCGTCTATTATCCAAAATCTTGACTTCCACATTGAAGTCATTGTCAATCATTTCTCGAGAGCTGGATTTTTTTATCCATTGCTCTCATGGATATACGCATATTCCCACTGGATATTTGTTGAATCGTTCAATCCGGTCTATGGCATCTTCGAAAATTGCTTTTTTGTGTGGTGTTTTTTGCATAATGTTTATCAGAACAACATAGAATACCGTCTGACCAAAAAGTACCCGGGAATTTGAAAAAAAAACGCAAAATTCTTAATCTTCATCAATCTTTATTGGATCAACTTCAAAATATGCTCCATTTGAAGCAATGCACAAATGCCAACGCTTTCTCGAATCATCAAAACATTTTTTATAGATGCTCTCTGGTATGGCTTTCAGCTCCTTCAGCGAATTTTCTTTAATGAGGTTTATGGAGTCATACCGGACAGTTCCCCGAAGTGGCAATTTGAGTTTGGGAAACAGGAAAAAATCACACGGTGAATAAGGTGGCTGGTCAATGGTATTTATCGAGTTTTTGGCCTTATAATCGTTGATAATCGTGGCCTGATGAGATGGTGCGTTATCGTCATGCAAAATCAACGAGTTGCGCACCACAATTCCGGCCGTTTACGACGGATTTTTACACGCAAACGCCTCAAAACGGTCAAATAGAGGTCCTTATTATTATTGTCTGGTCTTTCGGAACGAACTCATGGTGAACCACACCACGGATATCGAAGTAGCATCACCTTGATTTTCGAACGACTTTTTCGAGGTTTTTTCGGTGTCGGCTCATTTTTTCCACCCATTCTGATGATTGTTGGCTCGTTAGTGTGTCGTTCTCGAAGACTCATGTCTCGTCACCAGTTATGATCCGTCCCATGAACGTGGGATCAGAATTGGCCCGATCCAACATTTCTTCAGCGGCCTGCTGCCGATACTGTTTTTGAAGAAAATTCAGCTCAATCGGAACAAGCCGAGCGGCAACTCGCTGCATGCCCAAATTGCTTGACCAAAATCAAACGAGCTGATTCACGAGCGATGTTAAGATCACGTGCTATCCCTCTAACACTAACATGATAATTTTCGAGCACGATTTCTTTAATTTTTGGACGTTATCGTCAGTTGAAGAGGTCGTGGCTGTCCGCAACGAGGCAAGTTATCGACGATCTCCCGACCGTTTTTAAAGGCTTTGTACCACTCGTTTTCGATAAAACAGATTTACCGTAAGGTTTCTCCAGCATTCGCATCGATTCGACACACGAAATTTCGTTCAAAACACAAAATTTGAGACAAACTCTGTTCAATTTTTTTTCCATTGTAAAATTCGCCGAGCACTACTGAGGTGAACTGATTTAATCAGCTGCTGTAAACAAACTGGTTGGGAGATCGCGACAGTCCTACCAACACACAGAAACTTAAAATACTTAACGCGGGCAATTTAAATGAAAAATTCCGGGGGTATATATATTATAAATTGGATAACCAATATTATGGATTTTCATTTGCGCAAATCTTGAATATATTACGTATATCACCCAAAATCCCCTTAAAATCACTTATCTTCGTCATCGCATTTGAATCCATTAGTGCTAATAGAGTCAATCGTAAACTTATTTATATTTAAAATTGTAATTTCTACAAATGACACCCAAATGTTTCTCATAATTTTGAAAGTCATCAAAGATGTCTAATTTCATGGAACAAATTGCCTTCCATCATATAAAATCTATTTGCTATAGCCAGAAAATCTCGTATACATATATGTATGTATTGCTTTCCCCAATCTCTCCTTAATGGTCCATTAAAACAAACAATGTGTTTACACAATATTTGCCGGATAGTTCGCAATTTGGAGTATCTTATTTTATTTTTTTAGTTTACTACAGACTAAAACCGTTAATTTTTTATCGTTATTATTATGATTATTATGTTATTTCATTCACACATCAGCCACGCATCGATAAAGAAAAGCAGCGTTCTCAAAACAAATATAAAACTCTATTTTTAGTCGTTTGGCACAGTAAGGGATGTAACATGTGAATAAATGAGTTCTTACATTTTTGTTGTGGTGTGCCGATGTAATTCTGAGCGATGCAATAGAACCAATTAGCTAGACTACGAATTTTAGTCAATGGGATTATAGTACGTACGCATTTATTTTTCCAAAAAATTGCAAAAAACTAATTTGAATTTGCCAATAAGTGTGATATACAAATATCAATAAAACTTGAAGGATTCGAGTTGAGAGCGTAGTCAGGTGATATTATATATATATAAAATTTTAGATACACTTGGAAACATCTGCATAATAAAATCCCATACTCTCAATAAGCCAAAAATTGCATTCTCTCTGTTACGCAATGGATTAAGTACGAGCCTATTTTCAATGTTGCGTCAAACAAATGACGTCACATAGTTAGATATTTGCGTGAAATGCCAATTTGTGTGTCGAGAATTAGCAAATGTTTGAATTGTTGGTTTGAATAAATTCAATAAATAGAGCATTATAATTCGGTGGGTGGAAAGAATTATGTATATACAAAACCGATTCAAAAATTATCCAATATTCAAAGCGAAACGAATGGCAAAAAAAATCTCGATCGATCACAATTTATAGTTTTGTATATGATTGGATATTGTTTATTTATTCTTGAACTTCAATTTTATGCGATGTTCTATAAATAAAATTATATTTAAGGCAAAAAAAATTGGCTATTTGAAATTCCATGATTGAAAATGGTCAACGTTTGATCCTTAGTACGGGTTTTGTGGCTAAGTTTTAATGGGTAATATTTCTATGTGGTATTTGGGTGTTTTGAGCAGGTTTTGGTGGTATTTAAAGATCGTGTACAAAACACTGAAGAAGGTTGCAAGTAGCAACCGAAATACGTATTTGAAGAAATACATAATATTTTTGGTGAAAAGCAACAACACGACTTTTTCAATAATATTTCGAAAAAAACTGTTTTTTGAAAAGCATGCAGATATATTTTAACGTAGTTTTGTAATTGGGTTGTTATTTATCCAAAAAAAACTACATTTTAGAGTTACGGCAAATGCGCCGAAAATTACTCGATCGACAATAATATCAAAAATGACAAATGTCACTCACGCACAGAATACGTAGAGAAGTACAGTGTCTTTGATTGGCTAAGGGAGGGAAGCGCGCAAATATTCAAACTTAGAATATACAAAAAATGCAAACACAACACAAAGCATATGCAATATTTCTGCACCCTGACGAAATTTAAACAGCACTTACATATATCTTCGAAAAGAATATACTATAGATTGATAAGATGAATAAAATACTCTAGAATAATATTGAAATTGAAAAACACTTAATTTTATGGTTTGCAAAATTTATTCCTCATCAGCACATTTAGCTGTTTTGTTTATCGCATTCAAAATATCAAAATACGTATTCGATGAGGAAATTTATGTGTTATATTAAATTTGTTTGTTGTAAACAACAATAATTTTAAAAGGCTTTAAGGTTTAGTGCTATTGATAGTCAGCAATTTATTAACATGTCCCTTCCGTTCGCTTTATGTGCGTGCAACTGTGACTCCTTCATTTTCTGATCTGATCCTTGTCTCACCAATAAAAAAATCAAAAGTGGTTACTCAAATGTAATTCGTTTAAGGATACCCATTGTGCCAATTACAAGATTTCCTAAGCATTATGTTTAGATAAAATTATTTCACCCCTTTTAATAATTAGATATGATACATTGAAGAAGGTGCTTGTTCTGATCTTTGAATAAACACAAGGACAAGAAACCCTTTTTATTTGATTCCGAAGATATGAGAACTATGTTTTGTTCTAACTGCAAATGTATCTTCTTTGCACTGTACTATAAACCTACCAAAAAACATTTTTTTCAAACTGTACCGACTTTTCTTCTCAGATATAAAAATAATCGTTTTGTTTCTACCAACATTCACCTTTAATACATCACTTGATTTACTCAATTCAATCGGTGGACGAATTATTGTTGTTTTTCCACAGCAAGCCATTTTTTATTCCACTCTAGCAACAATTCGCTCTTTCTTGCCAAATAAATCAGTGACTGAATTCGTCACTCATTGAACTTTTCACTAGATCACGATTTTTCTCTTTGAAAAGTACGGTAACGCACTTTCCGTCAAGTGGTCATTACACTTTCACATTAAATTCAAATTGAAATCTTTGGAAATTTTCAAACACACTCAAAAGATTCTTTTATTACTGATTTTAAGCAAAATTTTTGGGCTTTAATTACATAATCACTTAAGCAAAAAAATTTTTGCCACCCACAAAATTAAATTTTTTGCTACAGGAAATTCAAGAAGGACTGTAGTCGGTAGGATTAGTAAAGAAAGTATTGATTCCAGGGGGCACTAAACAATTCTAGATCCGTCAAGCTGCAAGGATATTTTCGTTTGATTGAATTGGCATTCAATACGTTTGTTTAAAAATTTGAAATATATTTTCATTCTTTTGAATTAACGTTACGCAGGCACTTTTCATCAAATTCAATGGATTGTTGCGGAATATTTTTCAAAGAAAGTCGTGTTGATTTTTCACAAGTTTTCAAATATTTCACAATTATTTTCCAATACTAAAACACCTATTTCCATATTTGTATGTTTTGATAAATTCATTTGCAAGTACAAATTGCGATAACTTTCAATGAATTAAAAACTTCTCGAACCGATCGCGAAAACTCAATTTGAATTTTCCGCCCGGGGAAACTCGAAGTTGCCGTTGGAAAAGCTAAATTTCGACTGTTTTGAAAATTACCGAATGACAAATTCATTCTTCATGGTGTCTGTGCTCTATTAGAGTGGCTATGCGAAAATATCTAGACATGAAATACGTGTGTCTGCCAATATGGTCCTCTGATAAATTGTTCGTCTATTTTTAATTTTTAAACGCTATACTACGATGAACATACCGTAATCTCCATTTGATACTTTTTTCAATGGATCAAAGCCTTCGGAAGTTGTGTTATTTATTTATTTTAACATATTTATTTTGATTCTATGCATGAGGGTTGAAGACTTTATTTTTTGTTCTTGATGAGTTTCTGTCAGGAAGTTAAAATTTTATCGGTTGAATGAACAAACAGAAGGATACGATGTTGGGTGGTGAGCTTTTTGATAAAGTTCGTGAGGCATGAATGTAAAATATTAAATCGAATGTTACAACATGTAGGAATTCTCTAATGTCTAATTAAAATTTGGCACAAACAGCAGAGTGGCTCATATACAATGTTGAAATGTTCAATTTAGTCTTGATGCCTATGAGAAAGGGAATAGTTTAACATTGTTGTCTTGTTTCAATATTCCAATAAAGAAAAAGAAAATTAATTTTTAATTTAAAAAAAAAACACTGAACTCCAAATTGAAAATTTCCGAAAAATTCTTCAAAATCCAACTCAATTTTGTTGTCTGAAAATATACGAAAAATCTTACTTCATTCCCTTTCACTTTCTCATCTCATTAGCTTTCTAATTGGTAGTCAGGTGATGCATACTGGCATGTTAGCCATTTTGCCGCATGACTCGATATAATCACTTTTCTTTCTCAACCATCCTTAAAGCTCAAAATTAAATGATTACAAATCACATTCCTGGCAGGCACAATGTCGTGGTCACATTTGCTTGCGAGTCACTAGTTATCGTCGTCAAATTAAAAGCAAAAGTGAAAGAGACTTGTGACATGCGCTTGCGTTATTTTCAGCTTTAACAAATATATGTACACACTCAAATCCTTACACGTTTTGATGGCGTCATAACACCTTTACTAGATAATCCCTATGCCAGCCAATAAGCTTTTTTTTATAAATAAATATCACAAAAATGTGGCGATTTCCAAAAAAAAATATCACTAAAATTTTTCATTCTTATTGTAAGAAATATTGAGCAAGAAATAAGGATTTTTTGTAATTTTTTTCTGCACAAATCTTGCGACTTGTCACCACATGAAATGAGAATTTGCAGCTAAAAATAAATGTCGTGAAGATGTGAACACTCATGTTGCGTGGTTGTTTATTTGTTTGCTCTCGTCTATATACAACAAATTGAAACTGAATTGATTTTAAGCGGCGGCGAATGTAGCTTTTCCCACCCCTTGATTGTTTCTCAAATACAATTTGAGAACTTAACCTAGTAGGAGCAGTGTTGCGAAAAGAATCTGATGACGAATTGAAATATGATTTCTTGTCATTTTTTAAAGTGTTCTACCCAGAAAGCTGATTGTTCTCTGTCGCATTCTTACAATGGTTCATAGCAGTAGATACCAAAGAGGATATGTGTAGTTTCAATCGTGCCTGGTGAAAATATGCTATACTACATAGTTGATTACCTTCAAGAAATTGCTTCACAAAAATCGATTTGTGATCATCAATTTTTCGGTATAAAAATAACTTTAATGATACTTGAACAAAGAGTGGAATATAAATGGTACTAAGAACCAAAGAGGCGAATAAATGTTCTTATTTAAATTTTAGTAGACAACAGGCAACGATTAATCAATCGTTAAGGATATATCTAATACAAATAAGTTTTATCGTAAAAGTTACATGGTGCATACTGTAATGGATTTTCAAAAGTGAACATGAACACTTACTTCTAATATCGGTCCTTGTTTGTCGAGAGGCACTAATGGTTTTTCCGGTACAGGCCGTGATGAATAATAATATGCTGTTGCTGCTGCTATTCCAGCCAATGCTAAGGCACCAGCTGTCCCGCCAAAATATTGGAAGTAATGATCCACATCATCCCCTAAGCCAGAAATAAGAGGAAGCATTGTTAAAGATCTGAAAATTTAAGTTGTTCATATAAAGATCATACATTCTTTAATGTACCACCTTGATCAAAAATTCCCCGGAATCATCACCGTGTGGCGCTCCCAGACACTCAATTTGTCTACTTTTTTGTTTGTTGGTACATCTGTTATTGACATTCTGTCAAAATTTGAGCTCGAAAGCTTGACAATTGTAAAAGTTACGCTGCATTGAGTACATCTGATTTTGTGCATGTTGGCGAATTTTTTCAACATTAAAAATGCACCACGATAACGCGGCGTCACACAATGCCATCATTATTCGTGAACATTTGGCTAAAAACTCAACGAATACCATCCATCAACCACTGAATTCACCTGATTTGGCCCCCTGTGACTTTTTTCTGTTCGAGCGACTCAAGAAACCACTCCGCGGAACGCGCTACAGGACCCGAGATGACCGGCAAACAAATATAAAAAGTGTTTCGAGGACTGGATCAAGCGTTGGCATAAGTGCATTGCAGTCGATGGGGAGTATTTTGAAGGAGACAATATCGATTTCGATGAATAATATTGTATTTTTAATTTTCTGACTGAATTCCGGAAACTTTTTGATCAAGGTAGTATTTTTAACTTCCTAACTTTCTCTGCAATTTTTAAATATTTATTAATCGATAGACAAAATCTCGATGTAATGTTAGAGGGACCCAATGTACTTGACAAACGGAACACAAGGAGGTGAAGTGGTCAACACCACGCAATTTTTCAATAATTAAATAAAAAGTGTAAGAATTGATCATATTTTGTCCTGTTTAAATGAGGGCCCGGTTAAAAAAGATGCGATACATTGATAGCAACACGAGTCCTTCAACTCTTTTCGAACTTTATTTTCACATTTCATGAAATTTAACTCTATGGTGGACGTTAGGGAAGTGATCATACATGATTGAGGTGTAAGATATAATTTTGATGAGCCACAAAATAAAGTGATTAACTTTTATGAAGTGGACAAAAGTATTTAAAAATAGCGGTGAATTATACACTGAAGAAGTCTGGGTGTGCCAGATGAAATGTACATCTGATTTAATAGATGAAATACACGGTTTTAAAGGAAATTTCGAAAAAGATTTTTGAATTTAACTTAAATTTGTGAAAGCGTGGAAAAAGGGTTCTAACTGAGATATTTAGAGATAATATTGTTTGAAAAAAATGCAAGCATAGTTATATATGAATTAGTTATCGAAATCTGATGCCCATTGAAGAGATCCATCTGTTTCAAAAATTCCAAAGTAGTTTAAACCCCTCCGAGAGTATCAAACCAATAATAATTTCCTCTTTCAGATCAGTTTAAATTGCGCACATATTTAATAATTAAGTCAACATTTTGCATGTCACTGTAGTACATTTGATTCCGCGGATAAATTTAGATATCAAAACACCGATGGAAAATTATAAAGCTTTTCATAGTGCCTACTTTTATGCAAATAGGGGAACAAGTGAAACGCTTTGTGGTTATTATTATTTTCTTGAAATTCTTTGTTCAACAGTTCGGCGGAGTCTCTTTCTTGTTGTCAATCCAACAATCTTCTTTCTTCTTAATTAGCGCGCGGAAAGTCTCTCTCACGTATATGACGAACATGAAGTGCGTATGTACTTTTATATATTTTCCTGAAGTTTATTAGCGCCTCGTGTCGGGAATGCTACTTGATTTTGGTTTACATTGAATAGAATTTTGGCTGGTCAGTTAAATGATATAGAATTTGGCTACTTTACTAGCCATGGACTCTTCAACTGAATCGATAATAATTTAATTTACATAATTAGAATCCCAAATTATCATCGATTTATAGATATGTTTATAGCCATCTTTGAATTTTTGGATGGAAAGTAAGTAGTCAGGTTTTCAATGTACAATAAATAACTCAAACCAACAATTATAGAAGCAGATTAACATCGTCTAAATTCTAGAACCGTCCAGATTCAATCTTCTTGTCGTTTTAAAATCATATGTGGTTTAATTATTTTTCCAGACTACCATTGCGAATAATAATATTTATGACCAAGACAATACACAAGTTAACCTTTTCAATATCGAAGAGTATTTTTCAAGAGTACGGAGTGTAGTATATTAATTTTCTATAGAGTTTGCGATGTTTCATATGCATTAACAGCCAACTCAATAATCTATCTTAATTGGTATCTTTGCAGTTGATGTAAATTGTTTGTTATTAAAGAGTCATTGATTGTAGCTTGGACGTTGCACACACAACCAATTGTATGCAGTCCAGAAATTCTACCTAACATTCAAAATGGTTTCTTACCATGTTTAGCGAATTCGTTGAAAGACATGCGATTGACAGTGATACATAAAACAACTTCATGAATAATACATTGAATGCTTAATTTATATATTTATTACATGTTAATTTCTATCGCTATATAAGTTACTATCCTATCAAAAATATGCCACGAATCGTTTGAAATACTGAAAGATAAAATTCATTGTCTGTAGTGAATATAAATTACATCCGATTTTCGAATAGAACGAGCATTAGGATAATATTTCATAAAAATAAGAACAAACGTTCAATATTTAAATCCTGTGATGATAAATTTAGCCCTGGAGTAAAAGAAACTATATGAAAATCGCATATATGAAAACCGCAACCCTCAAACTAACCAATGCTGAGCGTATACTGTCAACTGAAAGTTCGCAAGATAGCTGAGACAGTAGGCATCTCAAAAAACCACGTGGGTCATATCCTGCATGACCACCGTTTTCTGGGATTCACAAGATGTGATCTACATCGTCTATCTGGATAATGGCAAAACGATCATAGGGGTGTACTATACCGAATTGTTGAGCTATTTCAACGCTGAATTGCAGAAAACAGCCCCATTTGGCAAAGAAAAAAGTGCTCTTCCATCATGACAACGCACACTTCCGCCCTCGCCATGGCTAAATTGGTCGAATTGAATTACGAACTGCTGCTTCATCCACCGTATTCTCCAGATTTGGCCCCGTGCGAATTCTTTTTGTTTCCAAACTTGAAAAAGTCACTTGCCGGGCAAAAATTTGAGTCGAATGAGGGGGTCATCGCCGCCACGGAGACCTACTTTGCACATCTTGAGAAAACCTATTTTTCAGACGGGTTAAAGAAGTTGGAGCATCGCCGGGTCAAGTGTATCGAACTAAAAGGAGACTACGAGTATATTTGTATATAACGTAGGTCAAGCCAAAGTAATTGAAAAAATTCTGACCCAAGGTGGTTAACTGAAACTGAAGTCTAAAATATTCAGGTGTTCTTTTTTGATCGATTTTCAAATAATTAAAGACTCTCTGAAGACACAAAATTGGCAGTCAGTGTAAAGGGTTCCAACCAAATTAATTTATAGGACGATTTTTTCTTTTTTCTGATAACTTGCCAAAATAAAGACACAGCCTTTTTGTGGGGAACTCTTCAATTAAGGCCGCCCATTGATCCTAAAATTGACTGCTTTCCTTCCAATAAAAATCAAAATAATCTTATGTTACTATGCTACTTACATATATACGTTATGTTGCTCATAATGAATTGTTTTAAATAAGTCCACCAAGACTTTCCTATTAGATTTTGATGCATTCGTTCTATTGTCTTGTAACCTTTCTGATGATTATGCTATTCTGTGTAATTTCTGATTGGTGAAAATGTCGTAGAACACTTATCACTAACAACTCCTAGTTTTAGCCGTCATGGTTGACTATTTGGAAATCTGAAAGAAAAAGAAAATGGGTGATATAAATATTGGAAAAACTTCTTGAACATCTTATAATTGCTATTGATGAGGTGGTATTTTTGGTATGACACTGAATTATTTATAAAAATTTTGAGAAATGATTTTCTTTATTGAATCTGATCAATTTATAGAGATCTGATACGAATGGATTCATAAAATACAACCAGATCGATACTAATTAGTTGTCTGAATATTTCAATTTGTCTTGTAACTTATGACGTTGATCCTAAAGCATATATTTTAGTGTTTAAAACTTCATTTTTTCTCATTCTTCGTGCTTGAAAAAATGTGAAAAATTTGAGGAAAGAAAAAACGATCCAAGCCTTTTCCACCCCTTTTCGGTGATTTCAGTTTTTGACGAGGAAGAATTACTGAGACAAACGAAAAGAAACAATGAATGCATACCTTTTGTTTTAAGATACTTTCAAAATACTACCATTAATTTTCAACAATCTAAACTAAAAATATCAAGTCCGTGTTGAAATACTTCCATGTTTGAACAACTACAGCACGTTCTATAAATTTATGACTGAATTTTTAAATAAATTACTGCAGCAAGTTGACGCAGTCACGCCATATATTACCATAAAATACTTATCTGCACAAAAAATAACCATTCAAGGGATCTAGGATATATGCTTCTGGTTCTATTTCAAACTAGTCGAAGAATATTATATCGTTATTTTATTGCAATGATAAATAGGTTTACAGTTTTTTGAGCAAAAACGCCTTGAATTGTGCCCAACCCGAGACTATTGTGTTTAGTGTGAAATCACTTAACGAACAATAAAAACTTAATGGTGTAATAATATTCCAATAGCTTTTGAGCAGTATGAGCAGTATTCAAAATGCACATAAATTATTATTAAATAAACACTAATAATAATAACATAAAAATAAACACACGAGCTCAACAGAGAGAAAAGAATACCTTTCAGTTATTGTTAGCTAGAAACTAACAAAACTTACAGACTATCTTTTCCATGTTCGCTTAATTCATCTGAAATAGTAGAATGACAAAAACTGTTATTATTTGGAACACTTAACCACGCTTAAAATGTTTCTTACAGTCCAGTAATTTTCAAATGTCTTTTGTACGACATATCATTAAATATTTTCTAAACTTAAAGTTGAAGATCTATTTCATTGAATTATTTATTTAATGAATGGTTTCTATATATCAACAGCAGTGAGCTGTAACACTAAATTAAAAAAAAAACCTAATATTTGAATGCTTTCAAGCATTACATGTGGTATTAAAGATCCCAAAAATTGTGCAATATTCGCCAAACCATATCCAATTTCGTAGACTTATTCGTTCGTTTAAGATTCTTTACATAATCCTTGATGCGTCGAAAATGTTGAACTGCGAAGTAAATCTCTTAAACCATTCGAAAAACAGTAGCAATTTAATAAATTATAAAATAGACCATGCGTAAACTGAATTTCGAGTTGCCGAAAAAATGGCTCGGCAGAACTAAACGACCTATATATATATATATATATATATATATATATATATATATATATATATATATATATATATATATATATATATGTATATATATGTATATATATATAAAATAAAAATATAAAAAAATTATAAATAAAAAATATAAAAAAATATTTATATATATATTTATATATATATATAAATATATATATGTATATATATATATAAATATATATATATATATATATATATATATATATATAAACATTTTTTTAAATATTTCTCAGCCAGGATACATTCATTGACTGCTGATGTTCAGCATATAAGATTATATTTTCGGGAAGCCTTAGAAGAGACGACAGAAGGCATAAATGACAATGGTGTAATAATCAATAATATAAATTATTGCTACCAACACTACAAGAGTAAACTTTTAAGAAGCCGAAGGGAGGGAGGGATTTTTTCATCAAAATCATCTTGATATCGAAATTTTTTGCAATTTATTGATCTGGATTGTAAAATAATTAAATGGTTCTACGTTCAGTAGAAAGTAATCATAATAAATTATGTTTTTGACTAATTTATTTACACACCATACACAGCACACATTGCATAAGAATGCTTGATGACAATTTATAAAAATAATACACAATTTCAAGTAGCGTTCAGTACAAATAGCAAACACTGAATAAATGCATTTATCGACATGTTTGTATTTTGAATCATTTAATGTAGCAATTCATAATATTGGCGCACACGAAAGAGCTTTATTTAATTTATTTTTAAATCTATTTATTCAGGTGAAAGCTGAATGCGTTTTTCATGGACAAAAATTTCCTATACTAATTTCAATATTTTTTGTGTTGTATTTGATTGACGCAAGTGTTATTAGTGATTTTATGCATTCGAATTAATTCGGATGTGTTATCCTTTTTTTTGATTTCAATATTGGATCATAGATTGCAGAAAAAGTAAAATTCAATCAATATTATAAAAATCCATCAAAAAACCTCTGGGTAGTTTTTGATTATCGTCACATGTGTGAACTGAACAGTAAATGCAAGTTTGAAACCAGGAGACAAAAGTAGCGTTTTAGTTGACAATTTTCGATACAGGACGCAAAAAATATGGCCAGGATCATACCTCGATCTCCGCAATCAACCGATCAAAGTATCAAATCCACGATCTTCATCACTTTGAAATATATAGCGCAATGTCTGCTGGGCCACCCACTTCGGCAACAGAAATAGCCAAGTACATAACGTGTAATTTTCATATGTTACCTGTTGGCATACAAATATTTACCCCCAATATTACTTGTGTTGACATATATAATGAACTGTCGATTATGTATTTCATAAATAGCTTAAGTTTAATGACCTGCAAATATTTTTCACTTAAAATCGACTGAGTCTGAAGCATTTTAAATGACCTCAATATCTAATTTAATCACAATAGAAACATGAAAAAGAAAAGAAAGAGTAAACGATTCGAAATAAATAATAAGAATATAAAAATAATGAAAATATGAATGAAATTTACGAAAATCACAAATACACCTGTTCTAGCTAAATTCATACTAGCTTTTGGGAGTGTCCAATTTTTTGGGAACATTTAATGAAACGTTTACTGACGTTTACTATAATATTATAAATAGGAAAAAAATAATATTATTACCATCATTTACTCAGAGAAAAGTCGTCCCGTGAAATCTATAGAATTTAATAATGTTTTCATAATTTTTTACTGTTAATTCTAAGACGTTACACCACAGTAGAAATTTCAAAAAGTTGATTTTTTTTATTGGCTTAAAAAATCCTTTGAACCTTCTAAAATAAGAGACAAACGGTTATATATCTGCCAGAAATCGTTTTCATTGAAATTTCGAGCTCTTTCTCAACCACTCCCGACTGCTCCGAAACGACTACCTGCGCTAAATACGACACCTGCTCGTCGGGTACAGCATTATATCCTACCATTCGATTTCTAGCCTCTTTAATACAGTATTAGATGTTGTTAGAAACATTTTCAAGGATGTTGAACACAAAGTACATTAGTACAGCGTCCTTTGATGTTGAGAGAAGACGTAAAGGAAAGTGAAGTCAAAACTTTAAACGCGTTTTTCTCGAAACATGTTTTTTCAAATCGGCACGCAGCAAAACTGAAACAATTTTCTAATTTTCCATTCCAACTTAATATCACATCTTTAAAACAACGTAGTCGATTTTCGATAAGTTAATATTTTGATTTTTTAGGTACAAATAAGTGCCCATTTTTTTGGTAGTAAAATGATTTTTTTTTCAAATGCTCGCCAATTTAACAAAAATGAATATTTCCAAAATCCCCCACGTATTTATATAGCTATACTAATGTAGTGTAAGAAAAAAATATTCTGTTCGAGATTAATTTTTGTAGCACTTCTACTGCGTGCCGCGGAACCCCTCCAAAAAAACGACTGTTGGGTAATAATTTTTAATAAACAATTTTTTTAAAAACTTCAAAACATGCTTAACAACATCCTTAGAAAGAATTGTTCTTTTACTTTTCCTTCTACCTAGAAAAATCGCAAAAAAACGTTAACTTTTCGCTCTCTACTATGATGCAACCCCTCAACCAACAGTTCCTAATATATTATAGTAAAGGTTTTGTGAAACTTTTAATAAGTATAATAGAGTATTTACCGTTTTGACTCAATAGTCATACAGCGTCAAATAAATAGGACGAATCTTAAGTTTTTAATAATGAGAGCTATTAGTTTAATAGTATGACATAATAGGGAAAGCCTACCGAAAAATAAATAAAATGTCGACCCATACCACGAATGATAAAAAATTCTTCATTTAGTCATGGTCCACCCTATATTGATCTGGTAAATTTCGCCGTATATTTTCTGTTGGTAAAATGCTCATGTTGTGATGGGGATTCGAACCTGGATATGTAAGATCCAGAGTCAATCGCTGTAGGTCTTCAGCGATGGGAGCGCCACACGTATAAGAAACCCGAAAATGATGAGTGCATCGAACGTGCTTATGCATTCAAAAGATAGTGAAACTAATGAGGTATGTGTTGACTATGGATTCAATAAAAAAAACCTAATTTGGTACGCTTTAATAATTAATTACATCGACTTATAAATTCAATCAGAAAAATTATTTTAAAACAAATATTTTTCTCATTTTTGTAATAACTTGTATCGTTTTGAAAATATAGGAGCTTGTGTTATTATGGCAATGGAACAGTTTGCACGGAAAATATTTTTTCAATCAGAAAAAAAATTGTAAATCAAGTCATTTGCGATTAAAAGATTGATTGATGTTTTTCTCTGAGTGTATATCATAACATCATAATGATATTAGATAAAAATTATTTCACTTCAAATGCGCATATCGATTCTCTTCAGAAACGTGCGATATTGAAAATGATAGCCACGTGGCGTCCAACAGACGTACGTACTTGTAACACCCTGCGACGAAAAGGCACGATGCAGTAATTCCGAAGCGAAAAAAATGAAAATTGGCTTAAATAAAGCATTGACATTACACCCTTTTGGAAAAACACCAAACACCATCGTTCGCATGAGAAAATGATAATATCCGGTTAGTTCTTAAACACCAACCACCCTTGCATCCCCTGTACGTTTTGCACCCCATCCACCGATGGGTAGAAATTTTCATTGATTTTTACTGAGCATTCGCAATGGAAAGCAGACGACATCGTACGATGTGTGTGCGGATAAATTGAAACATGCCTCTCCCTGTATATATTATATCACAGGATACAGTGTTGTTATTGAGGTTATGCAGATGTTTGTTTCAGAAAGGACAATCATAAGCTGTGACGTACATATGTAAGGCACACGTCAGCTCAAGGATATTATATAAGGTTGGGCATGGGTGAAAATGTTGAGGCTTTAATCAAAAACAATTTTGTTAGAATTGAGTAGAAAACTTACATTCGTTCGATGGAGTTGTTGGGCTTCACAAGAAGTGGGGAATGCGGAAAGTCGCTCGTAAACCTCCTCCACTTAAAGACTGAAGTTGCGTTGATAGGACATGAGGTGTTGAAAACTAGCTTTCAGTTGATTGATTTGAACAAAAATTAAGTTGATCTACACAATCCGCACGATAAGCACTTTGGTAGCAGCCAACAATTATCACTGGAAGAATCAATAGCACACCTTTTCAACATTCGTGAATTATTGACATTCCACAAACACACGCGTTCTACGCGGGACCTAACTTCTTCCAAAATCAATTGGCAAGATACACACGTCCTTGCATACCTGAGTGGGTCTGAACCACGTTGCTCGAACCTTGCACTTGGGAAGCAAACAAAACTGGTTGAAGAACCGCACAGAACTCCTGAATTGCACTAATCACTATATTTGAAATATGTATAGTGAAAACGGACCTCGCGTACGACCCTCTTGTCGTCGTGGTCGCAATGAATCGTGTGATTGCGAATGAGTCAGAGTACTATGATGCACAGACTGTACGGTACAGTGAAAGCTTTGGAAACCGGCAAATAATCTGGCAAACTCACGCACGATGGACGCAAATGGACGCGACTTCACTATGTATGCTGCAGCCGTGATATGATTCCCCAATTACTGTCGCCACCAAAATTAGATTTAAGTTCACCTGCGGGTCTTCTTTTCAAGAAGGTGACGAGCCACGCTAAATCGTTGCTCCTGTAGCACACTGTATGTCCTCGTCGAGGCACGATGACTCTTATAAATATGTTTCATTCGCTAATACACGGTCTTGTGCCTCGAGCACCTTGTAAGCTATTCCCGAACAGAAGTGGAAACAATGAGTTTGCGCAGAGTATATCGTCTCAAACCTGCTCGCCATGTTTTCGCATACGAATAAAATACATGCTGATGTTCCACTGGAACCTTCCCGTCTGGATGGATCCACATCTATATCCGTTGGAAGCAAAGCTCTTTCCGAAGAACAGATTTTTCTCTTTCAGGTGGAGAAATCCACTCGACAGACTTCTCTGAAAAGTATCTTTTCTGT